>CM055121.1:320007332-320582537 GCA_029206835.1 Rana muscosa
ATGCTAGATTGCAGCTTATGATTAGCATTACCCCACAATTGTTATTTTCTTCCTATAATGTATCAGTAGGCCAAGAGCCGTTATTTCACGGTTTTGTCAGAGGTAATGGATGAGTCAGTGGTGTTAGTAGCTTACAACCAGCCCTGTATGGGGCAAGTATTGCTCAGAACTCTATGACCCCATAACCCAGACTTCTTAGGCTTAGATACTAGGAAGTTCTCAGAGGTTAACTGTGGTATGCCTGCACGCGTGAGTGGCGCCTGGTGTGTTGAGTCTGGGTGACAACATTGTCTACGCTTTTTAAACAAATCTTTAATCGGTGTTTGGAGGGGCGGGCCATTGTGCCTGCCAATTTTTTTTTATACTTTTTGTACACAAAGTCTATACTAATAAACTGAAAAAATGGTGGGTTCAGTCAGCGCAAAAGAAAAAAACTGTGAAAATATGGAACCCCAGAAGAGGTTCCCTAAAGCAGCTGTGCACTCAAGGTCAATATATCACACTCCTTGCAAATAACATGTACAAATAAAATAGTGCAGCGCTAAATAACTTAGTAATTTCTAAACAAGTCCAAAAAGAATCAAGAAAAAAATTGTCCCAAAATTCAGTATGAACAATAACAAATGAAAGGAAAAAAGTTGCTAGATGTAGAAAATCCTCAAAAGTGATCAGAGTGCTTGAAAACAATATATCAATAGTGCTTCAATACATGTGTTCCCGTCACCAACTTCACAGGCCGCTCACCTCAAAGATTGGGTCTCTGAGCTAACAGAAGACCAAGATAAACATTCCCCTTGGAGGGGTATAATTATAGATGAATCCTGTCTTCAGATGATCATTAACAAATGGCGATGCTCCTCCAAACATTAATTCTCAGCAGTATTCATGTAAGACATAAAGACAACCATAGTGCTCTCTGTTTCATTTAAAAACGATCACATTTATTAAAAGAATCTCACTTACATAAAAAGCACTGAGCCCAGTGCTAGGAACATGAGCCTCCTGTTTTATAGACACAGCGTCTTTCGGTTGCAAGCTTCTGGGTATTGCTGGATGGAATGTCACATAATGGTCCCCTCCGCACGCGTATCGTTCCTCAGGGTGGAACTTCCTCAGCGTATTATGGGGACCCTGTATGGACAATCCTTTAAATACCCTTTCCTTCCATCTGTTATAAGCCACACCCCCAGTGGTCACATGATCACAATGAGGAGAATCACCATCACATGACTCACCATAACCTATCAGTGGTCAGCATGACATACGGCCTCCTTCAAGAGCTAATACCACACCCCCTATTTTTTGATGTTTAATCAATAGATCAAAAATCCCTGAGAGTGAAATATATTTCAACAATCTGTACCTCATCCTGAAAGAACTTACACTCCGATAAGTCTAATGTACCCCACATACGTGTTCGAAGGTGACCCGCAGTCATCCACGGTTGCGATCATGTAAAAACATGACCGCAAACACCCTCCCCCCGGGCCATCCTGAGGCGCAAATCGGACACACCCCTTGGAGCGCGTCCTTCTCTATTGGTTGGCGCTGCATTTAACGTGACGGCGTCATACGTGATCACGTGACGCACGCCAGCCATACGCAATCACGTGACATGCGTCGGCCAATCAGTGTGTCTCTGTGCCAGACTCATCGCCATAGCGACGCTGACGCCTTAATGCCGGAACTGCACTGAGCACCGTTGCGGCCAAATAGCATCAAGGCCCCACATAAGCGTTCAGTGCAACCTACGGCTACAAGGAAACCGAGCTACCAACTCCCCAAGATGTGTTCTTATTGGCAAGCTATTCAATTTAGCAGTGTCACATAACTGATGGCCCACACTATTTCTACCGCAATGTCATCATAAGTGATCGCATGGTGTGCGTCCACCAATCCGTGCACGCACAGCATGAACCAATTGGCTGTCATAACAACCCCAACGCCATAAAGCCGAAAATATTAATATAACAGCAATATATATTATATAATACCGTATTACTATCCATAATATTAATTGATAATTACACTCGGGACCTTAATATAATAACACAAGAGGTGTGGCTAAATTTAATATCCATTTTGATATCTAAAATAAAAATAACAAAATTTATGCATCTTTAATTGGTGAACTATAAGGGAAGGTTGGTCCAATCCAATGGACCCAATCAAAATAGGGCATCACTACCCATATAGAAATTATTTTTACAACCAACTAGATAATTATAAACAACTGCATACAGTAAGATTCTCACGACCAGAGTAAATATTCCAGATATTAACGGACTCTAATCGTCAGATAACCCCCTACACAGTAATAGATACCGACATCACATCCATCAGCACCCAAAACCCTGCAACCGTATTAAAACAATACATAATAAAATAATGCTAAATAACATGGAACCATCCAATCCGCTTATCGATCAGAGATGAAGCAGTTGAGGTCAAACTCAACATTAAGCCCCGAAGGGACCCCCACCTTCGTCTCATACACCCAGAATGATTCCCGTTTACTAAGCTGTCTTATAAAATTTCCTCCTCTCCAATGCTTGGTAACTTTCTCAATCCCCCAAAATTTTAATTTTGCGGGGCTCCGATTGTTAAACAATCGGAAATGCTTGGAGACATTATGTGTAATGAGGCCTTTTTTGATATTCGTCACGTGTTCCCCTATCCTCACATGGAGGGGCCTGGAAGTTCTTCCCACATATTGCAACCCGCAACCACACTCCAACATATATACCACACCTTCTGTGTTGCATGTTATTAATTGCTTAATTTGGTATTTCTTATTGGTGGCAGATGCGGTGAATTCTTTTCTCTTCTTAACGTTACACTTGGCCTGCCTACATGGAGGGCATTTCCCACAGGAATAAAATCCTGTAAGGAAATTAAAAATTCTATTTTCAAACAGAACAGGAGGGTCAATCACCCCTGGAGCCAACTTGTCTCGTAGTGAGGGCGCCTTTTTATACACAAATTGGGGGCATTCAGGCAATGCTGGACCCAAAACCTTGTCCTGTTTAAGGATTGGCCAGTGTTTTTGTATAATTTTCTCAAACTTCCTGAATTGGACGTTAAATTCAAGAAACATTCTCATACCCGTGCTGGTATTTGAATTAGGCTTGGGAATATTGGCAACCAAGCTTTTTCTATCTATTTTCCGTACACTTTCCATTTCTTTTTGTAAAGTATTTTCATCATACCCCTTCTGTAAAAAACGGGTAGATAGAACTTTAGATTGAGATATGAAATCGTTTTCATACGTGCAATTCCATCTAAGGCGTATAAACTGCCCCTTGGGAATGTTGCACAGCCATTTGCTATGGTGGCAGCTGTCTATCGGAATAAACGCATTTCTATCGGTGGCTTTGAAGTGGTTGATCATTTTTACATGGTCTCCATCCTTAGATATATTCAAATCAAGGAAAACCATATGCTCTGTGCTGACATTCCCCATAATACGCTGAGGAAGTTCCACCCTCAGGAACGATACGTGTGCGGAGGGGACCATTATGTGACATTCCATCCAGCAATACCCAGAAGCTTGCAACCGAAAGACGCTGTCTATAAAACAGGAGGCTCATGTTCCTAGCACTGGGCTCAGTGCTTTTTATGTAAGTGAGATTTGTTTTAATAAATGTGATCATTTTTAAATGAAACAGAGAGCACTATGGTTGTCTTTATGTCTTACATGAATACTGCTGAGAATTAATGTTTGGAGGAGCATCGCCATTTGTTAATGATCATCTGAAGACAGGATTCATCTATAATTATACCCCTCCAAGGGGAATGTTTATCTTGGTCTTCTGTTATCTCAGAGACCCAATCTTTGAGGTGAGCGGCCTGTGAAGTTGGTGACGGGAACACATGTATTGAAGCACTATTGATATATTGTTTTCAAGCACTCTGATCACTTTTGAGGATTTTCTACATCTAGCAACTTTTTTCCTTTCATTTGTTATTGTTCATACTGAATTTTGGGACAATTTTTTTCTTGATTCTTTTTGGACTTGTTTAGAAATTACTAAGTTATTTAGCGCTGCACTATTTTATTTGTATATACTAATAAACATAATACCGTTGTTGGTTCTCCATGCACAACTTCTGTCTTGTGGGATAGCCTCATGGTCTCCCCATTCCCCTTGCCCCCTTTTGTTTCCATGCCTCGTCCATAGTTGCGGAGGTACCCCGTTCACTGGGATGAAGCGGTTTAAGTGTGATAGTGATTTTCAACACCGTATGAGATCAATTTTTATGTGTTTATTTACATGTAGATGTCATGATCAAGTGTCCACAAACTTTTTGCTATGTAGTGTAAGTTGGCTTCATCTAAAAATTCCCTCTAGCATCCTTTAGAATTATATTGTATTCCTTGTTACAAATACATATATTTTTCCTATTGTCCTCAACTCCATCTAGTGGTCATAATGCAGCATTACTGCCCTTAATAAAAGAACATTTGTTGGGAAATAGCTGAAAGAACAATTATTTGTGCCCCTAATCACACTGAAAGGATATACAAACAGTTGTACAAGATGAATAGCTCTGTGATTTTTTTAAATAAACCCATTACTGTTAACTCCCCAGCTCTCCTCTCTGCTAAACACACACACACACACACACACACACTTTTCCTCTCTGCACATATTCCCCCTCCCCCACATACTTTCACAGTACACTCCTCTCTGAATTAATTCAGTCTCTGGAAATCACCCCCCCCCCCCTCCTTTTAATGCACAGTGACAGAACCCTCACCTCTTCCGTGGTCACCGCTCTCTGTGGTATGTGCAGGATTATTTTTTTTTCAGCACAGTACAGTGGACCAGAGAGCTCCCCCTACTGTAGCACAGAGCTGAGGAGGTGTTTCAGGGCACCTCGGCTCCGTGCTACAAAGCCTGAGTAACGGCGGCAAGTGGGGATGGACGAATCACTGCGGCAGCTGTAGGTTGGGACCTGGGACCTGAAGCACTGACCAGGGCTCGAGGGCAGCAGCCCTCCCCTCTCCAACCTGTTATTTAACACTGAAGCCAGTAGAGGAAGTGAGCTGTGCAGAAAACTTAATCTAGTGGCTTCAGTGTTAAATGACAGGTTGGAGAGAAGATGGCTGCCAGAGGTTCCAGAACGCAGTTAGAGCATGTTCCGGCAGAAAAAAAAGCCCTGCTGGTAAGAGACTCAGGGCTATGGGTCCCAGATTTGGGGCTATAGCCCCAGAAGCCCCCCTAGCGACACCACTGGGGTAGGGTGTGGAGGGGACTTTTAAGTCAATTGTAACAGAAAAAAGATCAGGTCCGCTCTTCTGTTAGACAGAACTGTGCTGTGCAACAGAGCTGCGTAAATTTTATTACTGGGTAGACAGAAATACCAAACCTTGTAAGTAAGGCTAAAATTGCACGAGGGAACGACAGCAACAGGAATCTGCTGATCCCTGCAGCTGTTTTTGGCACCTTTGAGCAGCTATCCATGGCTGTTCACAAGGCCAGCTATAACTTGCAGTGATCACTGCTGAACACACACAAAGTGTATCAACCAGTAATTACTGCAAGTAATTGCTGGCTGTACAAACAGACACAGATAGCTGCTTACAGGTGCCAAAAACAGCTGTAGGGATCAGCAGATTCCTGTTGCTGTCATTGGAACTAATGCCAGTAGCCCATGCTAGTGTAGCTTAAAACAGCTACAATATGTGTATTTCACCTGTATGTTTAGCTGTTTGCTTGGTGTTCAGTTTTAAGTGCAATTTGCTTGGTATTTGGTTTTTAGTGTAATCTATGCATCATTTCCTCCTTTTTTTTTGGCAGTTCACAACTATCTTTAGCAACAAGCGATGGTTGACCAGAGTCCAATCTATAATTATGCAATATTTGCTCCTGGTTATGTCTCACCTTTGTCTTACATTTATCTTCTCTATAACACAGAGACAGTAAACATTTCTGCTGACGGTTTAGGAGATATTTACAAAAAATGACAGGCGCCGCTGTCTACGGCGCATGCGCACCGTAGACAACGGCGCATTCATGGGGTTAATCCCATTCACAAAATCGGCTACTTCCCAGCAATCGCTGGGCGTAGCCGAATGTGCCGGCTCTCGCGCGCATGTGCAGAGTGACGTCTCCGCCGCTCCGGCCAATCACAGCGCCGGAGCGGCGCTGTGATTGGCTGGTGCGGCGATACCCGGAAGCAACCTTCTGGCTATCGCTGCAGCGATGAATGCGGCTGAAGAGGGAGACCAGGATGGCTTCGGGGGCCCCGATCTAAGGTAAGTGATGCATAATGAGCTATTATGCTAGTCATATTAGCTCATTATGCCTTTCTCTTACAGGTGGTTATGAAAAATAAATAAAAAATTCGGGTTTACAACCACTTTAAAACTTTTTTTTTAAAAAGGGGATTGAGCGTACTCCCAATATCAATGAATAAAACAGGCATACCAAAATCCAAAGGCATGAAAGCAGAAACAGCTTGTGCAGGATAAGTGTTGGCGTGACAAAGGCACATACATAAACTCTGCCCTACATGTTTCATCACAACTGACGTCATCGGGGGCATGTGTGTGCCATTAGTAGCCACGCAGTATTTGTATACGTCCAGCAGGGGAGAACGATTCTTATGAAAGCACTAACAATTCTTTTGAATTTTTTTCACATATGAACTTTTTTTCTACATGAATTATTGACACAATTATTGTGTTTATAAATGTTTACTATCACCATTGTGGACTAATCATTTGACTTTTATTTTGATTTTATCTTTTAGCGCTGCATTTATTATTATTATAAAGCTATGGTATGGATTTCCTGGGGAGACCTCACACATTTTTTTTTTGTGTGGGTTCCCACTTAAAATCCATACTAGACTCTGGTATTTTGGGGGAGACGCTACACATTTTTGCTACAGCAAGAGTGGCATCACAAATACAAAAAATTATCATTTGTAAATAGAAAATAGAAGCCGAAAGGGAAATGTCGTTTGCTAGTAATTTGCAACCATTTTTCTTTGTAAATATGCTTTAAAAATCACTGCCCCCAGCCAATTTTTTTTTTAAAACATTTGTTTGCTCTGACACCTGTTCTTTAGGACAGTGTCAACCCCAAGATATGTTTTGACAAACCTTTGCCTGTTAGCCCAGATAATGGGCATTTCTGATATTTTTTATTTTATAAATTTTTATTTTATTGATATTTTTTATTTATTTTTTTATGGTTGAACTGGATGGACTTTGTCTTTTTTCAACCTGACTAACTATGTAACTATGATTTGACAGATTTGGCTCCTATTGATTTCAGTGGGGCTCAGGTTCAGCATCTGAACTTCTTTGAAGTTCGCCAAACCCTGCTCGTACTGAACTCATGACAGTTTGACGCATTGCTATTGAAGGGCACTATTAGGGCCACGGCATACAATGACATTTTAGACAATTCTGTGCTTTCACCCTTGTATTAACAGGAGGGGAAGGTTTTTTTCTGTTCCAGCATTACTGTGCCCCTGTTCATAAAAGCCAGTTCCATAAGACATTGTGTAATCATTATTTTGTTGTGAGGGAACTTGAGCAGCCTTCACAAGTCCCTGACCTCCACCATACTGAACATGTTTGGAATGAACTGGAACACCAATGGCGAGCAAGGTCTACTCCTCCAACATCAGTATCTGACCTCACAAATGCTGTTTTTAAGGAATGGAAACTCTACAAAAAATTTGTGGAAAGCCTTCTCAGAAAAGTGAAGGCTCTTATAGCTGGAAAGAGGGAGGGAGTGAAAATCCATATCAATAATTGTGGCTTTGGAATTGGCTATCCAACAAGCTCATATAGGTTTATCGATCAGGTGTCCACAAACTTCTTGCTATGCAATGTAAGTTGACTTCATCTAAAAATGTGTTTAGCCACATTCCTGACTAATTAATAAAAAATAAAGCTACAAAACAACTACATCACATTCACTTTCTGTAATAAACTCAGTCAACCTTCTCTCAATCCAGGAAACTCCCTTCACCTCTGTCAACAAGAAAACTTGCTTCACCTTTGTCAACAAGAAAACTTGTTTCACCTCAGCCAGAAAGGAAACTCATTTCACCCGTGCAATGAGACATAATCATTACCTAAAACTCCTCTGACCTTGTCTCTACACATGTATGATGTAATTAAAAGGCTTTAGTAAGCCAGAGACATTAGATGATAGTTGCATGTCAAAACCTGTCGTTCCCTACGCAAAATGTGCATAGAACGTAAACTCATCTGTCCTCTTTTTTTTTTTCTTTTTTTTTTTCTTTATTTTATTGAAAAGAGGTAAAATAAAAAACAGTTACAGATATCTCATACAGCACTTTAACAAAGGAAAATGTACATAGGCACAAAAATCTGTCTCAAAAAGACGCGTCCACTACCACAATATACAAATTACAGGGGAGAATTGGGGACCAATTTGTGGGGTCATAGGGGCTAAAATGATGCAGGAAGCATTAATTCGGAAAGAGGTCCGGGGTGTTTCTCAATGTATACTCTATGTGGTCAGGGAAGAGTTTGTTTAGCTCAGGACATTAATGTGGTAGAATTCCACCGTGGTACAAGTGTAGTTTGTAGATGGAGAATGGTGGTTATGGTGATACCTTGCGTCTGGTATCAGTGGTAGATTTTTTCGGAGGTGTATGTGGGACGGGTAGTTGATAACTGTATATGGAAATTCCGTCGGGGTAACTGGAGGGGTGAAGGGTGAGGAGGACATGATAGGGGAAGTGGGTGGGGGGGGGGTAAAGGGGAGGTTGTCTCTGACTCCCCCTAATTCTCATTTATGTGTAGGTAGAGTGGCTCCAATCGAGCGAATGGGTGTGCACCTGGAATGGGCATACTGGGGAGTAGAAGAGTCAAGAGTCAAGGGTGAGTGATTGGTAGGATATTGTCATTTTTTTTTCTTTTTTTTTTTTCTCACCCCCTTGTGTGTTAGGTGGAAAGGTGCATCGTGTTTTTGTAGTCGGTCGTTGTCTGATGGTGTATCCAACATGCCCACTTTTCACTAAATTTGGTCGGATTGTCATGAGCCGTGTGAATGAATCTTTCCATGTCAGCGACTCTACTTATTCTGGTAAACCACTCTTTGAGTTGAGTTCCAGTATAGTGGGGTGCACTGCTTGGCAGCATTAATCATGTGCATCGCTAAGGATTTGTGATAGGATTTATGTGATAAAGGTGAATGGTGTAGAAGGAATTGAGCCGGGGAGAATTCTAAATTATAGGAAGTGACCTGGACAGTGATGTGGCAGACTTCTTTCCAGAAAGCTTGTAAAGAAGTACAGGACCACCAGATGTGTAGCAGTGTACCTTTTTCCTAGTGGCATCTCCAGCAGGTGTCTGGTGTGGCTGGGTTAAATTTATGTAGTAGAAACGGGGTATGATACCACCTAGATTGGATTTTGTAGCCGTTTTCTTGTGTAGTGACATTGATTGACCTTTTGTAGATATTTAGGAAAATATGTTCCCATTCCTTTTCCGAGAGTGAGATAGAGAGGTCATTCTCCCAGTTTTTGCAGGCTATGTTTTCGTTGGCTTTTATATCAGCAAAGATAAGGTTGTGGGTTAAGGATATTAGGTGTGGTTGTGACGTCTGCTGTGTGCAAAGCCTTTCAAAGGTAGAAAGGTGTCTCGAACACTGTGAGGCTTTATTCAAAGATTTTAAGTAGTGGGCGAGCGCTAGGTATGTCCAGGGGGGGTTAGGTGATCTATCCATCTGGGTGGAGAGTTGGGATGCTGAGAGGAGCTTATCTTGGTGGAAGAACTGGTGTGCTCTAACATGGTCATGTGGCCAGTTATCAGAGAGAAAAGATTTGTGCATGCCTGGTGGGAAAGGGGGGTTTAGTCTTATAGGGGTCAGCGGGCCAGGTATAAAGGAAATTTTGTCTACACGTCCGGTGGAAGCAGTCTAGGGTAGGACCTGAGTGTATTCCTTGCGGCAGGTGTACCATGCTGCACCGTACCCACATCTGTCTCTTACTTACTATATTTTGCTAATAATATTTATAAAAAATACCCCCAAAAACTGTTGATCTACTTAGTATTATATTGTATTTGTGGATCAGAAATAAATAGTTTTCTGGTAAGAGCACAATACACATTTTTACTGTCACCTTTACAAATTTCTCAGAAAAGAGACACCAGACACCAACTGGAGTTTTTTTGTATTACAAAATATTTTAATGGTTCAACAGTTTTAAAAGGAAATTATATATCTCAGTTTTGAGAGATGAGATGCACTACATTGACTCTTTAGATCTTGGAATATTAATCATTGAGTTATTTTGCATCATTAATGTACAAGGTCCCCTAGCTTCCAAATTTCACATTGTATAGCCAGACAGTAAATTCAACAATTCTGAAAGCAATATTTATTATTATCATTATTATTATTCCATATTTATGCATGCACTGGCCTTTGAGTTTTGCACTATAACAATGGGAGATGGTAAAAATGTCTACCAATGTGAAATTTTAACCACTTTATACCTGTACACTTCCTATGAACCAGAGCATTTTTTACATTTCTGCTACGGTCCTATTGATTTGGCAATAATGTTGTCATTAGTTAAGATTGTTAAAGTATTATATATTTTTTAGGACAAATAAGACTTTGTTTTGGTGATAATGTCTTGCAAAACATATTATTTAAATATTTACATAAACTGAGGCTCATCTGTTTTGTCTGCAAACGAGTGAAGCAGAGTAGATACAAAAATAAACATTTTACTTGGCATCTATCTATTAGGCATCTGAACAATGTCATCTGGTCCATTTTCATCTGCTTTATTTACCCACTTGCCGACCGCCGCACACAGATGTACGTTGACAACATGGCACAGGCAGGCACATGGGCGTACCTGTACGTCCCTTTAAATTTGCCCGCCCAGCGGGTTCCCCTTGCGAGCGTGGTCGCGGGTCCCGGGAACTCGACGTTCCCGGCCGGCCTGCGATTGCTGTCGGCAAAGGCAGAACAGGGGGATGCCTTTGTAAACAAGGCATTGCCCTGTTCTGCCTAGTGACATGTCACTGATCTCAACGTTTCCGTGATGGGGAATGGTGATCAGTGACGTGTCACTTGTAGCCATGCCCCCTAACAGTAAGAATCACTCCCTAGGTCACACTTAACCCCTTTAGCGCCACCTAGTGGTTAACCCCTTCACTGCCAGTGTCATTTTTACAGTAATCAGTGCATTTTTATAGCACTGATCGCTGTAAAAATGACAATGGTCCAAAAATGGTGTCAAAAGTGTCATAATGTCGCGCTCACAATAAAAATTTCTGATCACCGCCATTACTAGTAAAAAAAAAAATATTAATAAAAATGCCATAAAACTACCCCCTATTTTGTAGACGCTATAACTTTTGCGCAAACCAATCAATAAATGCTTATTGTGATTTTTTTACCAAAAATATGTAGAATACGTATCGGCCTAAACTGAGGAAATTTTATTTTTTTTTTTAATATATTGGGATATTTATTATAGCAAAAAGTAAAATATATTGCATTTTTTTCAAAATTGTCGCTGTATTTTTGTTTATAGCGCAAAAAATTAAAAACGCAGAGGTGATCAAGTAAAGGCTGGAGCTGCTCACATTACATGCAGGGAAGAGGTTGGACGAGGAATCTACACCATTGAAATTTAAAGGCTGTGGGGGAAGCCTAATTTCCCTGTGCTGGGTGAGACTGTTGGATGCAGTCATGAGCATCTGGTAAGCAGGATATATATCTTTCTCACCCGGGTGTCACCATTGTATCCATTACTTCACGTTTGGGAGCAAGCTTTCTTCTTTTTTTTGGAACACTTCACTTCACATTGGATTGTTGTTTATTTTTGCACCAAGGAGGTTTCTTTTGATGGACTTTGTTTATGAACTTCTTCACGGATTATTTATATTGTCAACATTTACTTATTTAATAATCTTTTGTGGTTAACTACTGCATTTATTTATAATTCACTTTATATTTTGTGTTTAATCATTTAGTTGATTATCAACCTATTTTATGTTCTCCTAATTTTATTTTGGAGATCTTATTTCAGCGCTGCATACCTTTGTTTTTTATGTTTTGTATAGTTTTAGTATTTAGCTATTTATGCTAGCTGCTGTCTTTGGATCACTGATCACTTTACCAATTTCAATTGCTTCTCCAGCGCAACGTTAGCCCTTGGGCTTTTTTTCTTTCGATCAAATACCACCAAAAGAGAGCTCTATTTGTGGGTAAAAAAGGACGTCCGTTTTGTTTGGGAGCCACGTCGCACGACCACGCAATTGTCAGTTAAAGTGACGCAGTGCCGAATCGCAAAAAGTGGCCTGGTCTTTGGCCAGCGAAATGGTCCGGGGCTGAAGTGGTTACACAGCATCTTCCAACTGCCATTTTGACTATAGAGAATTGTTGGCAAGTGTCAGGCTTGTAAACGTTGATCAAGACCTTTTGGGGTGTGTAGTACATCCAGTGTCCACAGCTGGTTAAAGACTACAAAGAAACAAACACGAATAAGGCAGGTGTTTGAGAAGTATACTTCAGTGGATCCAGTTTTTTTTTTGATGAGATTTATCTAAACTGAGCTCATTTTTTATTACTTTGGTTAAAAAAAACTATTAGCTGCGAGGTATTGCACAAAGTTGGTAAGGTTTCGGTCCATGGGTTCCAGCCTCTGCGGGTTCAAGATCTATCTCAGCCCCCGGGGGAGCCTGGAAGGTAAAGTTCTGCAGTAGAGATGTAAAGAAGAGGAAAAGCTCCATTTTGGCCAAGGTTTCACCAGCACAACTTCTTTTTCCTAGAGAAAGGCAAGACAAAAGTATTTTAGAGTGCAATCAGCTTTAACTGCATTACTTAGTTCTTGTATGGTCACCTGTTGACCTGTATGTTGCCAAATAGGCATACAGAAAAATAAAATCAATTAAAAGTAAGGCCCCTTACACATGGGGTTGGCTCCGTCTGCTCAATGGGGAATATATCCGCTGATGCCCGCTGAGCAGGCAGATGGCTGGTTCATGTTCGTTCTGCTTATGCAGAGCAGACACAGACAAGACCCACTCTCCTCTATGGGCAGTTGGATGTAAACAGACCACCTGTCGGTTTGCACCCGACTGCCATCTGATCCGATTTGCCAGATGGATGGGGAACAAACCCCGATCTGTCTGTTTTTGGGGGAAAGGAGCAGGTGCCAATAAATGATAATGAATATTAATACATTAATAATTAATAAATAAATAGTTAAATGACAATAGACCTATTGCAACAAGCTTTCATATTGACTACAAGGTTAGACAACAACAGGTTGTAGTTGTGATTCAATTACATTTATCTTCTCTCTTTCTTATACTGGCTATACACATAGGGGGTTATTTACGAAAGGCAAATCCACTTTGAACTACAAGTGCAAAGTGCACTTGAAAGTGCACTTGGAAGTGCAGTCGCTGTAGATCCGAGGGGGACATGCAAGGAAAGTAAAAAACAGCATTTTAGCTTGCACATGATTGGATGATAAAATCAGCAGAGCTTCCCCTCATTTCAGATCTACCCCTCAGATTTACAGCGACTGCACTTCCAAGTGCACTTTCAGTGCAATTTCAAGTGTAGTTTGCACTTGTAGTGCAAAGTGGATTTGTCTTTCGTAAATAACCCCCATAGAGTTGTATTTATAGGAAAAAAATAAAAACCCCAAAGCAATTTACCAGTAAAAGTGCATGCATATTCATTCTATGCAAAGTGGGCAAAAATAAATGTTCATAGGCTATTTTCTGTACAAGTGAAATGTTTTTCATTACTTTAAAATGAAAAATACCTAAGTACCACTAGATGTGCCAAATTACATTTCATATCATACTTAGTGCCACCTGGTGGCTAAATGCAGTATTTCTGTTTTAAATCAATGAAAAACTGTTGCACAGCACAGGATATAGCCTAATAACATTCACTTTTTGCCCCGTTTGTACAGAACAAATATATACATTGACTTTTACTGGGTGAATTGCAATGAAATTATTTTTTATAGATACACCCCATAGTGATAAACAAACAATTTATCATAGATGCTATTGTTTAAAACAGTGGGGTTGATTTACTAAAACTGGAGTGCAAAATCCGGTGCAGCTCTGCATAGAAATCAGATTCCATTTTTTTTTTGTCAAAGCTTAACTGAATAAGCTAAAGTTAGAAGCTTACTACCATGCACAGTTGCACCAGATGTTGCGCTCTTCAGGTTTAGGAAATCAACCCCAGTGTTCCGAAAAAATATTGTTGGACACAACAATTCAAAGAATGATTTAGTCTATTCTAAAAGTTTTTTCGTTCAGGCAGATTGTTCCTTTTCCATCGAAATGGTCAATCCTATTTCAAAGTGCTCCATTATTGTAGTACAATTCCGGAAGATGTGATTTTTTTCATAAAAATTACAGTTATTTCAAACATGGTGTCATTATGTGATTATGAGAACACGAGTGTGCAAAGAAAAGAAGGAATACTAAACCAGCTCAGGTAACTGTTTTTCAATCTGTAATAAAAATTACTGTATATACTGTCCAGTCTTTGAAATTCTCATCATCATGAACTTTTTAGATTTACCTATAGAGAATGGAATGAAGGCATCATTCTTTTTAAAATTTCCTTCTGCATCAAGAAAATGCTCTGGATAAAAGTCAAACGGTTTTTTGAAATAAGCTTCATCTTTCAGTACAGAGTACAGCAATGGGAACACAGCAGTGCCCTGCAAGGATAAATGTCAACATATATGTTATTTAAAATATTCCTTTCCAGCTGACAATGAATAAGCATCTGTTTAAGATTAAGGAAATCCTAAAAACATGGTCTGGGCATTGGAGTTGTGAAACAATGTTATGCATTTTCAGGTCTGTGGAAATCTGTTGAAGTCCAGTTAAAGACTTCTTATTTGTTACTGTAAGGTAAGACAGTGCTATGCACTGCTATAATAAACAGCACTGTTAAGGGACCCAAAGTGGAGTTGATTAGAGCAGTGTTTGGTGGAAGGGATAGTGTTGGAATGCTGGAAACCCAGGCTACTGTGAATGTGTAAAGGCAGCGTCTCAACTTTCCACCATGTTGTGTCTGCTAGCAAAGGCTATATAAAATGCAATTGAAAAACAGTGTATTTATTACTGTACCAGAATCCTGACTTCATTATATTATTAAATACAGAGGTTTCAGTTGGGCATATGGGAGTGATCCATTGGTCAACCTGAATCTGGGAAAGGCGAAATAGTCCATGTTCAATGCTGAGGGAGAGGTTGGAAATTTTCAGTGGTCAGATAACATGATTCAAGCCCAACTCCGGGCAAATTATTTTCTTCCCGTGCACTGGGGCTGTGCCCGCACTGCATGGGTTAACTGCTCATCGTGTCTAGGGGTGAACACAGAGCCTATACACCCCCAATCCTTTAGTCCTCCAGAAAGCAACGCTCTCCCACGTCTAGCGGTGGACTGTTCCTGACGTCTTCACATACAGAGCTGATCTATGAACATGATGACATCAGGAACAATCACCGCACAAGACCGCTAGACCGTGGAGGGGGAGGGCAGGAGCCAAAGAGATCGGTCTTGCACTGGTAGGTATGGAGGATTAGGTGAGTATATCTTGGCTCCACACTGCATTGGAAAACATTGTGCCCAGAGTTCAGATTTAAGCCTTACTTATAACTATAGTATAATTTTTACACATCTTTATTGCTAATGCAATTGGCATTCAAAAAATATCAGACACCAATTGTGCATGTCCAGTCAAAAATATTTTTTTTTAGTTTTGGATAGGGAGTGGATGGATCAGAACCCCTGCCGAGTTTTACTTGTGATCCAGGACTTCACTTCCTGTCCTGGTGACAACAGTTTACAGAAAGTGGGGCAAAATCTCCAACAGCAACACAGACAAATAGAAATACAATTTTTTTTTTTTTTTTTTTTAGAATAGTAAGGGAAGGATAGAACATCTAGTTGTTGTTTATTCTTGTGTGTGTCCCTATCACAGATTTTTCCTCACTATCTGGCTAGTAAAAACATTATCACCAAAGCATAAAGTAAATTTGAGTAACAGCTCCTATTGGAGCTATAATACAAGGAGCTCTTTGGGTACTTTGGAGCAGTGATTCATGTATAGATTGTTTAACTAACAGCTATTGAGTGTTGCAATAGAAAGTAAAACATAGTCACCTTGGGAATGAAATATCCTCTAAATGTGACATCTTGAATAGTTTCATGTGGAGCCCCATCTGGTACAATATCACCAAACCTCTGAATCTCATGAATTACGGCATCAGTATACGGCATTTTCTTTTTATGCTCTGCTTGAGGTGCAGTTGTGCCGATAATGCTATCAATTTCATTTTGAACTTTTTCTGCCAAGAAGAGATACTTTTTAAATGATATTGCACGATAATTACTTGCTGTTGCCTATGTTTTCCATTAGGAAAATTTCAACTCGTCTCCAGGCAAAAATTAACCTCTTTCCCATAGCATTTTTTTTCATACTTTCCAAAGCATATTTTACTAACCTCAGTCCACTCTCCAGATTCCTTGCTGCACGCATTTCAAATTGTGGGAGATAGGTAATCCAGTCACCAATCATTCCCTTGCTCTGATGTCACCACTGAGACTCCTATTCTGAATCCTAAGAGGACACCACCACTAGACAGTCTATTTAATTAGTCATTTTGGGTCAGTATCTCAAAATACTGAAGCCATGGAGCTAGCATTTCAGCCACTAAACCAGTATTTTTAGAAGGTGACATCAGTGACAGCAATCTGCGCATTTCTTTAAAGCAACCCTGTCAACATAAAAAAAAAAAGAAATGAACCGTCTTAGAGCAAACACCATAAAATGTCTGTCATTAGATTTGTTAGCCAGGAAAGCATCTTTTTGTGCATCTATGAAACTATTTGAACTAAAAAGATAGAAGGTGATGTGGTTTATTCTTAAGTTCAGGAAATAGGAGTTAAGCCTCGTACACACGGGCGAGAATCCCGTCGAAAAAGAACGTTGGTTTTCTTGACGGGACTCCTGGCAAGCTTGTCTTGCCAAGCCCTGTGTACACACGCGCCAATTCAAAAGAACGCTGTTCTTTTGAATGGCAAGAACGCGGTGACATCATCGACTAAGACGAGCCAGCGCTCGTCACATTCCATGCCGTCACCGCTATCTTGCTACACCCTACACTACCCTTGTATGCTACCGCACATGCGTCAAAACTGTCATCGAGCATGCACGGGTTTCCTTGGACAGGTAAGCATACACACTCACGGTTTTCTCATCGGAAAACAGGCCAACGAGAATCCAGACGAGAAAATAGAGAGCAGGTTCTCTATTTTTCTCGTCAAGATTCCCGGCAGTTTTCCTAGCGAGAAACCATACACACAAATGTTTTTCTCTGCAAAAAGCTCTCCCAGCAGTTTTCTTCCTGAGAAAACCGGTCGTGTGTACAAGGCTAAACTTGTATCTTTTGTTTACAGGAGGCACTGTTCTTCTTTGGGTGTCCACATCACTGCCTGAATAATGTGGAAACTTCCTTTTGGCTATTCAGAGGAGAAGTCTTCTCGGAGTTCAGAAGAGGAGTCAGCAGTGATGTCACCGCGAGGAGACCTTCGAGAAGCGAGATGCAACACTTGCTTTACAAGGTAGGAAAAAATAAATAAACATCACAGCTGAATGGGTGACAGGGGGTGGGAGGGGAGTTAGTTTTTGCCTAGTGATGGGCTTTAATTATGTATAGTATGAAAGAACACATGAAATTATTTAAAAACTTGATTTCTTACTTTGTATTTCTGGATATTTCATCATTAACAGTATTGCCCATCTCAAAGTGGTGGTGGTTGTCTCCATTCCGGCAACAAAAAGATCATTCACTAGAGCAATTAAGTTATCATTATGAAAATACTGAGAGGATTCTGATTTTCCCTAGGAAAAAGTAAAATGAATAATGAATTAATTAATTTTTTATAGGCATAATTAATTCCTTTTTAACTGAGGGTTCATGAAGGCATGTGTTTATGTACTAATGGAACCAGGGTTATTCAACAACTATCTATATATTTTTATGGTGGTAGGGGACAACTTATGTTACTAACTAGTAAGTTCTCAGTATTTATAGATTTAGCCTTGAAACATCATTCAGTAATTTTCAGTCTTTTATAAAATGTATAATTTATTATTAAAGTGATACTAAAGGTCACAAAAAAAATAATAATAATAATTCATGTATAAAATGTATAAAGGTAAAAAAACTTCAGTCTTTAGAATAACTTTAAGGCCCCTTTCACACTACTACGACTTCAAAGTCGCACGATTTTACCGCAATTTCGCGGCCGCGATTTTGCTGCGATTTTAGGGAATGACTGTGTAAGTGGCATCAAAATCGGACCAAAGTAGTGCAGGGACTCTTTTGAAGTCGGAACGACTTGAAGTCGTACTAATATGAATGGTTGTCATTGGAAATCATGGGAAACGACTTGTCATTCTACTTTGCCATTACAAATCGTGGGACAAGTCGTATAAGTGTGAAAGGGACCTAAAGCGGATCTCCAGCCCCCCCACACTGTTTTTTTTTTCAAAAACCTCTGCCTACCTTTTTGCTGGTCTGGGACTCACACGCCCTGTGAATCTAGCGGTGTTTTGCAGAATCTTCTCAGAATTCTGCCCCGCTTGGTTCTGAGCTGCCATCTTCTTATATGGCATCATTGTGAGGCTCTTCTGGGGGCCTCATGATGATGCACCTCTAGCCCTGCCCCCTCCTAATTTTCCAATGGAGCACTATGCCTCCTGGGATATGTGCCGTGCATATCCTAGGAATAGGGATGAGCCGAACACCCCCTGGTTTGGTTCGCATCCAGAACATGCGAACGGACCGAAAGTTTGCGCAAACTTTTGAACATCGTTATAGTCTATGGGACTGGAATGGGAGAAATCAAAAGTGTGAATTTTAAAGGCTAATATGCAAGTTTTTGTCCTAAAAAGGGTTTGGGGACCCGGGTCCTTCCCCAGGGGACATGTATCAATGCAAAAAAAAGTTTTAAAAACTGAAGTTTTTTCGGGAGCAGTAATTTTAATAATGCTTAAAGTGAAAAAATAAAAGTGAAATATTCCTTTAAATATTGTACCTGGAGGGTGTCTATTTTCCCGTGTTTAGAACTGTCCCTGCACAAAATTTAATTTCTAACGGAATAAAAGTCATTTAAAACTGCTTGCGGCTTTAATGTAATGTCTGGTCCCGGCAATATGGATGAAAATCATTGAGAAAAACAGCATGGGTACCCCCCCAGCCCATTACCAGGCCCTGTGGGTCTTGCATGGATATCAAGGGGAACTCCGCACCCAAATTAAAAAAAGAAAAGGCGTGGGGCCCCCAGGCCCTATATACTCTGAACAGCAGTATACATGCGGTGCAAACAAGACAGGGACTGTAGGTTTGTTCTTAAGTATAATCTGTTTGTAATTTAGAACAGGTACATTTTGTGTAGCTCCAGCCAAAAAAATCTATTTTTAAGCTTTTTGGAAAACATGGGGAAGATTTATCACCTCTGTAACATTTGTTTTGCTGTCTGTGCCCCTGTTCAGAAGATTTCACCTCACTTTCTGTCCCAATGACAATTGGATTTGGAAAATTTGGGGTTTTTAGGGAAACAAGGATTGGTGATAAAGCATCAGTGGAGAGGAGACACCTTTTTCCCATATTAACTCTTACAGGAGAGAATTTCCCTTCCTAGGGGTAGATTTCCTCTCACTTCCTGTTCTCTCCCTCCGATTGTAAGTAGGAGTCGTTTGTAAGTCGGATGTTTGAAAGTAGGGGCCTGCCCTATATACTCTGCAGAAATTTGGCCCTTAGGTGTTGGTGTTGCCACAACACTGTAAGCCCTCACAGTTACTCTTGGTGGGCGGAGACACGGGCCCTGCTGTGAAATATTAGTTCAAGAATTGTAATTACATGCCCCTGTTGAACAGGGTCAGAAAAAATTGGCCTTTGGTGGTGGTGTGGTGTTGTTGCCACAACACTGTAAGCCCTCACAGTAACTCTTGGTGGGTGCAGGAACGGGCCCTGCTGTGAAATATTAGATCAAGAATTGTAATTGTATGCCCCTGTTGAACAGGGTCAGAAAAATTGGGCTTTTGGTGGGGGTGTGGCCAAAATACTTTAAGCCCTCACAGATACTCTAGTTGGAGCGCAGGAACGAGCCCTGCTGCAAAGTATTACAGCACAAATTTTAATTACACGCCTCTGTTAAACAGGGGCAGAAAAATTGGGCCTTAGGCACTGCTGCCACAACACTGCAACCCCTCACAGATACTCTAGTTGGAGTGCAGGAACGAGCCCTGCTGCAAAGTATTACAGCAAAAATTGTAATTACACGCCCCTGTTAAACAGGAGAAGAAAAATTGGGCCTTAGCCACTGGTGGTGGTGCCCAAAACCAAAAATGTTCTTACAAGCTATCAACATGAACATTGAGGAGGAAGAGGATAGTCACTCAGCATCAGCATAGGCAGTCTTGAAGCGATCTCATATTCATAAAAAAATTATTTGGTTACATCAGCATCAGGTGCTTGGTAGCTGGTGATCCAAGACTGATTAATTTTTATGAAGGTGAGCCGATCGACCGAGTCAGTGGACAGGCGCACCCTGTGATCGGTTACAAAGCCTCCAGCAGCACTGAATATGCGTTCCGAAAGAACGCTGGATGCAGGACAGGCCAGTAGCTCAATTGCATACTGTGCAAGCTCTGGCCAGTGATCCATCATCAAGACCCAGTAACCCAGAGGATAGTCGGTTGGAAAGGATTCCAAGTCTGATCTTGCCCCTAGGTATTCCTGCACCATGTAAATCAGACGCTGGCGATGGTTGCTGGAACCAATCAGACCTTGGGGCTGCGGACTAAAAAATTGTCTGAACGCATCGGTCACACGGCCACCTTCTCCACCCCTCCTTCTGTGACTGCCCAAAGCCTCAGCAACACATTGTCTTGGACCAGGAATTTGCACAGACCTTTCTCCAAGGCCTCCCGAAGATGTTTCATCCTCTGCTCCCTCAGCGACGGCAGGATAAGTTCCGCAACCTTGCCCTTGTAACATGGATCAAGAAGCGCTGCCAGACAGTAATGATCCCTCTCCTTGATCACATGAATCCGAGTGTCCTTTCGCAGGCTTGGCAGGATCAGGGAGGCCATGCAGCGTAGGTTTGCTGAGGCACTTGGTCTGGATTCCTCTGGGTCACTAAGGACGACATGATCCACAGCCACCTCCTCCCAGCCACGTACAAGTCCATGGGTTTCTGGGGAGTTAAAACGATCCATTGAAGACTGCTGCTGATGCTGAGTGCTAGGCTCCACCTCCATGCTGACACAATCCTCCTCCTCTTCCTGTGTGATCGGCGGGCCCGCAGAAACACTGTCTGGATAAAGGGAGCCTTGAGAGGTAAGGAAGTCCTCCTCTTCCTCCCTCTGTTCTGCCTCAAGGGCCCTGTCCATTATTCCATGCAACGTGTGCTCCAACAGGTACACAAGGGGGATAGTATCACTGATGCATGCACTGTCACTGCTCACCATCCTCGTGGCCTCCTCAAATGGTGACATGACAGTGCATAGATTCCTGATCATGAGCCACTGGCGTGGCGAAAAAAATCCATGCTCCCCTGACCCTGTCCTGGTGCCATAGCTGCACAGGTACTCATTGATTTCCCTCTGCTGCATGTGCAGCCGCTGCAGCATGGCCAACGTTGAGTTCCATCTGGTGGGCATGTCACAGATTAGGCGGTTCTTGGGAGGTTGTATTCCTTTTGGAGGTCAGCCAGCCAAGCACTGGCATTATATGACTGACGGAAATGCACAACGACTTTCCTGGCCTGCCTCAGGAGATCCTGTAAGCCCGGGTACCTGCACAAGAACCGCTGCACCACCAAGTTAAGGACGTGAGCCAAACAGGGCACATGGGTCAGGTGTCCCTGTTGGAGGGCGGAGAGGAGGTTGTGCCATTGTCACAAACCACCATTCCTGGCTGAAGCTGGTGTGGCATAAACCACCTCTGAGCCTGCCCCTGCAGAGCTGACAGAATCTCTGCCCCTGTGTGGCTCCTGTCCCCTAAGCACACCAGCTCAAGCACCGCATGGCATCTCCTTGCCTGAGTGCTTGCGTAGCCCCTTGAACGCCTATGGAGCACCGCTGGTTCCGAGGACAAATCAGCAGAGGAAGAGGCCATGGAGGAAGAAGAAGAGGAGGGGGTGGAGGAGAGAGGTGTGGTAGAATCGCCACTAGTAGAATTTTGGAGGCGTGGTGGCGGAACAAGCTCCAACAAGACTGCACCCTGTCCTGCATCCTTCCCAGCAGTTAGCAGAGTCACCAAGTGCGCTGGGAAAGATAGGTAACGTCCCTGTCCATGCCTGCTGGACCATGAGTCAGGGGTAATATACACCATACCACTGACCGCCCTGTCCAGCGAGGTAAAGACATTGTCTTCCACTTGCCGGTTTAGAGTCGGAATCGCCTTCCGTGAAAAAAAGTGGCATTTGGGAACCTGCCACTGAGGTACCGCACATTCCACAAACTCACAAAAGGAAGCAGAGTCTACCAGCTGAAAAGGCAGCAGTTGGAGTGCTAGCAATTTAGCCAAGCTAGCATTCAACCACTGGGCATGTGGATGGCTGGGAGTGAATTTCTTTCGCCGGTTTAGCAACTGGGGTAGGGAAATTTGCCTGCTACAATCGGACGTTGGTGTAGCGATACCAGATTGCCTGCAAGTACTTGGCAGTGACACACCTAATTCTACACCTTAATGCCTCTCAGTGCAGGTTTATGAGAGAAATGAAGGCATAGTGAGGTTGGAGATCCCAGCTGATGAGGAGCAAGGAGAGGTCTGCCTTTTTCTTTGGTGTGGGTCTTTTAAGTACCCTTGCCAACGAACTGCATGGGAGTTCGACACATGTCTGGTCACGCATGTGGTGCCCAAGCGGCTGGTGTTTTGGCCACGCTTGATACGCTTCAGACATATGTTGCAAATAGCAATGGTGCGATCTGCTGCACATGTCTCATAAAAGTCCCACACCAAAGAATGTTTTGAAAAACGCGCAGTCAGCAGCGCCCTGCACATGCGGAGCTCTGCGGTGTGATGCAGTTGGTTGGCTGCCCTTAATCTGGCCCCTGGAGGGCATCCTGCCTTGTTGGAGATGTGCCTCCTCCTCCTCTCTCCTATTAGTCACCCACATAGAGTCAGACCTCATCACCCCCTCCCTCCTCGTCACTGGAGCAAATCTGGCAGTATGCTGCAGCTGGGGGAACATGACTGCCAGTTTGTTGTCCTTCTTGGGAACCCCCTCTCCCTGGGCTCACGTTACTGCCTTCATCCTCAACCTGAGTACCATCATCAGAGCCTTCAAAACGCTGCGCATCCTCCTGCAGCATGTACCCCACACTGTGGTCGAACAGTTTGGGGGACTCCTCAGGGCATGATGGTGGGGCTAGGGAAGGAGTAACTGATGACCTTGAGCCATTGGAATAGGCTGCTTTGGCACCTTCATTGGCAGCCAAGGAACTCTGAGCCTGGGTGACATAGGATGAGGAGGATGAGGACGGCTTGGTCATCCACTCTAGCAACTCTTCTGCATGTTGTGGCTCAACACGGCCATCTGCCGGAAAAAAGGACAAGCGTGCACCACGGCCATGTGCTGAGGATGCACGACCAGCACTTTTGGCTCTAGACACAGAGCCTGCTTGCCCTCTTTTAGTGGCCTGTGAGTGTATGCCTCTGCCTCTCCTTGGTGGCCTTCCAGACATACTGTATTTGATGTATTTGAATAGGTACACCAGGAATGGCCTGCAGTGAGATGTAGCTGCACAAAGCTGGGATGTATATATATATATAATGAATATACTACAGCTACCTGAATCAACTGCCTGCCTGTAGTATATTAGGAAGAGAACAGGAATGCTCTGCAGTGAGGTTTAGCTGCACTGTGCCCAGGATACAGTTTACTGACTGAATATACTGCAGCTACCTGAATCAACTGCCTGCCTGTATTATATTAGGAAGAGAACAGGAATGCTCTGCAGTGAGGTTTAGCTGTACACTGTGCCCAGGATACAGTATACTGACTGAATATACTGCAGCTACCTGAAGCTGCACAGGATACAGTATACTGGCTGAATATACTGGAGCTAACTGAATCAACTGCCTGCCTGTAGTATATTAGGAACAGTACACCAGGAACGCTCTGCAGTGAGAGCTAGCTAAACTGTATACAATATATACATATATATATATATATATACATATATATATATATATATACACAAAGCCTGGAATGCATATATATACTAAATATACTGATCTAACTGAATCTACTGCCTGCTCAATCTAGCTAACTGAAATAAAATGACTCTCTCTCTCTCTCTCTCTCTCTCTGAATGCCGCAAGACACTACACAAGGCCGACGCCCAGGCGGCCTTATATAGTGTGGGGTGTGTACCTAATCCCCTGAGCCATGATTGGCCAAAGGCACCCTGCCTTTGGCCAATTATGGCTCTCTGTGGTGACGGCGTTGTGATTGGCAAAAGCATGCGGGTCATAGTGCACGCTTGGCCAATCATCAGCCAGCAATGCACTGCGATGACGCAGTGGATTATGGGCCGTGACGCGCCGCTCGAATTTGGCACGAGCGCCCCATAAAGTTCGATCTCCTTCGAATGATCGAACAGCCGATGTTCGAGTCGAAATCATGTTCGACTCGTACTCGAAGCTCATCCCTACCTAGGAAGCAAAGAAAGAGCAGCGCATGTCATTCGGCTAGGCAAGTGATGTGCAAAGGGGGGAGTGGGTCTGCAATTCTGGCCAATTCAGATTTTTTAATTTATAGACTCATTTTACTTTTGAAGTTACGTTTCTTATTGCTGTTATGAGGCAGTCTGTGTCATATTTCTTGACTGTTGGAGACATAATTTATTTTTTCTTCACCATCAACGTTGAAGATAGCTGTCTTTTCTTTTCTAATGACAGTTGTTTTGTTTTTGTTTTTTATAATTAGCTAAAGTCCCATCTTTTTTTACTCTTTTATTTAAATCCCTGTAACTTTAGATCACCCTATAGAAATCTGCCTTCTCAAAATACAATTCCTCCCTCATGCTGCCAAACAAGCCTACTTTGTCACTCTAATTAACCACTTAAGGACCGGAAGGATTTACCCCCTTAATGACCAGCCCATTTTTTGCGATTCGGCACTGCGTTGCTTTAACTGACAACTGCGTGTGACGCTGTACCCAAAAAAAATCCCACAAATAGAGCTTTCTATTGGTTGGTATTTGATCACCTCTGTGGTTTTTATTTTTGCGCTATAAACAAAAAAATACAGACAATTTTGAAAAAAATATATATTTTACTTCTTGCTATATTAAAAAGCGAATTTCTTCATCAGTTTAGGCCAAAATGTATTCTGCTACATATTTTTGGTAAAAAAAAATCGCAATAAGCGTATATTGATTGGTTTGAGTAAAAGTTATATCGTCAACAATATAGGGGATACATTTATGGCATTTTTATTTAGTTGGACCACTGCCACCGGTCATTGAACATAAACCACCTTCCTCTCTGAACTTGGCCCCTGTTCCCCCGGACGGTCTCCAGAGGTTCACCCGGCACTGGCAATCTGCTGCACCAGGTCTTTGGATGAGTCCCTCCTCCGGTCCCTTACGCCTCTGGATTCGGGTGCCCCACTCCCAGGGCCCCCTAGGACAATCCCTCCCTTGCGGGACCCAGCGGAAGGTACTGGGCCCCAGGCCTCCGGCTGAGCACCTCACCCCAGACTGAAGGTGTCTGGGATGGAACACGAACTCCCAGGTGTCCAGGCCTAGGCCGCCTGGACACCGACCGCGAACAGCAGCCCTCAGGCTGAGGGTGCCTGGGACTCGAACCTCGTGGCGAAGATGTCCGCCCCCTTTATACCCTCCCCGCCCCACCGTACAACCACTGCAAGAGGTCACAAAGGGTACGGCACTGCAGCGATGGTTCAACCCTGGCCCAAATTGACAGCGCCACCTGCTGAACCGCAGGGAACTATGCATCACTGGTGTCTTCACCAGTTTTTTAAAAGTATATACCCGCTACATTTGTTTTAACAGCCCCATCCTATTTAGATTGTAAGCTCCCTGGAGCAGGGCCCTCCTAACCTTCTTGTATTGAATTAAATTGAATTGTTGCAGTATTGTCTCCCTTTATATTGTAAAGCGCTGCGCAAAGTGTTGGTGCTGTATAAATCCTGTATAATAATAATAAATATGATAATTTTTTCTATGTGTCGCTTGACATCCTCCACATTCTCAACTGTGAGCATAGTGTCAACCATCATATCAAAGATTGCTGATGTCTACTAGTTTTACCTTCTAATCTACAGGTCTGAACACTTCTTGGTGTGTTGAACATCAGCCTATCCTACCTCCCACACCTTTCTCTTGGCCCATCCCTATAAGGTGGCTTGACCTTCAACAATGTCAAGTATTAAAAATCCTTCTGCTTATATCTACTACAGACAATCCTACTACATAGAAGTAAGATTATATAAAAAAGTGTCTTAGACATACAGGTACCTGCTTTAAATGTGATGGACTTAAAGAAACATTTTTTTGTTTTTTTTTGAGAATATCCATTTTGGATATCAAATTCTTCAGATCATTCAACTTATCTCTAATGAAATGCGATCCTTACCTCTTGTTGCTTCACCAGATAGGCATCAATAAGATTCCTCTGGTCATTCACATCTAGAGTTTTCTTCTGTTTAGTAAACGTTTCTTTTATGAAGTTTTGCATATGTCTCATATTTTCAAAAATTTTATGATGAGGTCCTGGAAGCAGGTCTAACAAAGTCGGAATAATATTGTACATCTTTGAAAAGAAAAAGAAAATATACATAGGTATATAATTGACCATATATTGATAATTTGATAGACTGTGAAGGATGAGGGAAAGGAAGATACTGTAATTGCTTCTCTTGATGATGAAAATTTTGGCAAACATTAAAAGTATCACATTTAAAATGTCTCTTCTATAAAAAATGAAAGATCTTCTTTACAGTCAGTCCCCCACCCCCAAAGGGAATTCTCTTTTTAAAAGAAAGTCCTAAAAAATAAAGCATTGACATAAAAAAATATGTACATCACTGCTTTCTCCTGAGAAAGTTGGTGATTAAAATCCTTGATAAAGCCCTCCAGTCAGAAGTGCAACCTTGTGGGATTTAGAGCATCTAGGAGGCATGGTGACATCAATCACACCTCCAGAGAGAGTTGCAGGCAGTGGCCGGAGTATTGTTTTTATCTGTGTTTGCCAAATCCTAATTTTGAAGGTATTTAAAACGAATTATGTTTAGAAGGGGTGGATACTGACAGTAAAGGTGGACCTTCCTTTTTCTTTGAAGGTCCACTCTTAGGCCTATTCTTGTCCAATATACCATGTTCTTTGGCTATTTAGGTAGTTAGTGTGTTTTCTGTTCTGGGAAGATAGATGATGTTGCAGAAGGGAAACTAAGGCCTCGTACACACGACCGATTTTCTCGTCGTAAAAAACACGTCGTTTTTTTCGACGAGATTCTTGTTAAGCTTGTCGATTTTCTCGTCAAGCTTTCTATGCGTACACACTGTCATTTTCCAATTTCCTCGTGGTTCTCTGCGCTCACGTCCAGCACGTACGACGGCACTATAAAGGGGAAGATCTTTTTTCTTGGCGCCACCCCTTGGGCTGCTTTTGCTGATCTCGTGTTACCGCGTCTGAAGTAAAAGTTTGGGAAGAGACGATTCGCGCTTTTCAGTCTTCGTACTTTTCAGATCGTTTTCTGCCGTTCAGTTTGTGCTTGTGGGTTCGTATCTTGACTTTCAGGGCGTCTAGGCAGGTCGTATCTGTTTTACAGTGCGTTATTGCCTGTTCGTTTCTGAATTTCAGTTCGTTATTCATAGGCCTTGCTGTTCTAAAGTGCGTTCTGTTCTGTACGTTCTGATTAGACGACCGTTTCCTAGCCATGTCGCCTGGACGTTCTCGTCGTCGAGTTCGTGCTGTGCGTGCGCTTGGTGTTGGTCTGCTTGTTTTGGACCAAGACCAGTCCATGAATGGTGTGAGGAGGAGTTCATGGACCAAGAATTGGTTGCTCCAGCGGGACCAATTCTGCCACATGCCTCTGCTGCGGGAGATCGTCGAGAATAATCCTGAGGACTACAGGAATTTTCTGAGGATGTCTGACCCCGTTTTTCAGGAACTGTTGGCTTTGGTGTCCCCCTATATTACCAGGAAGGACACCGTTATGCGGGAAGCCATCAGTGCTGAGCAGAGGCTCATCGCCACGTTGCGTTACCTGGCGACAGGGAGAAGTCTTCAGGACTTGAAGTTCACCACAGGCATCTCCCCCCAGGCTCTGGGCCTCATAATCCCAGACACCTGTTCTGCTATTATACAAGTCCTGCAGGAGGACTATATTAGGGTAAGTTTTCTCCCTTCACATCACATTTTATGTATTACATGTATGCTAATGTATTGTATTTCTTTCATCCTTTCCTAATTACCATGATTGTAATATGCTGAGAATGTCCCCTTTGTCCCCATGCATGTTGGAAGCTTTAGATTGCCCCTTTTTTATCCTCCCTAAATATTTCCCCTCACTAACTTTTCCAGCAGGGGCGCCTGTTGCTCCAAATGTTGGGGGGTTACAACCCCAATTTCGGAAATAAACTTCCTCCTTTTTTGCTCTGTTGCCTAATAAACGCCCCCAGTTGTCCCCTCCAATGCAGCCATTTAGTCCCCTCTATTGCAGCCAGTTTCCCCCCAGCCCTGCACTTACCTTCTTGTGGTCAGCGCCATCCTTCTTCTGTCCTTGATGTCTTCTCCTTCCCTTCATGTTGCATCAGCCAATCATGTTACCATTAAACAGACTTGGTGAACATGATTGCCAGAGCTGCCTGTCAGTGTTTACACAAGGAATGCCCCCTCCTTGCGTCCCCGATTTTTCTTTGAGGAAGCCAATTACATCCCTCAGGTTGTAATTTGCAAGACTTTTTTAATACCTGTTTCTGCTCTGCAATTTTAACCCCCTAAATGACGCAATTAATCATATGTCGGTCGCTTTACAAGAGGCCATCCACCTGAATAGTGTGCGGCATAGACAATACATAGGTTCATGCAACGCATGAACCTATGTATTGTTCTGAGTGATGGGCACAGGAGAGAGGGGACAGTGCTCCAGCGCCCACTCTGGACGCACCGCCACTGCAATGCTATCCTGTGGCCAAACACATCTCCCCCCCCCAAAATAATTTAGTAATGGCCCATCAGAGGGGGTGATGAATATGATAAATGAGCCTTCCATTATACTTTTTTTACACACCTTAATAAACGTATAATTAGATTGATGTTGGTCTCAAATTTTTTGGTCTTGAATTTGCTTGTAATGTATGCCTTTGTTTTTCTAATATTATTTCATCTTGTTTCACTCCACAGCTTCCTTCAACGCCACAGGAATGGCAGACTGTGGCATCGGAGTTTGCCACGCGGTGGGACTTCCCCAACTGCGGTGGTGCCATAGACGGGAAGCACGTCCGCATCGTGCCGCCACCCCGTTCTGGATCCTACTACTACAACTACAAGGGGTTTCATAGCATTGTGCTGATGGCGGTGGTGTCAGCACGGTATGAATTCCTCTATGTTGATGTAGGGAAGAATGGCCAGATGTCCGATGGGGGATCCTTCATCCAGACGGAGTTTGCCCTCCGTCTCCAGAGTGACGACCTTGCATTGCCACCGGATGCAGGGAATATTGAAGGACTCCCCTTTGTTTTCTTGGCTGATGAAGCCTTCGGACTCGGACGGCATCTTATGAGGCCATTTCCACAGAGGACCCTGACCCCAGAGAAGAGTGTGTTCAATTACCGGCTGGCCAGGGCCCGAAGAGTCGTTGAAAATGCCTTCGGCATAATGGCCAGCCGGTTCCGCCTTTTTATGACTTCCATCCACTTGGCGGACTACAAAATAAACTATGTAGTGTTATGCTGCTGTGTGCTACACAATTTTCTTTGCCGCAAAGCGAATTCATATATGGCCTCAGTTTTGCCAGAGGCTGGACTTTCCCCTGCAAATCCCCTTCCGGGCCTGGAATCTGCCCGTCTTGGCTTGCCCCCCCAAAATGCCCGTGTGGTTCGGGACAAATACATGGAGTATTTCACGGGTAGGGGGGCAATTCCTATGCCAGCCTATGTCTAAGTATCCCAATAAAAATCTTCTTTAAACCTTTAATTATTTGTTCTTTCCTGTCTCCTAGTTTGTCTTTGTGCATTTGTAGTGGCAAGTGTATTTTACTTTAGTAAATAACAACCAATTTCACTATGTTACCTTACAAAAGAACCAAATAAGCTTAGAGTGTATTATAAAAAGAAGCTACACGTTGTTTGTGTTCAAATATTTTACTCTCTGCACATTTTTTTTTGTTTTACTTTGGGGTTGGCCTGACCACAACCCGTCAAATTTTGGCTTATGAAAATACAAAAATACCACTTGCATTTCTAAAATGACAACATTGGATACCTCTGAGCAATCTGAGACATTCAGTTACACAAACTATGTCTCTATGTGCCCGTCCTAATATGGGGTCCTGCCACCCCTTGCCCAGTCAAAAATTCAATATGCACACATTTTTACTTTTTTGCAAATAGGAAGTTTACAATCCTGATCCCTATTGTCAACATGTGCTATCTGCCATCAGGGGTGATCAATGGATGTGTTTTGGGGGTGCATCCCCTTCCTCAGTTCACCGACTTTTGATACGAGGAAGGTGTTGCACCCACAAAAGACGTACATGGATATCCCCTGATGGCAGATAGCACATGTTCACACACTGTGTGCATATTCAATTTTTGGCTGCTTTGTTACTCAAAAAATTAGTAAAAATATAAAAACAAACATGTAAAAACAAATGTGTTTGGATGGCTTATTGAATTCTCCCCAAAACATCGAGAATGTCTTTAAATGTTTGTTCCATCACATGGATTCTTTGTTTAATTAGGTCCAGTTCCGTGCTACATTCCATCACTTGCTGGATGAGGCGGAGGGCACTGTCAGCAGAGAACGGTGTGCTATCCTTCACAACATTTCCATCCCCTAAAAACCATAAAAATTTTTTTATAAAACTCTGCAGGCCTACCTCGCTTACCTTAAGCTGTGGTGTCAGATACTGACCTGTTGTGGTGACCAGATCCACAACGTCATCCACCTCTCCTTCCTGCACTTCTCCTTCCTCCACCTCAACTTCCTGCACATCTTTCGGTTGTGGATCTTTGGGAGTTTGGGGTTGCTTGGAAGTTGTGGGGTGCATGTGCTCCCTGGAGTGTCCTCCTCCCAGTCTTCTCTCCCCTATGAGAATAAAACCAAAGGTCTATTTATCACACTGTAAAAATCTCATTTTTAAACTTAAAACAGGCTAAATTGTTTGGAAGTGGGGTACAAGTGTGTGTTTGTGCGGAATTTAAAGAAAAATGCATTCTTTATGACCCCAAATATGTTTATTATTCACATTTGGATGTAATTTTTTGGACATGGAGGCACCACAAATAAACTCTGATGCACCTGTGTGGGACACCCAAAAAAGGCGGGTCTGGTGGCCCACACTATAGTGCTCCAAAGTACAGATGTGGAAGCAGCTGCTGAGTGTCCTCTCCTTTACACTGATTAAAGTTTGCATTTCATTCTCCTTACAAACACATCATCTAGACTTAAAAATTATCCACAATACTTGATCAAAAATGGCAGATGTCTAATTACTTTTGGGGGTCTTAAATAAGCCAAAACCACGGATAGTGGCCGAACGAAGTGTCGGTAACGTAACGAACGATTACTGTGCCCAACCTAGTTCAAAATAATACATTTTGGAAGGGAGTCCAATATGCTTTAAAAAAAAAAAAAGTAAGTTTCTAAAAAGATTAATAGCAGAAAGGTCGTCATTTTACTTACTTTTAGCGAGCATCCTCTTTATGCTCCTCAACTGGTCTGGCTCCCTCAGTTTGAGGTCTGACCACCTCTTTCTGAGCTGCTCATTTGAGCGTTTCACCCCGAACTTCGCCCTCAGACTCTTCACAACTTTAGTGAGGATTTTGGCCTTCCTTCTATTTGGTTTGCTATACGGCCCATGCTTGGCATCATAATCAGCCTTGACCAAGATGTCCACCATCTCCGCCATCTCCGCCAAAGACATATTCGATGCCTTGAATCTCCTCCTTGATCGTGACGTGTCCTCGGTCTCCGGGCTTGTCTCCTCGCTAGTTGCGGAATTATCAGACACCTGCTGTAACTCCGCCATATCTGTCTGCGCGCCGAAAGAGAAGGGGCGGGGAAAAGATGTTAGTTAGAACGTCATGGGCGGGCGACGTGTGCGGAGCGACGTGTTCCAATTTGGACGCATGCGTGGTGTGTATATAGCAAACACACATGTGACTATAGTACGTTCGGTGTGCGGAGAGAGGAGTTCAAGTGACGGACGTGCGAACGAAGGTATGTGATTTTGTGAGACTTGTTAAAATTGTTGGCCTATACTGTCTTGAGATTGTTGGAGGATATATATGGTGACTAGGATGTGAAGGAGGTTAGACTGTTTGCCTCACATTATTTAAATATAATTTATTTTACTTGCAGATACAATATGAATGTATTTATTAGCGACAAAGAGTTCCTGGCGGAATTTATTGACCGGGTAAGGGAGCTGCCGGCTCTGTGGGAGACCAAAAACCCCATCCATAAAAAAAAGGGGTGAGAAAAGCAGCGCTGGATAAGCTGCTCCCATTTGTGCATACCAAGGTGCCCACAGCCACAGCAAAACAAGTGGACACTAAAATTGGGAGCTTGAGAGGTACCTACAGGACTGAACGCTCTAAGGTGCTGGCTTCTCAGAGGTCAGGAGCAGCAGCAGATGATGTTTATGTCCCGGTTTTGTGGTACTACAGCAGGATGTCCTTCCTGGATGACCACATTGAGCCAAGGCCATCACTCTCCACTCTTCCCCCCAGACTTCCCTGCAGCCAACCTGAGCCTTCTCTGGAGCAAGTGGAGGCAGCCATCCTGGATGATCCTGATTTGGCCATCTGGAGCCAGGTATAGTATTAACTGAAAATGTAGTGGGATAAAATTAATGTTTCCCAAATATGTCAGGATGAGAAACATACATTATTTTGTATTCAACAAGTGAAATCATGATCTGTAGACATTATTCTGCACTTAATTGTGTGGTAAATAGTCAAGCTGATGTAGTGGTAAATTTAAAGCAAGGATTTATGCATTTACATTCTAATTGCTTCAATCAGGATTACAAAGTTTGATGCAAAGATTAAACCAACATATTAAACTATGTTTCTTTTTCATACACAGGATGAAATCAGCCAGGAGGAGGGTCTGGAAACTGTCAGGCAGGAGGAGGAAGGGCCCAGTGGCAGCCAGGAGGTGGCAGGGCCCAGTGGCAGCCAGGAGGTGGCAGGGCCCAGTGGCAGCCAGGAGGTGGCAGGGCCCAGTGGCAGCCAGGAGGTGGCAGGGCCCAGTGGCAGACAGGAGGTGGCAGGGCCCAGTGGCAGACAGGAGGTGGCAGGGCAAAGGAGAAGCAACAGATCCCAGGTGCCTCCCATCAGGCTTCACAAAAGAGGCAGGAGGGACAGGACCACCAGTGAGGCAGCAATGGCCCTTATTAAAGAGGCCCATGCCACCCTCAAGGAGCCCACATCCCCTGAAGAGGCCATTGCCGGCCTAGTGGAGGCTAAGTTCAAGGTGATGAGCATGGAGCAACGCCTCCTATGCGAACCCCTGCTCATCACCTTGCTCAACAAGGGGGTGATGGAGCAAATTACCCCCAATACCGCCATATGTGAGGTGGCCCAACTGACCCAACCTCAACCTCCACCTCCACCTTCCTCTTCTGCCCCACCCCCTTCTGCTACCCCTCCACCTTCTGCCCCACCCCCTTCTGCTACCCCTCCACCTTCTGCCCCACCCCCTTCTGCTACCCCTCCACCTTCTGCCCCACCCCCTTCTGCTACCCCTCCACCTTCTGCCCCACCCCCTTCTGCTACACCTCCACCTTCTGCCCCACCCCCTTCTGCTACACCTCCACCTTCTTCTTCTGCCCCACCCCCTTCTGCTACACCTCCACCTCCTCCTCCTGACAGGAGTACCCCTCCAGTGGGCCAGCCTCCAGCTAAACGAAGAAGGAAGGCTTCAGTAAAGGCTGCAGGGAAGGTTGCCAGGAAGAAGAGGAAGTGATGGCCTTGCTTCATTGTGGTCGCACTGGTCGGACAGAAGGCAGCCTGTTGTAGTACCACACACTTGGGACATATATCTCACCTGCTGCTGTTCCTGACCTCTGGGAGGCCAGCATCAGATTGTGTTCTGAAATGTGGGCCTTCTCAAGCTCCCAATTTTAGTGTCCACACAGGGTTGCTGTGTGCTCTGGGGTCCCTGGGATGCACAAATGGCAGCAGCTTCTCCAGCGCTGCCTTCTCTTTATTTAATTTATAAACATGAATAAATGTGTTTTTTGTTTAAGTTCATACTTGACTATGTGTATTTTTAAATTAAAAAAAACAAGCTTTGGAGTAAGCAGATACATTTGACTGACAATAAAAGGCACAGATATCACCCCCCCCCAAAAGAATAACTAAATCTGATTAGCTCAAAAACATGGTGTGAAATTTTAAAAATATAGATTAGAAAATTAAATGGGAGATCGCTATCAAAACATTGAGAAATTATAATTAACATCATTTTGAAAAATCTAACCATTTAAATTATTCCTAAAAACTTGCACGATATAATACACATAAATCTTATAAAGAGCAGCATGAAAAAGGTTAAAAATAAGGCATAACTCTGTGTGAATATCAGCAGCAAAAGAAGGTCTCTCGTTTTGATTAATGTAACATTCTAACGAAGAATTCAATGCAGAACATTTAAACGATGAAATATTTATGAGCGTGACGAATGTGCTCTCTCCATTATGAAGGCTTGTTTTACCAGAAGATGCGCTCCCGTCTCATAGTTGCTTGTGAGCATGCGCGCTTTTGGAAGAGTCGTAAAAGCATACACACGAACCATTTTCTCGTCACAAAACAGGCCGACGAGAAACACGACGAGGAAATCTGGACTCCTGACGAGAAAATAGAGAGCAGGTTCTCTATTTTCTCGTCGAGATTCTCGTCAAGTTTCTCGTCGTAAAACCATACACACGAACGTTTTTCTAGACAAAAAAACTCTCGCGGCACTTTTTTTGACTGTTTACGACGAGAAAATCGGTCGTGTGTACGAGGCCTCAGCCCTGATTTTTGCATCCAGCTTTCTCTTTTGAGATTATTCTCTATTTCTGCTACTATCTCAGAGTATTAATATGACATTTGATTCTCTTAAAAACGAACCTAATAAAGCTGGTTGTTGGTAAGTAGGTAAGGAAAGCTTTAAATGGTCCAGGAGGGCATGATTGCTAATCTAATGCCCTGTACACACGATCGGATTTCCGATGGAATAAAATCCAATGGATTTTTCCAGCGGAAATTAGATGAAGCTGACTTCCATCAGTCTTGCCTACACACCATCAGTCAAAAATCCAACTGTCCCAAACGCCGTGACGTAAAACACTCCGAAGAGCCGAGAAAAATTAAGTTCAATGCTTCTGAGCATGCGTCGACTTGATTCTGAGCATGCGTGGGGCCCACACACGATCGGTTTGTCCAATTAAAAAAGTCCATCTGTCATTTTTCATCAGAAAAACCGATCGTGTGTACGCGGCATGAGAGAATGCACTGCTCCACCTGTCAGGCAAATACACAAACTTGATATCTTCAACTACCTTTTTGGATAGTAACAAACATGCGATCAACACCTTATAAATCAGGTGTGTTCAGACCCTAAATTAAACATACCTGAACAACCCTGCCAGGAAGCTGTTGCTGTACTGAGCCAGTCATAATTGGCTGAGGCATTTACCACCCTTACGGTTGCAGGGCAGAGAATGCCCCAGCTGCAGATCTTCAGCCTAGCACAGTAACAGCTTCCTGGTGGATTTACTCAGGTGGGTTCAGACTGGGATCCAAACAGGTCTGAGCTCAACCCTACTCAAGAACAACGAAAAGTCCATACTTTATTATTTATCTTTAGTTAAAAATCATAATGACCTTACATTAGCTGGTATTGTCTAAAAGCTCAAGCATTTGAAATACCACAATCCTGCAACTCAACAAATCATTCTAATGCAGGTAAAGGGCTGCTGCTTAATTCAATAACTGCAAGGTTCATTTCCCATTCAAAAAATTGTATGCAGACTCTGTATTTCATCCAAATGTTATGCACAAGGACTTATCTGAATGTTTATATTTCAGGTGTTTGGGGATCATGCATTCCCTTGTCAGCAGCTGACTAGTGTAAATCCTCAGAAAAAGAACTAGGAGTTTCAACCCAAACCGAGTCCTTTTCAAGTCATAAAACAAACAATCAGAACAACTTTTGAATGAGAGGAAAGCAGGACCCCAAAACATTAGTCAAACAGTCTTTTATAATTAAACACATTTAAAATTAACAACAGCAGTAAAAAAAAAATATATAAGATAACATAAATATCTATATAGATACTAGACGATGTGCGATTCATTTCGTACGAATCGAAAATTCGTACATTCGGAAGCATCCGAAATACGAATTTCTATTCTTACGAATTTTATACGAAATACGAAATTTCGAATTTCGTTTCGGGAGTGGGAGACTGCTCAGACTGGTACTGGTAGTCGATGGGAGATTAAGAATTGGAAAAAATAAGAATGTTCATTAATATTGTTTTATTATTGTCATAATAATTACGATTTTTCGTTATGATGAAGTTAAAAACCCAGGAAGTCAGCACAGCACAGGGATGAAGGGAGCCCCTCATAATGAGCACAGCAGGGGTACAGCCCCAGGAGGAAGTCAGCACATCACAGGGATGGTGGGAGCCCCTCATAATGAGCACAGCACAGGGATGGTGGGAGCCCCTCATAATGAGCACAGCACGGGTACAGCCCCAGGAGGAAGTCAGCACAGGGATGGTGGGAGCCCCTCATAACGAATGTTCGTAATTGTTACGAAAAGTTAACGAACCTAACAAACTTTCGTATTTCGTACAAATCCAAATAGAATTTCAAAATACGAATTAACGGGCTACTACAAACCCAGTAAGTCAGCACAGCACAGGGATGATGGGAGCCCCTCATAATGAGCACAGCAGCGGTATACCCCAGGAGCAAGTCAGCACAGCACAGGGATGGTGGGAGCCCCTTATAATGAGCATAATGAGTTGACGACTGCCATATTGAGAAAAATATTTTTTGCTTTTTAAATTCATCATAACGAATGTCCGTAATTGATACGAAAAGTTAACGAATCGAACGAAAATTCATATTTCGTACGAAACGAATGCAAATTGAATTTCGGACACGAATTCCGAAATACGAATTTTCGTCTAATACGAAACGAAACGGAACGAAACAAAATAAATTTATTGACAGCGCACATGTCTAATAGATACATATAACTCAGATTATTACATAGCAATTTTATAAACAAAATCATTATTCTAATATTACAAGGAAAAACAAGTATATGGAACAAGCATTAAGGGATAAGCTATCTTTAACCCCCATGTTGATAGGTATATGTCACATTTTTATGTGTCAAATATAATACAACATGCAATAATACATTTTCAAAACATATACAATATCAAACATATACAGAATCTAGAATACTGTGTGATCCTACTACTAATACTAAATACTAGACATGTGCATTCGTTTTCGTCCGAATGCATTTTCTTCCGAATTTCAGGTATTTTCGTTATCGTTTTAACAAACGAAAACGAAAATGCAGAATCCGAAAACCGAAAGATCTGACATAAACAAATGCTTAATTTTCGTTTTTGTTGCAACAACAGTTCGATATAGATAGGAGATTCGACATGAGGCTGACAATAACAATCTGTGTCTATCGAACCTGTGGTCGAATGTGCCTAACCTTAACTCTATTAGTCCAAGATTATTCTACATAGAGAGAAAAGATTCGACATTATAGAGAGAAAAGATTCGACATTAAAGAGAGAAAAGATTTGACATTATAGAGAAAAGATTTGACATTATAGAGAAAAGATCGCTGCTGGAATTGGGTGGGGGAAGTAAAATAAAAATAATGATGATGAATGTTATTGGCTGATTGTAACCAAAGAGGAGGAGCAGTAAAATAGCTAGAACTAACTTGACAATTCAACATGAACGACGAAGATTCGACAAAGCATCGAAAAACATACAAACGTCAAATCTGTCATTGAAGGCTTATGGTGTCTGTTGAAAGTTCTAAGAAGATTTGACGGAACAGATAAACTGTACAATGCTGCAATCGTACATTTCCAGTCAAATACTCTGCCCATAGGCTATAGAAACATTCTAATGTTGGTTGACTAGTAATAATAATTAATAAATATAATTATTACTAGTCATACAACATTATAATTCTACTATAGCTAGCTTGTAGGCGGAACATTCGACCGGAAATGTATGATTGCAGCGTCGTACAGTTTCGCTGCACCGTCAAATCTTTTTTGAACATTCGACAGACACCAAAAGCCTTCAATGACAGATTCGACCTTAATTAATTCCGATTTTCGGACAAATGTAATTTCTAACGAAAAACAAAATAAATAAAAACGAATTTCGGGAGTAACTAAATAAATCTATTTTTCGAACAAAAACAAAATTCCGAAAGGAAATATTTCAGTGTGCACATGTCTACTAAATACCCAATATATATCAACTAACATCCCACTGCTATCTATTTATTCCCTGAGGTTTAAATCAAGAATCCAACAGATTTCTCTGTATAAGAGTTTGTTCCTTCTTTCACCTCCACTCTAGGTAGGACCCTCCCAATATCATGGTTATTATTAATATAATGCTTTAAGATATTAGACGAATTGATAAATGTAGGATTAATTATTCCTCCATTATGTTTCTTTATTCATTTTTTTGAAGACGTATAGTAGACCCTGTATATGTTGCTTATTACATGCAATGTTTCAAAGCCATGACCAAGGTATTGTTTATCTTTTTTTTTTCCCCCAGATTTTTTTTTTGAAGGTTTGTAAAATAATTCTGTTAGGGGAGGAAGCATCACAGAGGTCTACTTTAAGTTCTATTCTTGTTCAGTGGAATCCTAAAATCAGGGCACTTGTTCTAGGCATTTCCAGTTAATTTCTAATGTGTCTTCAGGACTGGAAGTGAAGGAACATCTTTAATGAGTCATATGGGTTTATTTACTAAAACTGGAGAGTCCAAAATCTGGTGTGGCTCTACATAAAAACCAAACAGCTTCCATTTTTTTTCTTGGTCAAAGCTTAATTGCACAAGCTGAAGTCAGAAGCTGATTGCCTACCATGTAGAGCTGCACCAGATTTTGCACTCTGTTTTAGTAAATCAACCCCATAGAGAGCAAAAGAAACTTGACAGAGGTGTTATAATCAATATCCACTGCCACCTATCCCATAAAAAACAAGTTTTACTTAGAAAAAATATTAAAGAAATTGGAATTGTTCTTTACTTGCACAACTTATTCAGGCATGTTTGGCAGTGTTTTTGCTTTTGATCATTGAATCACTAAACTTTTAAAAAATGTTCAATGGTGACCAAGCAGCAAATCAGTTCAAAGTACCTTTCACCCACATTCACAAAATAAAGAGCAAAAATGAGAAAAGACCAGACCACCGCATTAAATTCTGTGTCCCATCTTTATTGAAGCAACAGTGTCACAGCATAAAAGCACAATGTTAGCACAGTGGGGGAAAAGAAAGGTTCACGAGTTTCATGCAACCTAGCACTTAATCATTACCAAGAGCAAGGATCAAACTATCTAAATATATACTCTTAAGCCCACAGGAGGGCACACAAGTAAAATAAAATAATAGTTGAATAAAGGTGAAAGCAAACACAAAAAAATATAAAAACAAAATACGGTAAAAAAAACAACAATGAGAAAAGGCAATGCATGGGTAAAAAGACCATTCATTGCATAATCCAACCAAATGTACTAAAATGCAACCACAAGTTGTACAGACCAGCCAGAACCTAAACACAGATTAACCCCAAGTGTGGACTTCTAGTAAAAGTGAATAAGGTCATAATTCAATTTCAGACAGCGTGGTATACGTGTATGGAAATGGAGAATCCAGTACACATCTTTTTTGCATAATATCCTAAAAATAACACCACCTAGGGTGTGCTATTTTATCAATGCACTGAATCCAAAAATCTGCATGATCTCCTCCATGCTGCTCAATAAACTGATGTGCAATATTAGTAGAATGTTGGGCATTCCCAGTTACTACTTATTCTGTCTTCAGGACAGGAAGTAAAGAGAAATATCTTTGGAGACACAGAGAACAAAAGAAACTTGACATGAGTGTCCTAATCAATATCCAATGCCCCCACCCACCCCATAAAAAAATTAAAATAACGTTTTGTTTAGAAAAGCTAATATTGAAATTGGAATTGTTCTGTACTTGTACTACTTATTCAGGTATGTTTAGCAGTGTTTTTTTTTTTTTTTTTACCTTGGATTCCTGACTTTTTAGAAAATGTTCAATGGTGACCAAGCAGAAAATAAATTCTAAGTACTTCTCACCCACACACACAAAATAAAAAGAAACTTACCCGGACCACGCGAGAACCCATAAGCTTGATATTTTCATTAATCAAACCCATGAGTCTCAGTATAGTGGGATGATCATAATTGAATCGTTGACCAAGTAGTATGGAGATGATTATATTGGCCACTGCAGCATTAAGGATGGTCAGATTATCAAAAGGTTTACCTGGAATAAAAAAATAAAAAAAAACATGATTTCATAAGCAACAAGAAACAGATTTACACTGGGAAATACATAAAAAATAGACTACTTATCAATGTTAATGTGCATAACCTGTTGTGCAAACAGCGCTTGCCAATCCCCAAAAATAAATAATTATATGGACATGGAAAGGATAATCATAAATACATGTAAATCATGTAAACCAGGTTTCTTCACGGTAAGAGCTGTGAAAATGTGGAATAGACTCCCTCCAGAGGTGGTTTTGGTCAGCTCAGTAGATTGCTTTAAAAAAGGCCTGAATAATTTCCCAAATGTACATAATATAACTGGGTACTGACATTTATAGGTAAAGTTGATCCAGGGAAAATCCGATTCCCTCTCGGGGGGTTCGGGAAGGAATTTTTTCCCCTGCTGTAGCAAATTGGATCATGCTCTGCTGGGGTTTTTCGTCTTCCTCTAGATCAACTGTGGGTATAGAATTGGGTATATGGGATTGTATGATATTTTTTTTATTTTTATGGTTGAACTGGATGGACTTGTGTCTTTTTTCAACCTGACTAACTATGTAACTATGTAATTATGTATGTCACCAAGAAAAAATTATATTGTGAATAGCAACTACTAAAAATCTATTAACTGTGAGACATATGGTTGTGAAAAAGTCCAAGTATGAAAAACAAAGTTCCAAACAAGATCTTGGATGATTCAAATGAAAATAAATCTTCCTGTATGGGTGGTGCAAACAAGTAATGTGTAGATATCCACTCACCAGATCTTGTAGATCCTACTACCATACGGCAGAAAGGATCATAAGTGCTTGTGGGGTCTGCTTGACCTCCAAGGGTCTTTAAACAAACCCTCCAATGTCCTCCTCCTCAGAATGGAATGTGGCTCCAAACAGGGTATCACCAGTGGTGCAGGAGAGAAAGAAGAGAGGACAGACTCCTCGTAGTGTGATACCGTAGGGTATTTTATTAAAAGCCTCAATGGCTACAAATGCTTCTGATGACATCACATTGGATGAAGAAACGCGTAAGCCTGGAACACATGTTGCGCTATGTCACGTCCTGGTGGAACGCACGCTGACTCTGCTGTGGGTCACGCGGTTTCCATTGCCTCCGTCTGTCATTTGTGGTGGTTCACAAAGGAGGATACATTGTTTTTTTTGCATTTGTAGCCATTGAGGCTTTTAATAAAATACCCTACGGTATCACACTACGAGGAGTCCGTCCTCTCTTATTTCTATTTATTAGCACTATTTATAAAAGTGTCATGGACAGTACTCAATTGTTTTTGTTCCAAGTACACTGATACGGCCACAATCACCTGAAGCATGTCTGGGTTTCACCTAATCCTACTACCCTTGAGGACTGGATTCGGGTCATGGATAAATATGTAAAGTTTGATGTAAACCTATACTCAACACAATGCCCACCAAAAGTTTTTAAAAAAAAATGGATCAAAGCTAATTTTAATTTACAATAAAGATCTAGTATGTTTTTTGGTGTATTAGGTTGGCCTGACAAAGAAAACATATATATGTAATTAATATAATATTTTGGCTGCTCTTTAATATTCTGAACATTTTTGGATTCTTCAGAATATTTTGTATATCCTGGAAAAGCTCTGTGGCAGTGAATGAAATGTGCTGATCCTGTTATTATTACTATCTATTTTCTGTTACAAAAAACTGAAAATTAAATCTGATTAAAACTAAAGCCTGATTCTTAAATGAAAGTTATGTGAATCTTGGGTAAAAATATAAAACAGATCCTTAAAGGAGCACATGTATTTAAAAATGGAATTGTTCATCCTCTCTTAGGCTTAGATAGCTTGATATGAATAGCTTTTACAGCCTAAACCATAAATGTAGCTAGCCAAATGCCTTGGCTTTAGGCACTCTATTGCTATATGATAATGTATACTTTTCATATCAAACTAAAAGCAGCACAACAGAAATAGAATTTACAGAGCAAAGGCAAAGTGTTATACTAAGCATTTAGAATTTCTCCAAAGGTACAATGACAAATTGATAAATATATTTTTTCAACAAAATTTAAATGAGCCTGAACTGTACTGAGCAGGATGGTTGATGGATCAATCACCCAATACTGACACATGGCTTCAGGTTGGACCTTGGAGATGGGAATGATTTTGAGATTTCCATTTTCAATTACATGTAATTAAAATAAAAACAAGATTTTACTTACCATTATTTTTAATTTTGTGAGTATGGTATTTTTCACTAACACTATATTGAGAGGCTTAAAATGAATTATTGTGTGATTCTTTTTTTTTCTAATACATTATATTGCGGTGTAGTCATGCTATTTATAAATGCCATTTCATCACAAGATCCAAGCTGGACTTTGTCATATTCTTTTAGGCAATATAAAGGGTCAAATTGTATCTCAAATAATCTCATTTTGGTGCCAGTATCCTGGTGATGTAAGCTCTTATTACCTCCAATATAAGGACTTGGCTTGGGACAATATCATATCTGTTGGAAATAGTTTTTGTTATTGGCCATTGAAGATGTCCCCTTGATATTAAAGGCCAACAGACATCTTTTCAGCTATCCAAAAGCTCAGATGAGAATTGTGTTTATATGTGGATCTCTTGGATGTGCACATTGGGGGGGGGGGTTTACTAAAACTTTAGAGTGCAAAATCTGGTGCAGCTCTGCACAGAAACCAATCAGCTTCCAGGTTTTATTGTCATAGCTTATTTGAACGAGCTGAGGTTAGAAGCCTATTGGCTACCATGCACAGCTGCACCAGATTCTGAGTGCTCCAGCTTTATTAAATCTCCCCCAATGCTATTGTACAGAACATCTAAAGTTCCTTACGTAATACTAGGATTTGGGATGGGTTCAAACATCTATATGTGTCAGATATGGCAATCGTTTTAAAACATGGTGGCCAAGAATGAGAAGTGGCCTGATTTGCCCATAGAGGATCACATGAAAATGGTCATCAAGGAAGATGATCTGTAAGATGATTCCAATAACAAATGCAAATACCAATATGAAAAAAAAAAACAGTAAAAAAGTACTCATTTATTTTCTCGTAGAACATAGGGCATAAAAAATTGAATAATAATAAAGACTCAGACGCATTAAAACAATCACCTCCATAAGGTTTCATTGCCTGCACTAAAAATTCAGCTTCTTCACTAATCTTGTCTTCTATAGCTTTTTTTCCCATCCCGTAATCTCGGAGCGTTGAAAGAGTGAATCTTCTCATTGCCTTCCAACTCTCACCATTAGAAAAAATAACACCTAAACAGGAGAAATATAATATTTTCTGTGAGTCAAAAAATATAACCATCAGATACAAATGCTCCTCAAAGTATAGATCCATGGCTGTGGATAGCAAAAACAACTGTTCCCCTGTGTTTACTTTATCTAAAGAATTTAACTTTCCATTGCATGCAGGAAACATTCATTTCCTTAAAGGATATCTAAACCCAAGAACAAAAAAAGTAATGTAGCACAATTGTATTTTTGGAGAATGTCATGGAAATCCCCTATTCAGCCGCCGCAGCCCTGCACGCATGTGCGGTGGAATAGCGCTTCGGCGCATGCGCGTGCGCGAACGGCGCACACGCATGCGCAATGGTGCGCGAATTGCGCACGCACATGCGCAATGGCGCACCAATCAGAACTCTGACAGGCCTATTTAAAGAAGCCTAGTGGCGCTGACAGGTTGCTGGTTTGTCGTCAGCTTCCTGCCTTGTACCTGGTTTCCTGTATACACGTCTGAACCTTTGTTGTGACCCAGGTCAACCTGACTACGCTGCTTCTCTCCTGGACCTGACCTTTGGCTTGCCTCTCGGACCTCTTCTGCCTGCCCGCTGTGTTTGACCCTCGGCCTGTGACTCGGACTTTCTACCAATCTCCAATCCCTGATCTCCTGCTTGTATTCTGGATTTGCTACTTGCCTCCAGCTCTGATTACCTGCCTCGTATTCCTGGACTGATCACTTGTCTACTGTGTTAGACCCTCGGCCTGCACCCTCAGTACCTGTTTCTACAGCCAGTACCTGGACTCAGTCTACCCGCTTGGCCCCTGTAGTGCCCTGGACTTGTGTCTTTGTTTGGATCTTGTGAAAGCCCTCATCAGCCTGGTGTTAGGCCCTCAGCCTGTTTCTTGTCACCCGATCCTCTACCAAGACTTCCTTACCTGCTGGTAGCCAGTGCCTCTTCGCGCCATCCTCTCCCTGTTCCACCTCCAGGGGGCGGAGTGCGCCAAGTCGCAAGGGTGAACCACTCTCGGCATCTCGGCCTCGGTAAGTAGACCCGTGACAGTACAAACCAGCCAGATGTCTGAGGCCGACAGAGCGCGTTCCCCATTTGACACCCTCTGCCAGCAGGTAACCGCACTAACTAATGCGGTCCAAAAACTACAGGAGGGATACACACAAATGGATGGCCGGCTTCAACAACTCACTGCGTCACCAGGCCCTACAGCCCCAGCTGCGGCTTCTACCCCTGGTACCTCCACTTCTCAGGTCTTGGCAAACCCTACCGTGGTGATGGCTTCCCCGGAACCCAGAGTTCCCATACCAAAGCGATTCACGGGTGATCGCAAAAAGTACAGAGCCTTCAAAAATGCCTGCTCTCTCTACCTCGCTCTTCAGCCTCGGACCTTTTCTTCAGAGGTAGTAAAGGTGGACTTCATTATCTCCCTCCTATCCGAGTAACCCCAAGCCTGGGCTCACGGCCTAATGGAGCAAAGGAGCCCTGTATTAAACTCTGTTGAAACCTTCTTCGAACAGATGGCGCAGCTATATGACGATCCCCAGCGCACGGCTACGGCTGAGGCTATTCTGCACCGCCTGTTCCAGGGAAGAAGGCCGGTTGAGGACTATACGGCCGAATTCCGGAAATGGTCGGCCGATACCGGCTGGAATGAAGCGGCATTGAAATACCAGTACCTCCAAGGACTGTCGGAAGCGCTTAAGGACGAACTAGCCCGGAATGAGACCCCCGCTTCCTTGGAAGATCTAGTTCAGTCCGCCACCCAGCTTGACAGACGCCTGCGAGAGCGGCGTGCTGAACGCTTTCAGACTGCTCGTCCCAACTGGACTCCTGCCAGATCCGTTCCTGTTCATCCTCCTACTCCAGTTTCTGCTGCTCCGTCCTTTCCGGAAGCTGAACCGATGCAACTTGGCCTAGTCCGGCCTCCCCTCTCTCCTGAGGAGAAACAGCGCAGGCGTCAAGCCAACCTATGTCTCTACTGTGGAGGTTCTGGCCATTTCCTCCGAAGTTGTCCAGTGAGACCCAGTAAGTCTGTCCCCCAAGATGTATTGAACTATCAAGTTTCAAGTGTTCCTCAGGCTTATGTTGTCCTCTTTATCTCCCTACAGCTACCGGAAGGGGCAACCCGCCTACCGGCTATTATTGACTCCAGGCCTGCAGCTGCTTCCTGGACTCTGCACTCGCCCAGGAACTTCATTTTCCCCTTCAAGTCAAGAACCGTTCCCTTCAGGTACACCTGGCGGATGGTTCTCTTCCCCGCTCTGGGCTAATCACTCAAGAGACTAAACCCATCCTTGCCACCACTGACTCTTGCCACCGAGAGTTTCTGCGGTTTGACCTCATCCCCTCTCCAATGTTTCCCATCATTCTGGGTCTCCCCTGGTTACAAGCACACGAGCCTCTTATCAATTGGGCCAACAAGGAAGTCAAATTCACATCTCATTACTGCTCCCAGCATTGTCTTACCCCAGTCTCAGCCACCTGCTCTACCATTACAACCGTTTCTAAAAACCTGCAACACGTCCCCTCCGTGTACCTGGAATTTAAGGATGTCTTTGACAAACGACAGGCCGACTGCCTACCCCCGCACCGGCCATATGACTGTCCCATCGACCTCCTACCTGGCTCAGAGGTGCCTTTCGGCCGTATCTTCCCTTTATCTGAAACCGAGTTAACTGCCCTCAAGGCCTACATAGACGAAAACCTTGGAAAAAAATTCATTCGTCCATCTTCCTCTCCAGCCGGTGCAGGGATCTTCTTCGTGGAAAAAAAAGATGGGTCTCTCAGGCCCTGCATTGACTATTGAGAGCTGAATAAAATCACCATTAAAAACAGATATCCACTACCACTGATCCCGGAATTGTTTCAACGGTTTCGATCTGCCCAAATCTTTTCCAAGCTGGATCTTCGGGGGGCATACAACCTCATCCGGATCAGGCCTGGAGATGAATGGAAGACCGCCTTCAGATCCAGATTCGGGCACTTTGAGTACCTCGTCATGTTATTCGGGCTTTGTAATGCCCCCGCCACTTTTCAACATCTAGTGAATGACATCTTCCGAGAACATCTTGACGACTTCTTAGTGGTATATCTAGACGACATACTTATCTTCTTGACCTCCTTGGAATTACACCGAGTTCATGTCAAAAAGGTCCTTACCATCCTCAGAGAACACAGGCTATACCTCAAAGCTGAGAAATGCGACTTTGAAAAGACTACAGTGCAGTTTCTGGGATTCATTATTTCCATTAACGGAGTTGCAATGGACCCACAGAAAGTCAGGGCAATTCAAGAATGGCCAGCCCCAACTGATAAGAAAGGGGTGCAGCGCTTTATTGGCTTTGCCAATTTCTACAGAAGGTTCATCATCGGGTTCTCTTCCATTGTAGCGCCCATCACGCAACTGACACGCCAGGGCAATCGCTTCCAGTGGACACAGGAGGCTCAGGATGCTTTCACCAAACTAAAATCTGTGTTTACTTCAGCACCTGTCTTACGACACCCAGACCCTGCATTACCCTTCATACTGGAAGTAGACGCTTCCGAGACAGCTGCAGGGGCCATTCTCTCTCAAAGACAGGGCCCCAAGTCTCTGCTTCACCCAATAGCTTTTGCCTCCCGGAAACTCAACCCACCGGAACAAAATTACGATGTTGGTGATAGAGAGTTGTTGGCCATTAAATTTGCCCTGGAAGAGTGGAGGTACCTACTGGAGGGCGCATCTCACCCCATCATGATTTTTACCGACCACAAAAACCTGGAGTATTTAAGGACAGCAAAACGGTTAAGACCCAGGCAAGCCCGCTGGGCTCTCTTCTTCACCAGATTTAACTTCCACATCTCTTACAGACCCGGATCCAAGAATGGGAAGGCAGATGCGCTCTCCAGGATGTTTCCCGAATCACCACAAACAGTGGAACCCAGCACTATCTTGTCACCACAAAACTTTCTTCTGGTCTCCCAGGTTGACCTGTTGACCGCTATTAAAGTAGCATCCAGGTACTGTTCTGACCAGGAAACCTCTTCTCTGGAGAAACATGACGACCTATATTGGTCCCGAGGTAAAATCTTTGCTCCACTGGAAACGAGACATTTAATCCTAAAGACTTTCCACGACCACAAGTTAGCAGGCCACTTTGGAACCCAGAAAACCATTAAGCTAGTCTCTCGCTCATTCTGGTGGCCAGGCTGGAGACAGGACTGTAAAACCTACGTTGCCTCCTGCACTCGCTGCCAGTGTAATAAAGGGGCAAATATCAAAAGCTGGGGCCTGCTCAAACCTCTACCCATTCCGGAACGTCCCTGGGCAGAGGTCTCCATGGACTTCATTGTCGACCTGCCTCCCTCTGGAGGATTTACCACCATCTTGGTTGTGGTCGACCGCCTCTCTAAGATGGCACACTTCTTACCCATGGTGGGTACCCCCTCTGCTGCAGACACAGCCAGAATCTTCTTCAAGGAAATCACCAGGCTCCATGGGGTACCCAAGAGCATCGTCTCCGACAGGGGTGTCCAATTCACATCCAAATTTTGGCAGGAACTTTGCAAGTCCTTGGAAATCAAGATCTGCCTCTCGTCTGCCTATCACCCTCAGAGCAACGGCCAGACTGAGAGGACTAACCAAACTCTGGAACAATACCTGCGTTGTTTCTGCTCTGCCTCCCAAGATGACTGGTCCTCCCTACTACTCTATGCTGAGTTTGCATACAATAATTCCATCCATTCAGCTACCAATCAGACCCCCTTCTGGGCCAACTTTGGTTTTCACCCTCCGTTCCTTCCCAGCTCCAGCCCTGAAAGTTCCGTCCCTGCTGTACAGGACCGGATAGCCTCGGTCCAACTAAATTTCCAGAAACTTCAGGAGATGATGCAGAATGCCCAAGACAATTACAAAAAATTCCATGACAGAGGAAGGAAAGAGAACCCAACCTTCAAAGTCGGGGAGGAAGTATGGCTTTCAGCCATCAACCTTAAATTACCTATCCCCTCACAGAAGTTGGTGCCAAAGTTCATTGGACCTTTCAAAATCAAATGGGAGATCAATCCTGTGGCCTTTGAATTAACATTACCCAACTCCTATCGGATACACCCGGTCTTCCACGCATCTCTTCTGAAGCCTGTTGTTCCTAGCTCCTTCCCCGGAAGAGAAGAACCACCTCCTCCACCAGTTGAAATAGATGGTGAAGATAAATTTGAAGTGGAGTCTATTCTAGGATGCAGGAAGAGAGGGAGGCAACTTCAGTATCTGATTAAATGGAAGGGATACCCCCTCGAGGACAATTCCTGGGAACCTGCCAGAAATCTGCATCCCCTACGCCTAATTAGGGCATTTCATCAAGAACATCCAGAGTTGATGACTAGCTTGGGCGTCCGGAGCCCACCCCTCGGGGGGGGGCACTGTCATGGAAATCCCCTATTCAGCCGCCGCAGCCCTGCACACATGCGCGGTGGAATGGCGCTTCGGCGCACGCACATGCGCAATGGCGCACCAATCAGAACTCTGACAGGCCTCTTCTGCCTGCCCGCTGTGTTTGACCCTCGGCCTGTGACTCGGACTTTCTACCAATCTCCAATCCCTGATCTCCTGCTTGTATTCCGGATTTGCTACTTGCCTCCAGCTCTGATTACCTGCTTCGTATTCCTGGACTGATCACTTGTCTACTGTGTTAGGCCCTCGGCCTGCACCCTCAGTACCTGTTTCTACAGCCAGTATCTGGACTCAGTCTACCCGCTTGGCCCCTGTAGTGCCCTGGACTTGTGTCTTTGTTTGGATCTTGTGAAAGCCCTCATTAGCCTAGTGTTAGGCCCTCAGCCTGTTCCTTGTCACCCGATCCTCTACCAAGACTTCCTTACCTGCTGGTAGCCAGTGCCTCTTCGCGCCATCCTCTCCCTGTTCCACCTCCAGGGGGCGGAGTGTGCCAAGTCGCAAGGGTGAACCACTCTCGGCATCTCGGCCTCGGTAAGTACACCCGTGACAGAGAAGCAGTGTTGTTTGTGATGTTTTTAAGTAGAATTAAGTGAAATTACCTTATTTGGTGTTGGTATATGTTTTTTTAGACAATTTGTTATGGGGCGTTTTCTTTAATGTTTCAGGGTGGCATCTGTTTATCCCTGAAGAAGAGACTTATTGAATAAATCTTGAAATGCGTTGGGTATATGATGCCATAAAACAAGCAATTTGCGGAACATCAAAGCTCCACAATTCATACGTTTGGGGGAATACCACCTCAATTTGTACAGTATATGTTCACCAAATGTTTCTTAAGCCAATTATGGCTGATTGTGTTTTTAAAAAAAAAAAGAGAACTTTGCCATTTTAGATAATTTTGTATTACCTCTTGTTGACCGGCCCACATACATTTACTTCTGGGCTGGCGACCCACTCCCACTGTGATTGGACACAGCGGGAGCCAATAAGTGGGTCCTGCCAATCATTTGAGGCACAGGCTGAACAGCGATCTGCCTTTGTAAACAAGGCAGATTGCCATTCTGTGACAAGGGAAGGTAGTGATCTTTTGTTTCTGCTAAGCAGAAACACGGATCTCTGCCTTCTCACAGTACAAGCACCCACACACTGTTAGGAAGCACTCCCTAGGAACACATTTAACCCTTTGATTGCCCCTGATGTTAACCCCTTCCCTGCCAGTGTCATTAGTACAGTGACAGTGCATATTGTTTAGCGCTGATCACTGTATTAGTGTCACTGGTTCCCAAAAAATTTCAAAAGTGTGAGTTAGGTGTCTGATTTGTCTGCCGAAATATCGCAGTCCTGCTATAAGTCGCTGATTGCCGCAATTACTAGTAAAAACAAAAGCTCCAAAATAACCTGTTTATAGAGGCTATAACTTTTGCGCAAACCAATCAATATAAGCTTATTGGGATTTTTTTTACCAAAAATATGTAGGAAAATACATATTGGCCTAAATTGATGTAGACATTTTATTTTTTTCATTTTTTTATTGGATGTGTTTTATAGCATAATGTAAAAAAAATATTGTTTTATTTAATTGTCAGTCTCTTTTTGTTTATAGCGCAAAAAATAAAAACCGCCGAGGTGATCAAATACCACCAAAAGAAAGCTCTATTTGTGGGAAAAAATGCATCAATTTTATTTGGGTACAGCATTGCACAACCTCGTAATTGTCGGGTAAAGTAATACAGTTCTGTATAGCAAACAATGACCTGGTCATGAAGGGGGTAAACCTTCCGGAGCTAAAGAGGTTAAAGAAAATATTTTTTAACAAATTATGTTTTTGTTGGTTTGGTTGCCTGCAAAATCACATAGAGCTTAAAGGAATAAGTGTTGTCACCCTAGGGCAGGATTAGAGGCCCCCTTCCGCCCTTGTCTCCTTGCAACATAGGGGAAGGTGTTCTGTAGTCCACATACATTGTTGAGAACATTGCTGACTGATAACAGTTATCTGCCTAATGGATTTCTGACAGGATCTGTTTTGCATTTATTGAAAAGAGTGCAGAAAACAAGTAAAATTCAGATACATGAACCGTATTGGTTGCCATTGACCAAAGATAAAAAAAACATAGTTACCATTGTCTTTTGTTGATTTAGAAAATATTGGCAACTTTGGTCTGTTGGAAAATTCTTCACCATGGTTGAGTAGAGCATCTTTAACAGTGTCATAGCCGCACAAGATGATGACTTTTGCCATTCCAAAATGAATAGTCAATACTGTGCCATACTCTTTAGACATCTGTAAATGCAACATACAGAAGAAGACATCATTAATGGTCTAGAATTAGCATTACCTACTTGAGCCCCGGAAGGATTTTCCCACTTCCTGACCAGGCCATTTTTTGTGATACGGCACTTCATTGCTTTAACTGACAATTATGCTGTCGTGCGTTGCTGTACCCAAACAAAATTGATATACTTTTTCCCACAAATAGAGCTTTCTTTTGGTGATATTTGATCACATCTGCGGTTTTTATTTTTTGCACTATAAACAAAAAAAGAGCGACAATTTTGCTATAAAACATTTCCCCAAAAAAAAAAAAAATGTAAAAAACAAATTTATTCATCGGTTAAAGGGGTTGTAAAGGATATATTTTTTTTTTTTTTAAATAACAAACATGTTATACTTACCTCCACTGTGCAGCTTGTTTTGCACAGAGTGGCCCCGATCCTGGTCTTCTGGGGTCCCTCGGCGGCTGTCTCGACTCCTCCCCGCAAGAACTAACCCCCTTCATGCGAGCTCTCTCCCATGGGGGTAAGTTCTTGCGGGCTCACTTCCGTGATACAGCCGGCGGCCATAGCCGCAGACAATATCACTCAGCCCCGCCCCCCGGCGTGCCACGTCATTAGATGTGATTGACAGCAGCGCGAGCCAATGGCTGCGCTGCTTTCAATCAACCAATGAATGAGCCGAGAAGCCAGCGTGTTCACGGCGCGGGACTTTCGAAGGGGTCAGGTAAGTAAACGGGGGGGCCCCTAATCCTCGGATGTTTTTTCACCTTAATGCATTAAGGTGAAAAAAACATGTGCCTTTACAACCCCTTTGAGGCCGATATGTATTCTGCTACATATTTTTGATAAAAAAAATCTCAATAGGCATATATTGATAGATTTGCGCGAAAGTTATCGCGTCTACAAAATAGGGGATAGACTTATGGCATTTTTATTATTATTATTATTGTTATTTTTTACTAGTAATGGCCGCGATCAGTGAATTTTAGCGGGACTGCAACATTGCGGCGGACAGATCAGGCACCTAACTGACATTTTTGACACTTTTTTGAGAACCAGTGACATTATTACAGTGATCAGTGCTAAAAACATGCAGTTATTTTACTAATGACACTGGCAGGGAAGGGGTTAACACCAGGGGCAATCAAGGGGTTAAATGTGTTCCCTGGAGGTGTTTTCTAACTGTATGGGGGTTGGGCTGTTTGGGGAAACACACAGATACGTCTTCCTGCTTAGCAGAAAGACAGGATCTGTGTGATGTCCCCTGTCAAAACGGAGATCTGTCTTGTTTACACAGGCAGATCCCTGTTCTGTCATTGTGGGGAAAGATCGCTGGTGGCCAGCGGACATTGAGCCCGCCGGACCCGCTGATTGGCTCCCCCCGCTGGCCAATGATAGTGTGCGCGCGGCCACAAAAGCGAGTTCCCGAGCCGAAGTACACCTATGGCGATATGTGGGAACAAGCCACCTTGCCACAGTGTAATGATGGCGGCTGGTCGGCAAGTGGTTAAAGAAATCCCCCACTATTATGTATAAACAGTACACATGATTTACTCTTTGATATCTGTAGGCAGAGTTCTGTTAAGCTTAAAGGAACATTCCAAATGTTTGCAAAATTTCTTGCAATGAATGTGGTTCACCTGGAGGTGATACATTTTTTTTTTCTCCACAAAATTGAAGTAACAATATAGTGGCATTTGTGCACATGTGGTAGACACAGAATTTAATCTTTTGCTTGTGGTATCCATCCTAAGTACCTACCCTTAACTCCCAACTATCCCTCATTTAAAAGGACTGTCCTTCTTTTGGAACCACATCAATCCTCAAATATTTCCTCACAGTTGTCCCTCTTTTTTGCTCTGATGTAAATCTACAAAAAATTACTCTTTTATTACAAAAAGTCATGCATTACACTAAACCTTTCAACCAACATCTAAATTAGCATTTGCCTGTATAACTGATCAATTTGTGGCCATGTTAATTTTCCATAGTGTGCATAACTGCAATATCCTCCCCTTCCAGCTATAAGAACAAAAAAAAATGTAGTTGGTGTGGTGAAGTTCCTCAGTCATTCAGTCCAATGGCAGACGTACTTTCTGTGAATTTGGTGCTCAAAAGGATAGGCTTGCCCATCAATGAAGCACTGAACAAGCCCCACACTAGGAAGATGGTCAGGATTGAGGTAGGCCTTTCCTCTTATGGCTTAATGTGTTACTAAATCTACAACAGTAAAATCAGTCTGTATATGCATTAAAGCATGCTTGTTATACTCACTGTGGAACCTAAGGGATTAATCCTCCACTTTGTGTAAAAAGGCTGATCCCGTCTTCTCTGATCCTCCCCTTCTTCCACTGTCCCTATTCCATCTCCTGATATTACTTAGCTTTTGTAGTCACTCTGCAGATGCTCAGTTTGGTGTGTATTGCTAAAGAGTTTTTGTTTTTTTTGGGGGGAGGAGCACAGGGCCAATCAGCACTGCCCAGGCAGAGCATCAAGTGTCCTGCAGCCCCATAGGACAGTCAGAGGAGAATGAAAACTCCTCCTACAAGCTTTAACCAGACACTGACAGAAGTCATAAGACTGCTATATACTTCTGATGAGAAAAGGTATTTAGCAGTTTATATTTACTATAATAATTGCATTTCCATGTTTTGTGTACAGTGGGAGACCAGATATAGTCAATGCACGGTCCTGGGTTTAGTAACACTTAAGGTTTGGTCTGCTCTCCAGAGAGGCAGACCACTAATCAGAATCAATAACTGTCTAAAGCCCAACTATGGTGACCCAATTTGAGTTGGGGGTTATATAAGACATTATACCAATGTTGCTGATGCCCCAAGGGGCTAAAACACGAGAAAGGGGGAATTTGTGGAATTTAGTAGAGAACATTGAACTAAAATTACTGCTGTTCTTAGAGCTTGCATCTATAGCAGACTGTAGGAGACTTGGTGAGTTCCTGGCAAAGACAGATCGGCCATGTGGCACCTTAAGGCATGTTCAAAATGTGAAAGGAATGCCAACTAAATGCTCCCTCTGGATAGCTGTTTGTAAAAGGCTTATATCAAAGTTGACCATGACATCAAGAGAGCATCTGTGGGTTCAGCAAGATGGCTGTATTACCTCCATAAATGTTTTGTAAGGCTGTTTCATGTCAAGCATGTGCAGATTTCCAATGATGGGCATAGGTTTGGGTCCAGGAGGTAAATTCTTGTGTTTAGGTCTCCTCTGGTTTTTGTAAACATTGGCCAAGAAGAGGATGACCACGACAGATACAAGGATTGTGATAAGGTCCATGTTGCCAATGATATCTAAGGAAAGGAAAACAAAAACACGAAAATAAATAGTGAAGGGAAGAATTAGAACCTCAATTTTTTACTGCTGTCTGTATTCATGTGTAGATGTGCTCTCTTTGCTTACCCTGGTGAACATAGCCACCAAAACAAGAAGTAATTGAAAATTCTAATTTTTATAGATGTCACTAGAAGAACAGAAATAATCTTCCAATGGAGGCACTTGTTCTGGTCACATCTGTCTATCCATATATACAGTTCTCTAACCCCCCCCCCCCCCAATACCACCCACTACCATACCGTCCACACTCCTCTCCTGAACATACCACCCACTGTAATACCCTCCACACTCCTCTCCTGTACATACTGCCCACTGTCATACCCGCCACACTCCTCTCCTGTACATACTGCCCCCATCATACCCTCTGCACTCCTCTCCTTTACATACTGCCCCATCATACCCTCTGCACTCCTCTCCTTTACATACTGCCCCATCATACCCTCTGCACTCCTCTCCTTTACATACTTCCCCCACCATACCCTCCCCACTCCTCTCCTGTACATACTGCCCCCATCATACCCTCTGCACTCCTCTCCTGTACATACTGCCCCCACCATACCCTCCGCACTTCCACTGAAGGGAAGAATTAGAACCTCAATTTTTTACTGCTGTCTGTATTCATGTGTAGATGTGCTCTCTTTGCTTACCCTGTTGAACATAGCCACCAAAACAGAAAGTAATTGAAAATTCTAATTTTTATAGATGTCACTAGAAGAACAGATTAATCTTCCAATGGAGGCACTTGTTCTGGTCACATCTGTCTAACAGATGAATCCCCCTAACATTTTAGAAATTCCCTTTCGCTTCCTGTTGCATCTTTTGAATGGCAGTGAAGTAGGGTTGCCACCTATACGGGATTCACCCGGACAGTACGGGTTTTGAAACATGTGTCCGGGTCTCTTCCCAATTGAGACCCGGGCACATTATTCAGACCCGCCGATGGCTCCCTGTGCCTGTGCCTATGTTGTGCCGCCACAGCCGTGTGCCACGTTCGGGTCCGCAGTGATTTCTGCTCCGTAACGGGCCGAAGGTTTACAATTCTCCCTCCCCATCCACGGACTACGCCCCCTCCCCCCGCACTGTAAGCGGCGCGCCTCCATCTGCTCAGTGTGCTGCAGAGCAGGATGCAGAGTTGCAGACGGTACATGGGACACACAGAGGCAGAGTGCTCTTCTCTGGCTGGCTGCAGAAGAGACACGGAGGTGGGGTTCCCTGCTGCTCTGTTGAAGTGTGTGGAGATCTCGCTGGGAGCTTAACTTTTAAAGTAAGTTTTGCAATGTTGTTAGTATGTCAGGATATAAAAGGGCTCTCACCCCCCCCCATACATACAGTCCTCACCACTTCCCCCCACCATACACTATCTATATACACTATCTACACATACATACATACAGTTCTGCCCCCCCCCCATATACCATCCAAACATATAGTTCTCACCCCCCCATATACCATCCACAGCCATATATACAGTTCTCTATCCCCCCATATACCATCCATCCATATAGTTCTCACCTCCCCCCCATATACCATCCACAGCCATATATACAGTTCTCCACCCCCCCCATATACTATCCATCCATATAGTTCTCACCCCCCCATATACCATCCACAGCCATATATACAGTTCTCTATCCCCCCATATACCATCCATCCATATAGTTCTCACCTCCCCCCCATATACCATCCACAGCCATATATACAGTTCTCCACCCCCCCATATACCATCCATCCATATAGTTCTCACCTCCCCCCCATATACCATCCACAGCCATATATACAGTTCTCTACCCCACCCCCATATACCATCCATTCATATAGTTCGCACCCCCCCCATATACCACCCACAGCCATATATACAGTTCTCTACCCCACCCCCATATACCATCCATCCATATAGTTCGCACCCCCCCCCCCATATACCATCCACAGCCATATATACAGTTCCCCACCCCCCCCATATACCATCCATCCATATAGTTCTCACCCCCCCATATACCATGCACAGCCATATATACAGTTCTCCACCCCCCCCCCATATACCATCCATCCATATAGTTCTCAACCCCCACCCCCATATACCATCCACAGCCATATATACAGTTCTCTACCCCCCCCCATATACCATCCATCTATATAGTTCTCACTCCCCCATATACCATCCACAGCCATATATACAGTTCTCTACCGCCCCCCATATACCATCCATCCATATAGTTCTCACCCCCCCCATATACCATCCACAGCCATATATACAGTTCTCTACCCCCCATATACCATCCATCCATATAGTTCTCACCCCCCATATACCATCCACAGCCATATATACAGTTCTCTACCCCCCCATATACCATCCATCCATATAGGTCTCACCCCCCCATATACCATCCACAGCCATATATACAGTTCTCCACCCCCCATATACCATCCATCCATATAGTTCTCACCCCCCCCATATACGATCCACAGCCATATATACAGTTCTCCGCCCCCCCTCCCCATATACCATCCATCCATATAGTTCTCACCCCCCCATGTACCATCCACAGCCATATATACAGTTCTCCACCCCCCATATACCATTCATCCATATAGTTCTCACCCCCATATACCATCCACAGCCATATATACAGTTCTCTAACCCCCCCATATACCATCCATCCATATAGTTCTCACCACCCCATATACCATCCACAGCCATATATACAGTTCTCCACCCCCCCCCCATATACCATCCATCCATTTAGTTATCACCCCTTCATATATTCCACCCATATATACAGTTCTCCACCCCCCCTCATATACCATCCACAGCCATATATACAGTTCTCCACCCCCCCCCATATACCATCCATCCATATAGTTCTCACACCCTCATATACAATCCATAGCCATATATACAGTTCTCTACCCCCCCATATACCATCTAACCATATAGTTCTCACCCCCCCATATACCATCCACAGCCATATATACAGTTCTCTACCCCCCCATATACCATCCATCCATATAGTTCTCACCCCCCCCCATATACCATCCACAGCCATATATACAGTTCTCCACCCCCCCCATATACCATCCATCCATTTAGTTCTCACCCTTATATACCACTCATATATACAGTTCTCCACCCCCCTCATTTACCATCCATAGCCATATATACAGTTCTCCAACCCCCCCATATACCATCTATCCATATAGTTCTCACCCCCTCATATACCATCCATAGCCATATATACAGTTCTCTACCCCCCCATATACCATCCATCCATATAGTTCTCACCCCCCCATATACCATCCACAGCCATATATACAGTTCCCCACCCCCCATATACCATCCATCCATATAGTTCTCACCCCCCCCCCCATATACCATGCACAGCCATATATACAGTTCTCCACCCCCCCCCTATACCATCCATCCATATAGTTCTCAACCCCCCCCATATACCATCCACAGCCATATATACAGTTCTCCACCCCCCCCCCCATATACCATCTATCCATATAGTTCTCACTCCCCCATATACCATCCACAGCCATATATACAGTTCTCTATCCCCCCATATACCATCCATCCATATAGTTCTCACTCCCCATATACCATCCACAGCCATATATACAGTTCTCTACCCCCCCCCCCCCATATACCATCCATCCATATAGTTCTCACCCCCCCCATATACCATCCACAGCCATATATACAGTTCTCTACCCCCCATATACCATCCATCCATATAGTTCTCACCCCCCATATACCATCCACAGCCATATATACAGTTCTCTACCCCCCCCCGCCATATACCATCCATCCATATAGGTCTCACCCCCCATATACCATCCACAGCCATATATACAGTTCTCCACCCCCCCATATACCATCCATCCATATAGTTCTCACCCCCCCCATATACCATCCACAGCCATATATACAGTTCTCCACCCCCCCCCCATATACCATCCATCCATATAGTTCTCACCCCCCCATGTACCATCCACAGCCATATATACAGTTCTCCACCCCCCCATATACCATCCATCCATATAGTTCTCACCCCCATATACCATCCACAGCCATATATACAGTTCTCTAACCCCCCCATATACCATCCATCCATATAGTTCTCACCACCCCATATACCATCCACAGCCATATATACAGTTCTCCACCCCTCCTCCCATATACCATCCATCCATATAGTTATCACCCCCCCATATACCATCCATCCATTTAGTTCTCACCCCTTCATATACCACCCATATATACAGTTCTCCACCCCCCCTCCTCATATACCATCCACAGCCATATATACAGTTCTCCACCCCCCCCCATATACCATCCATCCATATAGTTCTCACCCCCTCATATACCATCCATAGCCATATATACAGTTATCCACCCCCCCCATATACCACCCATCCATATAGTTCTCACCCCTTCATATACCATCCATATATAGAGTTCTCCACCCCCCTCATATACTATCCATATATACAGTTCTCTAACCCCCCCCCAATACCACCCACTACTATACCGTCCACACTCCTCTCCTGAACATACCACCCACTGTAATACCCTCCCCACTCCTCTCCTGTACATACTGCCCACTGTCATACCCGCCACACTCCTCTCCTGTACATACTGCCCACTGTCATACCCTCCACACTCCTCTCCTGTACATACTGCCCCCATCATACCCTCTGCACTCCTCTCCTTTACATACTGCCCCATCATAACCTCTGCACTCCTCTCCTTTACATACTGCCCGCACCATACCCTCCCCACTCCTCTCCTGTACATACTGCCCCCATCATACCCTCTGCACTCATCTACTGTACATACTGCCCCATCATACCCTCTGCACTCCACTCCTGTACATACTGCCCCCACCATACCCTCCGCACTCCTCTCCTGTACATACTGCCCCCATCATACCCTCTGCACTCCTCTCCTGTACATACTGCCCCATCATACGCTCTGCACTCCACTCCAGTACATACTGCCCCCACCATACCCTCCACACTCCTCTCTTGTACATACTGCCCACTGTCATACCCTCCACTCCCCTATTGCACATACTGCCCTCTGTCATACCCTCATATGCACATGCTGCATATACTGGTCACTAATACGCCCTCCTCACTCCTTTCCTGCAAATATTACCTACCTTCTGTCCTCATTTCCTGTACATAATGTCTTACAGTTTGCAATTCTTTCCTACACATACCATCATATGCTCCACACTCTTGTATATACTGCTGTAAACTCTGCACTCCTTTCCTGCACATACTGTAATATCCTCTGTACTTAATGAAAATGAAAAGGTGAACTAATGCTCCTGGTCTCTACTGCACTTACCTCTGTAGTAATGGAAGAGTTTTATTTTATTTATTTTTTTAATAATTGTGTTGAGGTTTATACATGTCGGCAAGACTCTTGCTTGTGGCACAGCAAAGTAATCATATTTTATAGGCAAAAAAAAAAAAATATTTTGTTTTATTTAATCATGCCCCTTGAGGCCTCTCCCACAATATGGCCACACCCAACGTATGCCGTGGCATGTTCGGGTTTGGCTTGAACAAAAGGTGGCAACCCTAAAGTGAAGAGATATTTCCCAAAGACGAAACAGACAACAAAAAAATTAACTGATGGGGTGTTAACCCTTCCATACTTTATCTAGAACTAAAGAAAAAAAACTTGCATATGCATACACTTTAAATACTCTAGCAAGACACCCCCAAAGAAGTTGCAGATTGTCCCATTCTCTGTCACTGTCACTTTTGATGGACAGCTTAGCCTGCGTGTAGGGGGTTGTTCAAACTATGACCTGTGACTGGCATATTTCTGCACTGGATAAACATAGGTCGCCACTAGGACACAGGAAAAAAAAAATGTTTTCACTGTGCCCTATTTGCACCACAACTCTGGTTTGATGTGGGATACATTGTAGTTTGGAGAAATGCAGCAGGTCTTCATTTTTCCACACTGCTCTGGATAGCACTGCATGTCACCACACACCAAAGCTAAACTCGGCTCTGCTGTGCAGTGACATGAATAAAGAAGAATTATCACTATGCGACACTCCATATGAAGTTAAAAAAATAAAAATAAATTAGCATGGCCTGCATGGTAAAATGCTGCGTATTGATTTGATTTATTGTCATTGTAAAAACAAATTCACAATGAAATTACATTTCTACTCCACACATTATTCATACATCCTAATTATCAACCATGCATTTACCACACAGAATTTATATATAAAAGTGTCCCCATATTATAAAAGTATAAAAAGTGTCCTCATATTAAAAACTAAACAAGACAATAAAATAAGACTATGTGACCTCCTTTCATTTCATTCCTGCATTGATAGCCTTAACAGCCCTGGGGAAGAAGCTCTCTTTAAATCTTTTTGTCCTTGTTTTAATCACCCTAAAACGTCTCCCAGATGGCAATAATTCAAATAAATGACAACCAGGATGAGTCGGGTCTCTCACTATTTTTCCTGATCTACAAAGGCAACGAGTCTCATATATTACATCTAGAGCAGTGGTTCTCAACCTTTCTAGTGCCGTGACCCTTGATGAAATTTCCCAAGTTGTGGGGACCCCCAACAGTAAAATAATTTTCCCTGAACGAGGGCGCCCGAACTTCCCTGCTACCAGCCGCTGATGACCTCACACACAGCCCTAATGCTATGATGTCACGGTGTCACCTACTGTCTCCTGTCATCATCATGCTCCTCGTCATCCCCCTGTTCCTGGCATCCCACCACCCTACCTCTGAGGCCTGTCATACATTTTATCACCCCGTGTCATCTCCATCCCCCCTGTCAGCTTCCTACCACCCACCCGTGTCATCTCCATCCTCCCTGTCCGCTTCCTACCACCCACCCGTGTCATCTCCATCCTCCCTGTCCGCTTCCTACCACCCACCCGTGTCATCTCCATCCTCCCTGTCAGCTTCCTACCACCCGCCAGTGTCATCTCCATCCTCCCTGTCCACTTCCTACCACCCACCCGTGTCATCTCCATCCTCCCTGTCCGCTTCCTACCACCCACCCGTGTCATCTCCATCCCCCCTGTCAGCTTCCTACCACCCACCCGTGTCATCTCCATCCTCCCTGTCCGCTTCCTACCACCCACCCGTGTCATCTCCATCCCCCCTGTCAGCTTCCTACCACCCACCCATGTCATCTCCATCCCCCCTGTCAGCTTCCTACCACCCACCCGTGTCATCTCCATCCTCCCTGTCAGCTTCCTACCACCCACCCGTGTCATCTCCATCCCCCCTGTCAGCCTTCTACCACCCACCCGTGTTGCCTCCATCCTTCCTGTCAGCTTCCTACCACCCACCCGTGTCATCTCCATCCTCCCTGTCAGCTTCCTACCACCCCCTGTAATCTTCATCCTCCCTGTCAGCTTCCTACCACCCCCTGTAATCTTCATCCTCCCTGTCAGCTTCTTACCACCCACCCCTGTCATCTTCCTACCACCCCCTGTAATCTTCACCCCCCCCCTGCCAGCTTCCTACCACCCCACCCCCTTAAAGTTACTGGTGCACATCACATATGATGGACGCAGGGACATTTTTTTTTGGGGGGGGGGGCACGTAGCTGGTCTTGCCTAGGGCACCAAATTGCCTAGCACCGTCCCTGCCTGCACTGTGAGGCAAATTGCCACCAGCCAGCCCGTTCCGCTAGCTGCACTGTGAGGCAAATTGTTGCCAACCCGTTCCGCCCGCTCCACTGTGAGGCAAATTGACACCTGCCAGCCAGCCCGCTCCACCTGTTCTTCCCGCACGCTCCATTCACCTGGGCGCTGGGCCCAGGTAAAAGGAGTGTGCGGGCAGAACAGGGGAGCAGTCAGCGGGCGGGACAGTCAGCAGGTGATCGGGCTTGCTGGCCAATCAGCGGGCGGGGGAGCAGAGAGATGACATCATCTCTCACTGCCCGCCCTGCATCACTGCAGTTCCACCCCCACTGTGCGGGCAGCAGAGAGATTACATTATCTCTCTGCTGCCTGCCTTTACTCTGGGACACAGCAAGTGGCAATCCGCTATGTGTGGCAGGTGACGTCATGGCAAGTGACAATCCGCTATGTGTGGCATGTGACGTGGCAAGTGACAATCTGCTATGTGTGGCAAGTGACAATCCGCAATGTGTGACAGGTGGCGTTGTGGCAAGTGACAATCCGCAATGTGTGACAGGTGGCAAGTGACAATCAGCTACGTGTGGCAGGTGACATCTGCAATGTGTGGCAGGTGGCAAGTGACAATCCGCATGTGGTGACAGGTGACACGGCAAGTGAAAATCCGCATCTGAAGGCAGGTGACGTTGGCAAGTGACACGCTCGGGGCTCCCACTGATTCTGTAATATGGTGAGTTTAAATATTTTATTTTATATAACAATGTAATAATAGAAATATTGCACTTTAAGCATTTTTATTATTATTATTTTTTTTTACTAGTAATGGCAGTGATCTGCGATTTTTTTTTTTTTTTTGGGTAGACTGCGACATTGCGGTGGACAGGTCGGACACTTTTGACACATTTTTGGGACCATTGACAGCTATACAGCGATCTGTGCTATAAAAATGCACTGATTACTGTGTAAATGTCACTGTCAGGGAAGGGGTTAAATGTGTTCCCTGGGAGGTGTTAACTAGGGGGGGGTGGGAATGACTGGAGGAGGAGAGAGATCTCTGTTCCTAATCACTAGGAACAGCAGATCTGTCTCTCCTCCCCTGTCAGAATAGGGATCTGTCTGTTTACATTGACAGATCCCCATTCTGGCTCTCTGTGGAGCGATCGTAGGTGGCCGGCTGGCATTGCGGCCGCCGGCCACGCACAGGTTCTTTTATACTCCTATATACATGTATAGAGCCATGAGAGGTCCTCTTTATACTCCTTTATATATGTATAGAGCCATGACAGGTCCTCTTTATACTCCTTTATACATGTATAGAGCCATGACAGGTCCTCTTTATACTCCTTTATACATGTATAGAGCCATGACAGGTCCTCTTTATACTCCTACATACATGTATAGAGCCATGACAGGTCCTCTTTATACTCCTACATACATGTATAGAGCCATGACAGGTCCTCTTTATACTCCTACATACATGTATAGAGTCATGACAGGTCCTCTTTATACTCCTATATACATGTATAGAGCCATGACATGTACTTTTATACTCCTTTATACATGTATAGAGCCATGACAGGTCCTCTTTATACATGTATAATGCCATGACGGTCCCCTTTTTATACTCCTATACATGTATAGAGCCATAAAAGGTCCTCTTTATACTCCTATATACATGTAAACAACCATAACAGGTCCTCTTTATACTCCTATACACATGTATAGAGCCATGACAGGTCCACTTTAGTTATCATGATATAAAATAATGAATGTGGGGGCATTTTGATGGGCGGGATTATTTTTTTTTGGAGGAGGGGGGGGGCAGCATTTTATTCTTGGTACCAGGCAGCACAATGTCTTGGGCCGGCACTGTGTATCGGGGAGAGGAGTGCGGAGTGTATAACACTGACCCCGGGTGAGTGGCACAGAGACAAGAGGAGACCATTATAGGAACTACTAGGACCCACCTAAAGAGCCACTATCTCCCACCAGAAAAGCGCTGTTAAATCATATTTGGGCAAGATAACTGCCAGCACAGACCACCTCTTGTTTGTGATCTATATTGTTCATGGGAGAAGATCCCTTTACCAATACGTTGCACAAAGCACTTTAGTGACACCATATAGGTTTTTATTAGTACACAAGAATAACTGTGCCAACCTATGTGTAAAATATTATAAATCATATGCTTCTTCTGTTATTCATTCACAATCTATTGATTGATGATGTTAAAGCGGAGTTCCACCCAAAAATGGAACTTCTGCTTTTGGGATTCCTCCCCCCTCTGGTGTCACATTTGGCACCTTTCAGGGGGAGGGGGGGAGCAGATACCTGTCTAATACAGGTATTTCACTCCCACTTCCGGGCATAGATAGCCGAGCCACCCGTGGCTATCTACGCCATGTCCGGTGCCCCCCTCTGTCCCACACAGGTCCCAAAAGACAGCAGGGACCAGTGGGATCACGCAGCGGGAGTCGCGCATGCGCAGCAGGGAACCAGGCTGTGAAGCCGCAAGGCTTCACTTCCCGATTCCCTTACCAAAGATGGCGGCGGCAGCAGCCGAGAGGCAGATCGGCTTCGGGTGCCGACATTGCGGACAGGTAAGTATCCTTATTTTTAAAGTCAGCATCTGCAGTATTTGTAGCTGCTGACTTTAAAAAAAATTGGCAGAACTCTGCTTTAAAGCGGAGGTGCAGCCACCAAAAAAAAAAGTCAGCAGCTACTAACAGTGTAGCTGCTGACTTTTAACAAGGGCACTTACCTGTCCTACTCGCCCGCGATGTCGGTCCCGCCACGGCGCTCGATCGCTGCTGGCAGGTCCCGGCTCCTCCATCCTGAGTAAGGGAAACAGGTAGTGAAGCCGTAAGGCTTCACTGCCCGTTTCCTACTGCACATGCGCCACTCACACGGCGCTTTGTAAATGGGCGGCTTGCCTTCTGGGATACACACAGTTCCCAGAAGGCAATGTGGCCCATTCACAAGAAGAGGAAGCGGAAGGAGACCCACCGCAGACGAGAAGAGGAACATTAGAGGCAGATTAGGGGACTTCCGCATAGCAACAGGCATTTAGGGTGAGTATAATTTTTATTTTTTTTTTTCTATTAATTTTTTTTTTTTTTTTAGGATTTTTAATAGAAATATTTTTTCAGGGTGGACCTCCGCTTTAAGTCCAACATGACGTGTCTATGCAAGAAAAAAATTATTATGGAACAATACATATCATTTATATATATATAAACATCCCAGTTGGTTCCTCAAAAGTGGTTATTCCGTGCCAGTGCTAGATATACAAAGTGTATAGCACCCAAACATGTATCTAGCACTGGCACGGAATAACCATTTTTGAGGAACCAACTGGGACGTTTATATATAAATAAGATGTATTGTTCCACAATTTTTTTTTGCACAGTCATGTCAGACTTATGTAATCATGATCTATGTATTGATTGCACCGCTTTGATTGTGACAAACAGTACAAAAATGCCTTAATTACCGTTTTTTAGTGCCTGACTAGCCGAAGTCCCTCAGGTGTTCCGTCAGCATCAGCAACCCGTCTATTGTGTTAACCAGAAGTGACTTCGCCGCCATCTTGGTACTCTCGTGGGCAGTAAGGCTACAGTTAGAAGTCGGCAAGCGGACATCTTTTTACACCCGCCAAAGTCTTTTATTTTACACTTATTTTTACCAGTAAACTGAGCTTACATACTATATAAGGTTTATATAGTATATATTCTCAGTTTCCTGGTAAAAATACGTGTAAACTGCAAGACTTTGGTGGGTGTATAAAGATGTCCGCTTGCCAACTTCTAACTGTAGCCTTACTGCGGACGAGAGTACCAAGATGGCGGCGCCGGAACGTAATTTCCGCACGGGTTCTCCTCTCCCGGAAGTGACGTCTTGCTGGCCGAGACGGACAGACTCCGGCGTACACAGTAATTTCGGGTCCGTCTCGGCCAGCTTTCGCGACCCCCGGCGAATCGGCAATCGACCCCCCGCTGATCTAGAGAAACAAGTTCACACCCTACAATTTTCTGCGATGTTCGAACCACTCTCTTTAGAGCATTTTTATCTGCCTGCGTACAACTAGGGTACCACACTAGAATACAATACGTTAATATACTCTCAATGGCAGAGCGATAGAAGGTCTCTAGTACCTTCCTTCCCAAGCCATTCTTCCTAAGGAGTCGCAAAAAATATAAACGCTGTTGCGATTTCTTAATAATGGCTTTAACGTTGATTGTCCACGATAAGTTTTTTAGAAATGCATGTTCCCAAAAACTTAAAGGTAGAGACCCGTTCCATGCACACGCCTTTAATAAATAGCGGTGCTGGTTCAGGCCTGTTCCTTCTGAAATCTACAATCAGTTCCTTTGTTTTCCCTGTGTTTAGGATCAGGTTACTTGCTGTACACCATTCCACTATCCTATCAACCTCTCTCCTGTATTGCTCCTCATCGTCTCCAGTGATACAACCGATTACGGTAGTGTCATCTGCAAACTTAACTATACTATTGCTCTCATAACAGGGGGTGCAGTCATATGTGTACAGTGCATAGAGAAAGAGACTTAAAACACAACCTTGTGGTGCTCCAGTACTTATTTCTCGCTTGGAAGAAACAAACTTATCCAATTTGACCACCTGTGAGCGATGGACCAAAAAATCCCTTATCCAAAAACAAATAAAGGGTGGCAGGTCCAATTTTTGCATTTTTTCAAACAACCGAATTGGAATGATGGTATTAAAGGCAGAGCTGTAATCTATAAACAACATCCTTATGTAGTTTCCTGAATGCTCCAGATGTCCAAGTGCCCCGTGCAGCGCTAAAGCTATCGCATCTAGAGTTGAGCGGACACCTGGATGTTCGGGTTCGACGGGTTCGGCCGTACTTCGGAAAAAAGTTCGGGTTCGGGACCGAACTTTAACCAGAACCCAAACCCCATTGAAGTCAATGGGGACCCGGACTTCTAAGGACTAAAAAGGCTCTAAAAAAGTAATGGAAAGGGCTAGAGGGCTGAAAATGGCAGCAAAATGTTGTTAAGAGCATGGCAAGTGCTCTGCAAACAAATGTGGATAGGGAAATAACTTAAAATAACATAAAAAAAATAAAAATAAAAAATAATAATCTTGACCTAGGAGGACGAGGTCCATATGGTGTAGGAGGTTGAGGTGGCGGTGGATGTGGCTGTGTAGGTGGAAGCGGCGGTGGAGGAGGACGAGGTAGCCAACACTGATTCAAAAATACAACAATGGCTGGGTAAGGCCGGTGATGTGTCGAATTCTGTCCTCCGTCAAATAGTGTCCACCCTGTACTGTGCTTGCTCAGTATGTAGGACAAGGGGATTTCTAAAATCTCCCAAGACGAACGGCGCCCGCGTGGTGAGTTCAGGTGAAGGCCACACCATCCGTGGTTCAAGCCGAGCCAAGTGAGGCCGTGCCCGAAGCGTGGCGATCGAACCGAGCCCGTGAGGGGCCCTGTTACTATGTGCTACCGTATGTCCACTTGGATGGTGGGGCTTGAACCTGCACTCACAGCGCAGCTGCCGTTCATCTTCGGAGATTTTGTGAATCTCCTTGTCCTCTGTAGTGCGCAAGCGCTGCGCCTTCGCAGTATGGGCCGGACACAATCCGATGGCCGGACAGTTTTTGTCACAACACCGGTATACATGTCTATTCTGCACAAGGTACGGACAAGTCCTGTGGCATCCATGCCTGGTTCATTTTAATGAACGTGAGCTTGTCCACATTGGCTCTGGACAGGCGGCTGCGCTTGTCTGTGATAACGCCCCCTGCCGTGCTAAATACACGTTCAGATAATACACTGGCTGCAGGGCAGGCCAGCACCTCCAAGGCATAAAGGGCAAGCTCAGGCCATGTGCCCAATTTGGAGACCCAGAAGTTAAAGGGGGCAGACCCGTCATCCAGTACGTGTAGGCCTGTGGACACATACTGCTCAACCATGTTGGTGAAATGCTGCCTCCTGCTAAGACGTTCCATCTCAGCTGGTGGTGCTGGTTGTTGTGGCGTGCTGACAAAGCTTTTCCACATTTCAGCCATGCTAACCCTGCCTTCTGAGGTGCTGCCGGTGCCCCGGCTGCGTTGGCGACCTCTTCCTCCTCCTCTGCCTTCGCCTTGTGCTTCCACCGTACGCCCGCTGTCAGGTGGGAATGCCACCAGCAGCGTGTCTACCAGCGTGCGCTTGTACTCGCGCATCTTACGATCCCGCTCCAGTGAGGGAATTAAGGACGGTACGTTGTCCTTGTAATGGGGATCCAGCAGGGTGGCCACCCAGTAATCAGCACCAGTTAAAATGTGGGCAACTCGGCGGTCATTGCGGAAACACTGCAGCATGTAATCGCTCATGTGTGCCAGGCTGCCCAGAGGCAAAGAAAAGCTGTCCTCTGTGGGAGGTGTATCGTCTGTGTCCTCTGTATCCCCCCAGCCACGCACCAGTGATGGCCACGAGCTGGTCTGGGTGCCACCCTGCTGTGAAAATGGCGGCTCCTCCATCTCCTCCTCCACCTCGTCATCCTCCAGAACTGTGCCCTTTCTGCCGGACAATTGTGTACCTGGCGTTTGTTGGTGCAGGAACCCACCCTCGTAGCCACTTGTGAAAGACTGCCCTGAAAGCCTTTGAAATGATCCTGCTTCCTCCTCCTCCTCATCCTCCTGTGCCACATCCTCTTCCATCATCGCCCAAAGCGTTTTTTCAAGGAGGCATAGAACTGGGATAGTAACGCTAAGAACGGCGTCATTGGCACTGGACATGTTGGTGGAGAACTCGAAACAGCGCAACAAGGCACACAGGTCTCGCATGGAGGCCCAGTTATTGGTGGTGAAGTGGTGCTGTTCCGCAGAGCGACTCACGCGTGATTGCTGCAGCTGAAACTCCACTATCGCCTGCTGCTGCTCACACAGTCTGGCCAGCATGTGCAAGGTGGAGTTCCACCTTGTGGGCACGTCACATATGAGGCGGTGAGCGGGAAGGCTGAAGTTACGCTGCAGCGCTGACAGGCGAGCAGCAGCAGGGTGAGAACGCCGAAAGTGCGCACACACAGCCCGCACTTTCTGCAGCAGCTCTGGCATATTGGGGTAATTTTTAAGGAACCTCTGGACCACCAAGTTCAGCACATGCGCCAGGCAAGGGATGTGCGTCAAACCGGCTAGGCCCAGAGCTGCTACGAGATTTCGCCCATTATCGCACACCACCAGGCCGGGCTTGAGGCTCACTGACAGCAACCACTCATTGGTCTGTTGTTCCATGTCCCTCCACAACTCCTGCGCGGTGTGGGGTATTTCCCCCAAACAGGAAAGTTTTAAAACTGCCTGCTGTCGTTTACCCCTGGCTGTGCTGAAGTTGGTGGTGAAGGTGTTACGCTGACCGGATGAGGAGGCGGTAGAGGATGAGGAAGCGGAGTAGGAGGAGTTAGCAACAGGAGGCAAACTGAAGCGCCCTGCAATCCTCGGTGGTGGAAGGACATGCGCCAAACTGCTATCTGCCTCAGGCCCAGCCGCCACTGCATTTACCCAGTGTGCTGTTAGGGAGATATAACGTCCCTGACCGTGCTTACTGGTCCACGCATCCGTAGTTAGGTGGACCTTGCCACAGATGGCGTTGCGCAGTGCACACCTGATTTTGTCCCCCACTTGGTTGTGCAGGGAAGGGATGGCTCGCCTGGAAAAATAGTGGCGGCTGGGCACGACGTACTGTGGGACAGCCAATGCCATCAGGCTTTTAAAACTCTGCGTCTCCACCAGACGGAATGACAGCATTTCAAAGGCCAGGAGTTTTGAAATGCTGGCATTCAGGGCCAGGGATCGCGGGTGGCTAGGGGGGTACTTCCTCTTCCGCTCCAATGTTTGGGAGATAGAGAGCTGAACACTTCCATGGGACATTGTGGAGATGGTTGGTGACCCAGGTGGTAGTGTTGCTGGCAGATCCACTGCAGCTCGTGCTTTGCACTTAGATGCCTGGTCATGCAGGTTGTGCTCAGGTTGAGAACGTTTATGCCTCGCTTCAGGCTCTGATTGCACAGCGTGCAAACCACTCGTGTCTTGTCATCAGCACATTGTGTGAAGAACTGCCACGCTGGGGAACTCCTTGGACCTGGTTTTGGTGTGCTCGGTCCCTTGCTGCATTGGGCAGTAGCAGACATACTGTCTAGCTGACAGACGCTCCGCTTTTGCACCCTGCTCCCTCTTCTGCTGTGCTGGTGACTCTGTGCGACCACCGCCTCTTCCTCCAAACTATACTGGTCACCTGCATAACGTTGATTCCATGTGGGGTCGAGGACCTCATCGTCCTCCACATCATCTTCCACCCAGTCTTCACCCCTGCCCTCCTTGTCTGTCTGCACAATTGCGAAAGCAGCAGCAGTTGGCACCTGTGTTTCGTCATCATCCGAGACGTGCTGCGATGGTCCTCCCATGTACTCATCATGAAACATAAGTGGTTGGGCATCGGTGCACTCAATCTCTTCCACTTCTGGGGCAGGGCTAGGTGGATGGCCCTGCTAACAGAGTCATCGAAAAGCAGAAGAGACTGCTGCATGATTTGGGGCTCAGACTGCTTGGCTGATTTGCAAGGGGGTGAGGTGAAAGACTGATGGACATGGGTATCAGGTGCCAACTCTGTTCTTTCATCAGAAGAGTGGGTGGGAGACAATGTGAAGGAACCCGAGGCACTGTCAGCAACCTAATCTACTATCGCTTGTACTTGTCCTGGCCTAAACATTCGTACAGCCTCATTAGGCGCGACAAAATACCGCCGCAGGCTCAGTCGCCTACTCGCACCTGAGGAAGGTGTTTCACTTGTGCGTGTATCTGGCACAGATCCACCACGTCCTCTCCCTGCAACAGGAGCTCCACCAGCAGCACCACGACCGGGGCCACCACGTCCCTTTGACCTTCTCCTCATATTTTCAAAATTTAGGATCTTGCCCTAAATGGGTGTTTTTGGAAGCGCAGGACACAACCAAAGTATGTAACCGCTGAATCGCACAGCTACAGAACTGCAGAAAATGCTATTAAAAAAAAAGGTTGTTTTTTTAGTATAGCACAGTAGGAGAAAACTATATAGAAATTGTTTATTTCACACACCTCAAAATATGTATAACACACTGCAAACTTTTTTTGTGCCCCTAAACGGCGTTTTTTGGAAGAGCAGAACACACCCACAGTACGTAACCGCTGAATCGCACAGCTACAGAACTGCAGAAAATGCTATTCAAAAAAAAGGTTGTTTTTTTAGTATAGCACAGTAGGAGAAAACTATATAGAAATTGTTTATTTCACACACCTCAAAATATGTATAACACACTGCAAACTTTTTTTTGTGCCCCTAAACTGCGTTTTTTGGAAGAGCAGAACACACCCACAGTACGTAACCGCTGAATCGCACAGCTACAGAACTGCAGAAAATGCTATTCAAAAAAAAGGTTGTTTTTTTAGTATAGCACAGTAGGAGAGAACTATATAGAAATTGTTTATTTCACACACCTCAAAATATGTATAACACACTGCAAACTTTTTTTTGTGCCCCTAAACGGCGTTTTTTGCAAGCGTACATTAAAGTGCAAATTTTATTTTTATTTTTTTTGCCCTAAACGGGTCTTTTTTTGCACGAGCAAAATAAAATGCTTTTTTTTTTTTTTTTTTGCCCTATGGGTCTTTTGGAAAAGAGCACAATAAAGTGCCTTTTTTTTCCCCTAAAAGTTAGATTTTCTCTGACACTGGGCTCATGGCAGTGTAAAAAGACTGCACTGCAACACAAATACGTAAACCTATGCAGATCGCTGATTTTAATCTCTGAATCTGGACTCCTATATAATATTCTCTCTCCCTGAAAGCACCAACACAGGAACCTGGCCCTACACTACACTATCTCTCTATCTTTTCCCTCAGATTGTAGAATCAGGACTACCTCATCTATCTTTCTATCTCTCCCTAAAAGCAGCAGCAGCAGACTAGATCCTCTCCCTATCTATTCTGAAGCAGAGTGACATGTGTGCTGTGTGCCTCTAGCTTATATAGAAGCTGGGTCACATGTTGCACTGACCAATCACAGCCATGCCATTAGAAGGCATGGCTATGATGGCCTCTAAGGGCACACCAGCTAATCAAAAGGTGATTGGCTGGCCCCTGAAGCATTTCTAAATGCGTAATTAGATTGCCGAACCCGAACTTTTGGGCAAAGTCCGGGTTCGGGTTCGGGAAAAAGCTAAAGTTCGGTACGGACCCGAACTTTACAGTTCGGGTTCGCTCAACACTAATCACATCTTCTGTGCTTCTATTTGCCCTATACGCAAACTGATAAGGATCTAAACTACCCGGTAGTCTAGTTTTGATATATTTCAAGACCAGCCTCTCAAAGCACTTCATTAGTACTGAGGTCAGTGCTATTGGTCTATAATTGTCTAAACTTCCCACAACTGACTTTTTTGGAATTGGAATAATAGTGGCTGATTTTAAACATGCCGGAACAACAGCAGATGATAGTGATCGATTAAAGATCTTGGCAAAGACTCCAGCTAATTGATCAGCACAGGCCTTAACTACTCTCCCTGGGATTCCGTCTGGACCTGATGATTTCCTCGCATTTATAGCCTTAAACGCTGCCTCACCTCATATTCCTGCATAGTGAATGTACAGTTTCCTGGACCTAAAGGACACCCTATATCCTGGTTTGGTGACACAACCTCAAACCGTGTAAAGAACCTTAGCAGAGAATATTAGCAGAGTGTTAAAATTACAGGTTTCAAATATAGACCCCAACATTTCCAGATGTCTGCACAATAACAGTCTATTAACGAGCATTGAGGTGTATTGCATCAAGTTAGGCATCTCATTCAGCTCCTCAAAATGTCATTCCTCCTTTAGTTTCTACCAGAATGCACACTGAAACTGGGGTAAAGAGTAAGAGTAAAATAAATCCTATTGTAGCGGGTGTTTGATTTTTGGGGAAGCATCTGGGTGGTAGTGTAACCCAGATGCATTGATTGTCAGGGAATCTGAGACCTTTCTGTGGTTCTTGGAGGACTCTGGTGGTGTGAGGTTCCCTGTGGCCTACGGGTGGCATTGTCGCCATGGGCCGAGGTTGAACACTCACCACAGGACTGCTGCCTTTTTGTCCTTGCCTGGCGCTGGTACGGCAGGGCGGGGAACCTGCTGTGATGCAACGGGCGAGGGGATAAAAGGGGGTGGACGCCCTGATGTGAGGGTCAGAGTCGGAAGACGCAGCTGCACCCAGGCACCTTTAGCTTGGGTGCTGGCGTTCTGGAGTTCCGGGCCCAGGTGCCCTTGACCTGGCCGGAGCGTAAGATGGAGTCCATCTCAGGCACCTTTAGCCTGGGGTGAGGTACTATGGCGGAAGCCTGGAGCTCAGTACCTTTGACTGAGTTCCGCGAGGGTGGAGGAATCCGAGGGGGCCCTAACTCCTTGGGTGCCCGTGTTTGAGGTCGAGAAGACTGGTGAGCGGAACTTCTCTGAAGAGTCCGGCGCAGCATTGCTGATGACAGAGAGGCCTCCGGTGAATCCCTTGGACGGATTGCCTTCCCCTGACAGGGGCTGTGCTAGTGAAGGTAATTCACGTTCTACCTCATATAGTCAGTGGCAGTGACTATTCGCAACTGGTGATACTACAGTGGTTAGCTGTAACTAGAAGAATTGTGCCTTGGCCTACTCCCCGCAAATACTGAAGTGTTACATGGGTCTCAACCTGTCTGTGCTGTATGACTATTGATTGGGATGAATAAATACGAGTTGGACCTATTCAGTGTGTGAAAATCTGGTTACTAGGAGCAAAGGGGGAGTCAATCCGAGGAGAGGATTTGACTCTGGGACACATACACAAAGCCTGATAGTTCTGGCCTTCACCTCTACGCTTTGGAGGACATGGGCCGTGGTGTATCTCATCCCTCCCCCCAGTGTTAACCCCTAGACGAGACAGACAAGTCGTGAATGAGAAGGGACGAGAGGGGTGAGTTCGCTACACGTGGGGGCTCGTCCGGGATGTGTATGGTGTCTGAATTTGAACTTTGCTGTCCGGAGGAGTTCCGAGTAGGTCGGCCATATTGGCCAACGCGCCACGAGGCAAACCATAGCTGCGCAGTTTGTGGGCGGGGAGAAGAAAAAGCCTGCGAACAAATGCAGAGTGTGGGAGTAGGCTGGCCATGTGGAAGGACACACATGGAGATTCCAGCGCGAAGTGGTCAGTGCGCATTGGAGCAGCAAACAGTCAGGATGACCTCAAGTACTCCGTGGATTTCTGCTTCTTCGGTCACCGAGATGACTTCCTTTGCTGCCCAGCTTACGAATACGGGAATAAGACTAAGGCCCCGAGGACGTTTGGCTCTGTGTACCTGCAGAGACATAGAGGCCCTCAGTGTGATCTGTCCCGGCTGTTCGGGACTGGTGGTCCAGCTGAAGCCATTCTGGCGATGTGAGGTCTGTAAAGAATTTCTCTTCGAGGTGGAGCAATCCACAGAAAGGCCGCGTGCCTTCCACCTCAACTACCTCACAGGGACTGCCACTCCGGAGGGAGAGATTGATGCCTATGCGTTTCCCGTGCACGCTGACCAGGGCGACGTGACTGCCCAAGCGGAGATTAAGAGAGAGAAATCCGAGGATGCTGCCTCGGTCACCACAAGTTCCCTGCTACCACCACCGAAGAGGAAAGTTGGCCTGGTGATGGCCTCCTGTGGTCGTGGATGAGCTTCGCCCCGTCGCTTGCCTGGCCTGGATGGATCCAGAGGGAAGAGCCCTGGACGTCCCTGTTTTTCAAATGGCCCAGGTAAGCCAGGGGTCAGGACTGTGTGTGTGGTTGGAGGTGTCGGGAGACCAGAATCGGTGGAGCTCATCAAGGGGGGTGATTACGTGAGTACCGGGAATTACCTGCCCGCAGAGTGTTATGACACCTCCGGCCTAGAGTCGCTATCAGATGCCGGTGATGATGGGGAGATAGATGAGATCTTCCACAAGAAGGGATGGGACAAGATGAAGCTGCCCGCATCCCGTGTCTTAAGGGACCCACCTATGTCTATTGGGGATAGTACACCCCGGGTGGAAGCCGCGGAGCCAAGGGAGGAATCTGGTTCCCTGTCTGTGATCCCACTTCTTGAGCCATCAAGTGTTTCACCTGCTCCTGTTACGGGAGTGCAACGGGCATCACTGCGGGCCCCTAAGCCCAAATCTACAGAGGTGGAGATTGTACCTCGCCATCCGGAGTCCATTGTGTTACCTGGAGTTGGAGACCGTGCCACAATGCCATCTCTGGAAAGGCTGCAGCGTCTCTTCTGCCAGAAAGTTGCCCGAGAATATGGGTGGGAATACCCATATTTACCCCAAGAGTTACTCTACGAGGTGGAAGTTTTCCGGCAGAGATGGTACAATGATTTTATCTGGACTAAGCTAAAAGTACCTCATGCACGCCGATACCTCGCATGCTCATCTACAGTCACCAAAAAGTTCAAGGACTGTAAGGCAGAGTGGATGGTAGGAAGGCACCTCCATGCGGACTAAGTGGTAATTTATCGGAAGGATGGAGGGAGCATTGAGTACCATGTGGAGGATTTTGATCAGCACTTAAAGCCTTTGTGTTTGCCAGATCCCAATTTATATTTGTAGGAGGAAGAGACTCCTTTCCATTTTTCTTTAGTTGCTACTAGATGACCAGAACTGTGCTCTAATTTTCTTTGGGACGTTTTACCCTTTGGAGAAATAGGAGCTGTTGTTATTTGTTCTCCTTCCTTCTCCTCCAAGCAAAATAAAAGCAATCAGTGACTTTGGGGTTTAGTCAGTGTAGGTTTACAGCGCAGAAGAGCAGAAGTTCATCCGGATCTGACAAGTGTCTTTACCGCGGCATTTTCACCAGGTGGTAGTGTTGCGCAACGATAGTTTGTTTTTTTGTACACTATGCAGCACTCATTGGAATGAGTGGGTTTCTTCTCGGATAGACCCATTCGTTCCAAGCAAACACATATGTTGAGTAGGATGTGTGTTTTTTTTTTCTCTTCCCTCTGTAGGAGACTCGTCTATCAAGGCTGCTGAGAATGGGGTGGTCCTTAGATAGCCAAGGGGAGGGAGAGATGTAAATATGTGAAACATCTAGAGTATTTTTTATTACAAAGTTCATTGTTTTAGATTCTTGTTTCCCTTTCCTATTTTTAGGTCCTGGCAAATTTTATGGCAAAATTGTTGAGTATGGTCTCTGGGCCGGATCTATGTCATCACCTTCTGGAGACATGGGTTTGCACCAGATACTGGGGACCAGTGTCAAATTACCAGGGGGAGAGTGTAGCGGGTGTTTGATTTTTGGGGAAGCATCTGGGTGGTAGTGTAACCCAGATGCATTGATTGTCAGGGAATCTGAGACCTTTCTGTGGTTCTTGGAGGACTCTGGTGGTGTGAGGTTCCCTGTGGCCTACGGATGGCGTTGTCGCCATGGGCCGAGGTTGAACACTCACCACAGGACTGCTGCCTTTTTGTCCTTGCCTGGCACTGGTACGGCAGGGCGGGGAACCTGCTGTGACGCAACAGGCGAGGGGATAAAAGGGGGTGGACGCTCTGACGTGAGGGTCAGAGTCGGAGGATGCAGCCGCACCCAGGCACCTTTAGCTTGGGTGCTGGCATTCCGGAGTTCCGGGCCCAGGTGCCCTTGACCTGGCCGGAGCGAGAGATGGAGTCCATCTCAGGCACCTTTAGCCTGGGGTGAGGTACTATGGCGGAAGCCTGGAGCTCAGTACCTTCGACTGAGTTCCGCGAGGGTGGAGGAATCCGAGGGGGCCCTAACTCCTTGGGTGCCCGTGTCTGAGGTCGAGAAGACTGGTGAGCGGAACTTCTCTGAAGAGTCCGGCGCAGCATTGCTGGTGACAGAGAGGCCTCCGGTGAATCCCTTGGACGGATTGCCTTCCCCTGACAGGGGCTGTGCTAGCGAAGGTAATTCACGTTCTACCTCATATAGTCAGTGGCAGTGACTATTCGCCACTGGTGATACTACAGTGGTTAGCTGTAACTAGAAGAATTGTGCCTTGGCCTACTCTCCGCAAATACTGAAGTGTTACATGGGTCTCAACCTGTCTGTGCTGTATGACTATTTATTGGGAAGAATAAATACGAGTTGGACCTATTCAGTGTGTGGAACTCTGGTTACTAGGAGCAAAGGGGGAGTCAATCCGAGGAGAGGATTTGACTCTGGGACACATACACAAAGCCTGATAGTTCTGGCCTTCACCTCTACGCTTTGGAGGACATGGGCCGTGGTGTATCTCATCCCTCCCCCCAGTGTTAACCCCTAGACGAGACAGACAAGCCGTGAATGAGAAGGGACGAGAGGGGTGAGGTCGCTACACTATCATTAGTGTCTGTCAGCGGAAGCAATAATAACCCCCAGCATTTGTGTAAGTGACCACAGTAATATTCCCCAGAATTGGTGTAAGTGGCCACAATAATAACCCCCAGCGTTGGTGTTAGTAGAGGCTATTATAACTCCCACATTGATAGTCAGTATTTGTATTATTTAAAGGATAAGTACACTTTTGGCAACATGTTACATGTTCCTCACGTTTTTAGGGTGGAACATGTAACATGTTCTCACTGCTAAAGCCACTTCCCGCTGCCCTCTCTTCCTGTGACAGCAGTATGGGGAGAAGTCCCCCATACTAGCTGTCACTTTTTGAAAACAGCGCAGCCTTGCAGGACTCTGCCCACATGGCTGTGTCATTCATTTCTGTGAATTTTGTAAATAATGGGATGTTCTGTGAATGGATAGACCACAACTACCAGCAGCCTTTGCAGCTGTCAGCTTGTCGTTATCAATAAACTACCATGGTGCTGTTGAGTGCTGTGGTAGTTCATTGAGTCTTTCTGTCAGCCAAGCTCACCACTGTCCCTGATTTCAAAGGACTGTCCCTGATTTGGAACAATGTCCCTGTCCCTCTTTCCTCCTCATTTTTCCCTAATTTTGGTCTGATCTATATGGTTGTATATAAAAGGCACTTTTTATCTATCAAAAAGTGTTTTCCAGTGCTAAATCTTTCATCTGATTTCTAAATTGCTGCAATTGTAAATTCCAAAAGCCAATATAAAGAAAAAGTAGTGGTAAAAAATGCACTTGTGGGTTTAACCAATCTTGTTTTTTTTTTGTACAATTCTCCTTTAAGGAGGTGTGGCAAGGGGTGTGTCCTATGCCTGAATACTTTTGCTGATAGGTGTCCCTCATTTCCATCTAAAAATTTTGGAGGTATGCTGTCAGTGTGAAACTGCCTGGCCGTATGATGTATGAGGACAGACAGCTCACACTGACAGCCTGCAGGAGACCTGCATGTTGTCAGCGATCTGCTGATCACTGGTGCAATGCTTTCTAGGCTTGTGAAATTCGTTTCGTAACGAATCGAAATTCGTCCGAATTCAGCAACTTTCGGACATTCGGAAGCATTCGAATTTCCGAACAAAGCAATTACGAATAAAACCGAATCCGAAATAAATTATACCGCAAAATAGCGAATGCCCGAATGTCTTCGGCATAATTCGTTATGAAAAAAGTTACGAATGTACGAATCCATTCGAAGCACAATAACACTCACTCTGCTCTCTGCTTCTCCCTCACCATGCTGAACTCCCTCTCAAAATGGTGTACAGGGGCGGAGGTTATAGCCGCATGAAAAAACGAAAGTAAAATACGAGATTTCGAATCCATTCGAAGCACAATAACACTCTGCTCTGCTCTCTGCTTCTCCCTCACCGTGCTGAACCCTCTCAAAATGGTGTACAGGGGGCGGAGGCTATAGCCGCATGTAAAAAACGAAAGTAAAATACGAGATTTCGAATCGTTACAAATAACCGCAATGTATTTAGAAAAGTACAAATCCATTCGAAGCACATTAGGCATAATAGGCAGCGTCGTTGTGAGAGAGACACTGAAAATTCCGAATCAACGAACCCCAAAAAAGTTACGAAAGTAGGAGTGTTGTCCAGAATCAAAGAAAAACAATGTACCCTACCGAAAGTACGAATTATAAATCAACTAAAAATTCAACGAAAAATGACGCTTGCGAAAATACGAATTAGTCCGAACACGAAAAATCCCGTCTAGCAAAATTACGAATGATTACGAATCAACAGGACCGAAAAGAAACGAACCGAAACTAAACGAATTTTTCCGTTGTGCACAAAAAACGAACCGAAACTAAACAAATTTTTCCGTTGTGCACAAGTCTAATGCTTTCCAGGCTCCTAATGAAAAAATAGTAAATGCACAAGTTTTTTATCTGCAAAAAAAAGGGCATTTTCAGTGGTTCTAAAGCCTAAACTTTTTTTAATTTAGTGCATTCCTTGCATTAAGGTAAAAAATGTTTAGGTTAAAGTATCACCTCCTTACCCCCCTTATACTTATACTTAGTCCTCATTTGATCCAGGGCTGTGACCCTCTGCAGCGGCTCTCTCCTCTCACTTCCCAGTCTCACAGGCTTTGCTGAGGAAGGGGAAGCCGGTACCGCTTCTGTCAGTCAAATCCTGTAATGAGGGAGTTGGGGGACGGGGCAAAGCCGTGCTATCTGTTTCTATGAACACAGGCACCATGGCTAGTGATCGAGCTTGCTGGTGTGCCATGATAGGAAACGGCTGCCTAATATGGCACACTGAGACGAGGAGGAACCAAGAGCCAGAGAATAGGAGGTTTGGGGCTACTTTATGCAATTCCATTGCACAGAGCAGGTAAGTATAACATAATTGTTATTTAAAAACCAGAACCCATGTTGCTTATCAGAGTTGTCAGAAGTGGCTGGATAGAAGTACAAGTTCAAAACGAAGACTTTGGTGGTCAGAGGCAGGTTAGTTAATCAACCTCCTTGTTTACGTACCAGATCGCACGCTCCCATTTTGCTCTCAACTTGATGACGTCAGGCAAAGAATATAATTCTATTGTTGGGCAGAGATCGCTATGTCCTATAATAGCGGCTTCATGTCAGTGCTGAATGCTGGGATAGAGAGTGTCCCAGCACCTGGCACCTTTCTGCCATTCTGCAGGGTGTCCAACAGGTGGTGTACCCAGTCCAGGACTAAGCAAGAGGACACGGTAGGCTACTCGCAGAGAGCTGGTGAATAGTGTGTTGGGCACCAAGGTTTAGTGAATCACTGACCTTGTACAAGTATGTAGATAGTGAATTCTAAAAGATGTGACCTTCTGTACAGGATTCTTGTTGTAGGTCAGTGATTTACTGGACCATGATGAGGAAAATAGTTTCCAGAAACAATAACAAATGTTACCTAATACTTACACTATCCTTACACTTTTGCTTATAAAAAATAGTTTAAATTTAAACAATTTTTCGATATGAACAGGTCCCTTTACTCACTTTTCTGAGCTGCAAGTTGATCTGGTTTTTCTTTCTTCAGTGTCGTTGCAGAGAATAGTTTACCTTTATATACACAGTCAGAAATTATACCTTGTTGTGAAAGCGATTCCTGACATTCTCCTTCTGGCAGAATTCCAACTTCTCTCAGTCTCCACCCAGCAATAGAAAAGTTGTTATAATGCGACACTGATTGGGGAACTTAACATTCGCAGATCATTCACTATCATGTATGTTCAAAGGTTAGTGATTGTGTGACAGTAAAAATAGTTCCTTAGTGGTTAATACTAGGTCTCGTTTACACCAGGTCAGTTGTGCTGCACAGATCTATGCAGGACCAATGTCAGGGCACACAAAGAACAATTGTTTCCATTTCCAATAAGTCCTTTTCACAACAGAATGCTAGCTTGAGTGAGGGTTGCAGTGCATTACATAAAAATATTGACTTGCTGCATTTGTCCACAATGCACTGGAGCTCATCTGAAGATACCATTGGTCACCACACAATAAAGTTAAAAAAAGATAAGCAGTATCTTACATGGTAGCAACCATAGGTGTGCACAGCCTATTGCATTAGGGTGTGCACCCCAAAGCTCAAACACACATACATGTGTGTGTGTCTACATTTAAATGGCCCCCGACACATTGATCTCCCTACTGGCGCAGTGAAAGAGAAGTGTGTGAACACTTCTCTTATGGCAGAGCCGATAAGAGGGAGATCTTTTACATTTTTCGGCCTGTACACAGAATGATAATGCTAATGTACACAAGGTGATTAGGGCGTGTTCAGGCACACCCGGCACACCCTGTGCGCATGCCTATGGTAGCAACAAAAAGTGCTGTTTGTACACATTGAACACCAGTCCAGATTGCTTTGGCTTCCAGGCTGGTGTGAATGAGTCCTTAGCACCTACCACATAAAATTCTTTAGTTTTCTTTCTGCTTAGACCCCTGTATTCATTCTTTATTAAAACACACACTGCTAGTTTGACTAAAAATGTAACCTAAAGCCAAGTTTTTCCAAAATGAGGCAACATTTGGGGACACAATTACAGAGACTGCTGCTAGTCCCACATCAAGATATACCCACGTAACCACACCCAATTGCCAACTCCCTGTTCCAGCTGAGCCCTCGGCATATTGCTGTAATGGATTGGGACTTGAGCAGGCATTCGCTAGACCTGAACACTGTCATGTGGGGCTACGGGGGGGGCAGTGACATCATTCATCTGGGTAAGCTCCAACAACATCTAACATCAGGGCTTGCCAGGGGTGAATTTCTGCAGTAGGGAGGTGGTGAGGGAGTGTGAATCGGTAAGTGCACAGGGCTAGGGTGGGATATCAGCAGACAATGTCACTCTGCTCTGAATAGATAAACTGGCAATGGATAGAATAGGTGGTAGGTTCATTCCAGCTATTTTTTTCTTCCTGTCTGTGTATCCTGTTTGGGTGATTTCCTCTGGGCCAGGATGCCAAATGCTGGCTCACCTGGCAGGGTTTAGTGCACTGTGTCCTCCATAGCAGTGGGAGCAGTGGCAAGTGATCACTGAGCCCTGTCCGGGGCACTGGACAGTCTGGGAGAGCTGTGGGGGGCTGTGAGAGGTGAGAGCTGTGGAGGGGGGCTGTGAGAGCTGTAGAGGGGGGCTGTGGGAGGTGAGAGATGTGGAGGGGGGCTATGGAGAGGGGTCTGTGAAGAGGTGAGAGCTGGGGGGGGGGCTGTGAAGAGGTGAGAGCTGGGAGGGGGGTCTGTGAGAAGTTAGAGCTGTGGAGGGGGACTGTGAAAAGGTGAGAGCTGTGGAGGGGGAACAGGGAAGAGGTGAGAGCTGGGAGGGGGGTCTGTGAATTGGTAAGAACTGGCAGGGGGGTTTGTGAGAGGTGAGAGCTGTGGAGGGGGACTGTGAAGAGGTGAGAGCTGGGAGGGGGAGGTCTGTGCAGAGGTGAGAGCTAGGAGGGAGGTATGTGAAGAGGTGAGAGCTGGGGGAGGGCTGTGAAAAGTCAGGGAGTTTACAGATGGGGTGGATCTTAAACTGGAAAGGGTGGGACAAATTTAGATGGGGGGGCAAGTTTTGCCTAGGGCTGCAAAAAACAAAATACACCACTGGTGACAGCCATAATGTTTTGGATTTTCCATCACTTCATATCCTGGTGATGGGAGTCAATGGGTCGAATAAATTGTTGAATCCCACAGCTGGGACACAGACAGCAATATAAAAAAGACAAAGGTTCTTACCATTCCCCACTCAATCCAAAACTAAAAATAAATAAAGGGTTATGACTTAATATAATCTTTAAAGACCACCTGTAGGCTACTGCAAGGTACTGCACTGTTATAATGATAAAACAGTGCCGCCAGGTGCTGGACTACAGCAACATAGAGGGGGGACAATGCCTTCTGTTGCTCTACTATTTACTGTATGCTGATATTATGCTGTGTTATCCCCTCCAACTAGGAGGGTAAAGCAAAGCCAAGCCAGACCAAAGACTTCTTTGCAGAGCGTTGTGAATCATCAGAGTTGTAGTTCAATATGGCAGCCATACAATGGGACCAGTGGACTCTTTATACTACAGTTCCCAAAAAGCACTAAAGTGCTGGGGGAGGGGCGAGACAGATTGTATTGGATTGCTGTCTTGGCTCCACAGGCAGATCTGTAACCAGGGTTGGACTGCTTTTAGGCCTGGAGAGATTGATCGGGAGGCCATGAGAGGGAAACATTCTTGCTGCACACTACAGACAATTGACCTGCACCATTGCTGCAGAGGAACTGGAGTGTCCTTTCACCCACTGCTTCTCACCGCCAGACTTCAGAGACACCTCAGAGAGGTAAAGGGAGAGCAGTGTATAGGTAAGAGTGGTCATCACCCAACATATGCACTGTTAAGCAGGATCTGAGTTATTTGAGACAGGACATTGAGCATACCACATTACACCAGTGCTTTACCAACTCAATTATACCCTTCCCTCCTTGATACAGCCTCTGTGCCATATTTGTTGTATTTCTAATACCCCAAGAATGGCATCAAGTGCACCCACAGTCCTTAAAGGACCCCAATGATAGCCAGCAGAGGGACAGTTTAAAGGACTTCCCCTCTGGTTGAATCACTCTACACACTCCTCTGGTACCCTTTTTATTATGACCATTTTTCCACAAACAGTGTTTGCCAGTCAGTATAAGCCTAGCATAACTGCCATTAATTCACTCTGGCAGTATAGTCCAATATATGGTAGCTTGAGTTTCATTACTGCCCACTGCTGCACCTAAGGTGGTGTTGCTACTGTTCATGGGGATCTGGAAATCAAATTTAATTTTATATGTAGCTCTTACCACTCATCATTTTGTACGTTGAAAGTGTTACTACCATTTTTGACTCAACTTCATGCTTGCTTTTTTATCAACTTTGCTTAGTGCCAATATATTCATTTTGCTTTTCTGATTTGCTTAATGGCTATTCCTTTGACAAAGTGTTATTGTTGATTGCCAAGTGCTACTCACAGTGGGTTTATTTTGTGTTATTGTATGTCAATTTTCAACCCTGTGTGTCAAAGGCGCTGAGGTCTTCGAGAAGGTTAAGGCAAAGAACAAGGGACCCACCTTATTCAGTTGCTCCTACGGAGGTAGCTGCAACACATTTTCCCAAATTGCCATGTTCAGTTAATTTCTAAACTAGCTTGGGCCCCAAAAACCCAAACCCAAAATTATTTAAATTCAATATTTTTGTTTACAAATGTTTTACTGAGGTATATCAGGTAAGTACAAAATGTATAGGTACCGAGAGGTCGGCAAGTACATTCAAATAATGGGATAAAATAGTACATATATACATCTCTCGTGTTATCTTTTAACAGATTAAAAGAATAAACAATGAACCGAGTAATAAGAGAAAAAAAAAAGAAATCTGGAAAAGAAAATATATATAAGGACAAATGTAAGAGATATAATTTGAGTAAACCAGATTGCATCTGCGAGGTATGATGAAGGGATAATAGCAGATTATGTTTAGACCAAGACGTTTTCATGTAAAATCCTAGTCAGTACTGGGGACATTAACATGAGAGGCCATCAACCTATCCGGTCATTGGGAATGGGAACTAGGGGGTCCTCAAGCTCAGTGCATATTTGGTAAGTTGACCAACTTCCCCATTTACGGTCAAAGATGTGCATGGAGTCCAGGAGAGTGTGATGCACCCTTTCCAGTAATCTGATGGATTCCATACGAAGGAGCACCTGTGACCATGGTATAAAGGGGCGTCGCCAGTTTAGGACGATGGCCCATTGGATAGCACTGAAAAGTGTATGTGCTAGCTTTTGCTGAGGGGGAGAGACCCCTGGGAGTTCAGCAAATAGAATGCACATCTGATAAGTCAGCACTGGCGTGCGCAGCCTGTTGCATTAGGGTGTGCACCCCAAAGCTCAAACACGTGTGTGTAAAAAATAAATAAATAAATATATATATATATATATATATATATATATATATATATATATATATAACACACATACATACACACAAACTGTACACACAAACACACACACTGTTATAAATAAATGTGAACAAACATTTTAAAATGTATTAAAACATTTTTAACACTTCATTTTTAAATTTTAATATTAATTGTTCACACTAGTGGTTAGGGGCAGTAAAACTCTGCGATTGAGCCATGCTTTTACCACATCTCAACCGCTACCACCTTTTTAGCTGTAGAGGCAGCGACTGGTCATGTTCACGTGCCGCACCTGCAATTATACCCTGTTGCTTTCAGCAGGTATAGCACCCACTGACCATGACCCATTCAAGTGAAAGACGTTACTCTGCAAGCAGCCCTCAACCATGTGCCGTGTGGAGTTCAAAGGGTAACGCAGGTGGTGTGGAGGTGATACAACTCCTCACCGCTTCTCAAATGCTTTCTGAAGAGCGATCTGTTTGCAGATCGCTCTTCAGAAATCAAAGCATTTGTGAATGAGCCCCTACATATTCCACAGCGCCCCCCTCTCATCTGAGTCCTCCTTTACATTAGAGTCCACAGCATTTAACCTTACACCAGAGTCAATATCTTATATCACTGTTCCGCCCTTAAATTAGGGTTCTCAGAGAGCCCCCCTTACATCAGAGTCCCCAGAGTTCCGCTTCACATTGGGAAATCTGATGTAAAGAATGCTGTGGACTCTGGTGTGAAGGGGACTTCAATATAAGAGGGTCACTGGTCACCAGAGCCCCCCTTACATCAGAGTTCCTAGCATCCCCTCTTAAATAAGGGTACCCAGAGTCCCCACTTACATCAGAGTGCCCCTTTATGTACACTGTAAGGGGGGACCCTGATGTAAGAGGGGACTCAGGTGATCAGAGACCCCTTACATCAGAGTTGTCCTTTATAGACACTGTAAGGGGGGACTCTGACACAAAGGGGATCTCTGCGGACTGGGATTTGAGGGGCTCTTTGGATACCACAGAGATCCCACTTACATCAGGGTTCCCCTTTACCCCAGAGTCTGCAGGGTTCCCCTTTAAACCAGTATACCAGACAATAATTATTTCCAGAAGGGGGTCAGGTCAGCTATAGCAGCCCCCCCAACCAGTTTGTGTGAGCATTGTCCTCCCCCTCCATGGGACTACAAATCCCAGCATAGCAGGCATGGATCCTACTTCTCAGCTACTCTCCAATGTGACTGAGAATGACTGCATTACACACTCTCCCTGCCTGCTGCAGTACCGCACACACACTGCCAGAGTCCGTATACCCACTCCCCCCTTACCAGTGACATCTCCCAAGATCTGGCGGGTCCTCCTCACCACAGCTGGTTCCATTGTCTGCAGGGCGGAAGCAGGGGCGGGCCACACAGAGGCGGAGCAGGGAGAAGAAAGTTACACTCTTCTCCTCTGCCAGGAGCGGTCCTGGCAACCAGTCATTGTCTCGGCGGTGTACACAGGGCAGTGATGGGCTGCGAGAGCCCCCACGGTGGCAGGACGTGTTCCGATGATTAAAACAATGCTAAAACACTGGCCACAATATAAGCAGGCGGCGGAGTGATATTCAGCTGCCAGGGAGCCAGAACTATAGAGGTAGCATCGAAAAATTTGGCCGCCTGTCGGCTTACTCCGCGGCCCATAGCTTGCACACAGAGGAGTTACAATGAAAAATAGTCCCATTCACAGCACTGCCATGCCAGAAAAATATCCCTGAGGTCTGCCAGATGTGCCTGAGCATTAGGGTGTGCCCAGGCACACCCTGTGCGCCCGCCTATGTAAGTCCGGGTCACAGGGGTTCCCGTTAACTGGAGTACCAGCAAGGAGGTTTTTTGCCATAAGGGGCCCAGAACCATGCAACTCCAAAATGTGTGAAGGAGAGTACCCCTGTCCTGACATCCTCTGAAGCATGTGTCAGGAACCAGTGGGTAAATTCTGTGCAACCTGTCGGGGTTATAGTACCAGTGGGTATGTAATTTGACCACGTCTCTTTGATGGAGACATTGGGCGTGTGCATTTATGCATGTTGGAGACCATATCTAGTCCTCCGCTGGGAACGCCTGGGCTGTCTCTGTCTCCCATCCTATCATGGCTGCAGATTTAGTCGTAGTATTGTGGTCGTTAGTGTACTGGTATAAGATTAAGATAGTCCCCCTATCTCTAGAGGCCTTCCCACATAGGTTCTCAAATTGTGTTTTAGCCAATTCCACGCCTTGAGTTAAGGTGTTAGAAAAAAAGTGTTGTACTTGCAGATATTTATAGAATTCAGGTCTGTGGAGGGCAAAATTTTGTTGTAGGTGCTCAAATGAGCAAAAGGATGAGCCCTGTGACAGAGAGTCTAAAGTTATCAGCCCCTGCGAGATCCAGCTGTGGAACTCTAGGCCCTTATCAAAGCCCGGAAGGAACTGGGCTTTACCTAGAAAAGAAGTCAAGCGTGGTGGATTAGAGAGCAATTTAAACTTCACCTTGTAGAGAGACCAGAGATAAAGGGACTGGCCCACAATATGCAATGTCTCTAGGGGAAACTGAGCGTGACCAGAGGAGACCTGGGAGGTAGAATCGGGCAACCAAAATCCACTCGAATTGTATCCACGGAATTGATGTAGGGGAGGTGTGCCATTGCGCCAGTTGGATGAGGCGGGATGCCAAGAAGTATTTCCATAGATCCGGACATCCCAAGCCTCCTCTAGATAGGGTCCTATACATCAGCAAACGGCTCAGTCTAGGCTTTTTGTTTTGCCATATAAATTTGAGCAGCTCTGTCTGAATAGTCATTATCGTGGAGCGGGGGACATAAAGAGGCAGTGATCTAAAGTAAAACAATAGTTTAGGAAGGATAGACATTTTTATTGCTTGGATTCAGCCTAAAAAAAAAATGGTATGAGGACCATTGGTTTAATAGTGGAAAAATCTTGTGGGTAATTATGTGTGTACCTAATTTTAAGTGAGGGGGCCAGTCGTATCCCTAGATATTGTAGTGTACCAGAGCTCCATGAGAATTTAAACTTAACTTTAGGGTAGATATTAAGGGTTAAGGGATATTAATGGGTAAGGCTGTCCATTTGGACGGGTTTACTCCTAGGCCAGTGAGGTAGTAAAAGGAGTCTAAGGAAGTTAGAAGGTTGGGGAGGGAGATTAGGGGGTCAGATATAAACAGGAGGACATCATCTGCATATAAGTTTATTTTGAATTCTTGGTTACCTTTAACATAAACTTTAATATTAGGGTTAGTGGAAATAGAGGGGGCTAGTGGTTCAATTGCCAGAGCAAACTAAAGGGAAAGAGGGGGCAACCCTGTCTGGTTCCACGACCCAGCGCAAAGTATTTAGAGTTGCACCCTGGGAGTTTAATACAATAATAGGGGGCTTTAAACCCGTTGATAAATTCGCCAGTGAAACCAAACTTAGACAGAATGGTGTCCAGATAGGGCCAGAGGAAGCTGTCACAGGCCTTATTAATGTCTAGGCTCAGGAGTAATACCTTATTGGAGTGAATTTCAGCATCCCGGATGACATTAGCTGCTAAGCGTATATTGTCGGTGATCTGTCTAGATGGTATGAAGCCTGTTTGATCGGGGAGATTAGTGTTGTGATAACCGAGGCTAAACGATCTGCTAGGATGCGTCCAAAAATCTTTGTCATTGTTAATGACTAAGACATTGGGCGGAAGTTCTGAGGGAGGGTGTGATCCTTTCCTGGTTTTGGGATTAGGGAGATATTTGCAAGTAGCATTTCCTCTGGGAAGTGTTTGCCGTTCAAAATATGGTTATAAAGTTTAGTCATTTTGGGGATTAGGGATCCGGCGGATTTTTTGTAATAGGAGGCGGTGAATCCGTCAGGGCCAGGGGTTTTGGAGGGTTTTAAGGAAGAGATGATGGAAGCAATTTCCTCTTCCGTACAGGGAGCGTTAAGGGTCTATAGTTGCTCATCAGTGAGCTGGGAAGTGAAAGGGCATCCAACCAGGATTGAGAGGTGGGACAGGGCGGGGAGCAAGGGTCTGACAAGAGTTTTGGTAGTAAGAGGAGAAGATATTCAGGATCTCTTTAGAAAGGGTGCAGAGATTTCCATCACCATCGCGTAATTTATATGAGCGCGTTGGCTGGGTGGTGTGTTTCAACTTCCTTGCGAACATGGTTGAGGCCGAATTGCTATGCAGGAGGAAACGGGCTTTAGCCCAACAAAGAGATTTTTCAGTTTATTCTGAGAGTAGGGTGTGTAGGACATTCTCTTTCCATTAATTTGAATCAATAAATCCTGTGATGGGGTTTGGCTGTGTCTGTGATACAGTCTTTCAAGATCTAAGGTGAGAGTGCGTATTTCCTTTAGTTTTTGGCGTTCTCTGGTAGTGGTGATTTCTATAAGATGGCCCCTCATCACAGCTTTATGGGCTGCCCAGAGAGATGTAGGGGAAATCCCCTCAATGTCATTATGTTTAAAGTATTCAGTAAGGCGTTCAGACAGTTGGTTTAGTATGCAGGGTCCGTGAGTAAGGAGTCATTAAGGCGCCAGGTCCTAGTGGCATTGGAAAGGCCTATACAAGAGAGGTCACAGGATACTATGTGGTGGTCCGACCACCGGCATACATGTATATTCGCTGAGGTGGAATTTGCAATTAAAATAGGGGAGCAGAAAATGTAGTCGAGGCGAGAGTAACTGTCATGAGGGTGGGAGAAGAAGGTGTATCCACGAGAGCCCACATTGTGCGCCCTCCAAGTATCTATCAGTTGGTGAGACTTGAGGAAGTATTGAAGGGACTTTGGGAAGGCGTTAGAGGAGGATCCTATACGGTTCCTCGCCATTTTAGAATTGGCCACTAGGTTGAAGTCGCCTCCTATCAGGAGATGGGGAGAGTGGAATCTATCAAGCACCTGGAAAAAATAAATAAAAAATTAAGCCTGGGACCCATTAGGGGCATACACTGAGGCAGGGTAATCATTTTGTCCTGAATAGAGCCCTTAATAATCACAAAACGACTGTCCGGATCTTTGTAGGTCTGGTGAACATCAAACATGACAGAGTTTTTAATCAGGATAGCCCCTCTAGACATGGACTCATAGGTAGTGAAGTAATACTGTTTAAAGGATTTGTCAAAAAAAGGGTGATTTTGGGTGGAGAAATGTGTCTCTTGTAGTAGGAGAATATCTGCTCCTAAAGATTTGTATGATTTAAATGCCTTTCTCCGTTTATGAGGAGAGTAAAATCCTTTAATATTATGGGAAATTACTTTAAGACCCATTGCAAATTAAGCATGGGCGGCTGGAGGTCAGGAGCGAATCCAAGTCGAAAGGGGTGCTTACAAAACAACTCACAATACCCTTGAAAGCAAACACAATGGGTGTATGAGATTTGGAAAGGCAAACAGCTCCATCTGGTGGACTCATCTGGTATAATAGCTAGAAATGCATTACATTTGTGGTGTAAGAAAAAAATCATTAAATAAATGAAAAAAAGAGAGATAACAGAATGTCAGCGAACAAGAAAAAAAGACAAAAAATGGTGACGATCAGTCTTGAGGGGTCGGGGGAAATATACTCCATCTGACCAAAAGAACAGTGTCAATTCAGACCATGGGGTTCATTACTTCAAAGCTGTAGATTGGTCAAAACAAAGTGAATAATGAACAGTAATGTCTAAGTACCTGCAAGAGGTCCACCAAACCGCGAACTCCTGAACAGAAGTGGGGTCAACAGGTACCGACCAGATTAGAGTAGGGGCCAAACGGACGTGACCAGACTTCAGCTTGGTGCAGAGAGAATCCAGTTGTTACAAAGCATGTCGGGAGTGTTCTGCTAGCCACAACCTTGGACAGAAAAAAAAAATGAAACAAAGGGGGAAGAGAGAGGTTAGCCTTAATGTTGACTCCGACGATCCCATCTGGGAGGTGGGGTAGCCCAAATGGCGGATGAACAAGGAGTAGATGGTATCCTGGGGAGTACCGCTGCATCGAGGAGGCCCAGCTTCACCAAAAGCTCTTTGCCCTCTTGGACTGTAGTAGCGGTGTACGTTGTGCCATTATGGGGGACCTGTAGCTTGAACGGGAACCCCCAGCGGTAGCGGATATTAGTTGACTGGAGAACAAAAGTAACTTCCTTAATTTTTCTGCATTTATCTAGGGTGGTGGGAGAGATATATGGATATATTTGGATAGGGACACCCTCCAGACGAATATTAGGAGTATTTTGTGAGGCCCTGAGAATTTCCTCTTTAATCAGGAAGTCTTTGAGGCAGAGCACGATATCCCTTGGGGGGTTTTTCAGGTGGAGATTTCGAGCGCAGAGCCCTGTGGATCCAATTGCAGGAGAAGGCCGGGAGAGGGGAGTCAGGGAGGAGAGACTGAAATAGCTTCTGTACCACTGGCAGCAGATCAGTTACAGTTTCTGGGACCCCACACACTCTGAGATTATTACACCTGTTCCTATTGTCCAGGTCTTCATCTTTCCTGAAATCTGAACAGACTAAGGTATACTCATTGTGTTTGGTTTCTAATAAATCGATCCTGTAAACTGAAACTGAAGAAGTAACTTCAACCTCAAATGCGGTGAGTAAAATATTTCCTTTTTTTGAATTACTAGTTATATAGTCAGAATGCTTACTTAGTGTGATTCTAGTGTCAGTTCTGATAAAGTTGACAGATGGGTATTAAAATGTATTAAGTGTCATGGCGGGTCCTTATGAAATTCCAGAAAAATGTAAGCAGACGTGGACTATGATGAAGGAATTTTTAGAGAAAAATGTTTTTGACAACAAAATTTCAGAAAGTAAAAGAAAGGGTTATATTGTGCAGGGCTTATTATCTTGCCGTTTAACAATGGAAAGTTCTTTGAAGGGTAAGGTTGAGGAAATTGCCCAGTTACAGAATGCAGTTGATAATAGCAACAAGGTTTGTGAGAGGTTGCAAAATCAGACACTGAGACTGTAAATTTAAAATTGCATGCAGTTACCATTGGGGGAGCTTTGCTTGAGAAATCTAAATGTTGTGATGAGCTATCAGGGGAAAATGAGAGATTAAAATTAAGAATTATGGAATTAGAGAAGAGATCTCAGGAATGCAGATATGCATCAAATCTTGGATTCAGCAATCTGCAGCAAAATACAAACTCAAACTTTCTATCAAATGAAACTGAATCTCATATTAAATCTGATAATTCATTGCCAGATTCACCCACTGTGACCACCACAGTTCACAACAATAATAATAATACAGATGAAGTTCAGCTTGTAATGAAGCCTTTGAAACCAAAATAATTAGATGCAATTCTTAAAGAAATAGGAATGGTTCCCTGCCATGATTTGAACAGATTTTTAAAATGGTTTTGTGACATGCAGCAGGTCAGAGATTTGTACAATCTAAACCCATCTGACATAGAAAGAGTTTTTACAAAATTCTATAGGAAATGGTCTTTGGATGAGAATTAAACAAATCTGAATTCAGCCTCTTAGAACAAGGGACATATTACTGGAATTACTGTGTGTTTTGTATGGTGTACGTTCTGATGTTACTATTCATGGGAAGATTCAACAAATGCAAAATGAATCTCCCTATGAATTGTCACACAGGATATCTACTATTATGGAATTTTTGGTTGGTAATAATCCTGCATTTGAACGTGGAGGCTTGGGACATATGAGTATGGTTCTAGATGCTTTGCATGAAGATATCAAACAAAATATTTTATTAGTTACTAGACATGTGCATTCGTTTTCGTCCGAATGCATTTTCGTCCGAATTTCAGCTATTTTCGTTATCGTTTTAACAAATGAAAACGAAAGCACAGAAACCGAAAACCGAAAGATCCGACATAAACAAATGCTTTATTTTCGTTTTCGTTGCTACAACAGTTCGATATAGATAGGAGATTCAACGTGACGCTGACAATAACAATCTGTGTCTATCAAACCTGTGGTCGAATGTGCCTAACCTTAACTCTATTAGTCCAAGATTATTCTACATAGGAGAGAAAAGATTCGATATTATAGAGAGAAAAGATTCGATATTATAGAGAGAAAATATTCGACATAGGAGAGAAAAGATTCGACATAGGAGAGAAAAGATTTGACATAGGAGAGAAAAGATTCGACATAGGAGAGAAAAGATTCGACATAGGAGAGAAAAGATTTGACATTATAGAGAGAAAAGATTCGACATAGGAGAGAAAGGATTTGTTATTATAGAGAGAAAAGATTTGACATAGAGAGAAAAGATCACTGCTGGAATTGGGTGGGGGAAGTAAAATAAAAATAAAGTTGATGATGAATGTTATTGGCTGATTGTAACCAAAGAGGAGGAGCAGTAAAATAGCTAGAATGACGAAGATTCGACAAAGCATCGAAAGTTAGAAGATTCGACGGTGCAGCAAAACTGTACGACGCTGCAATCGTACATTTCCGGTCAAATGCATCCTCCCATAGGCTACAGAAGAATTCTAATGTTGGTTGACTAGTAATAGTAATGAATAAATATAATTATTACTAGTCATACAACATTAGAATTCTTCTATAGCTTGTGGGTGGAACATTCGACCGGAAATGTATGATTGCAGCGTCGTACAGTTTCACTGCTCCGTCGAATCTTCTTTGAACATTCGACAGACACCATAAGCCTTCAATGACAGATTCGACCTTAATTAATTCAGATTTTCGGACGAATGCAATTTCTAACGAAAAACAAAATAAATAAAAACGAATTTCGGGAGTAACTAAATAAATTTATTTTTCGGACAAAAACGAAATTCCGAAACGAAATATTTCAGTGCGCACATGTCTATTAGTTACCCCAAATCCTCATGATTTAAAAGACATATTGTTAAGAGCAGATCAGTTATGGAGAAAGTCAAATGAACAAGCTGTAAAAATTGATTTAGCCTCATTGTTTAGGACAAACACTGAACCTAAAGATCAGAAGATAATATCTAATGACACCAGCAAGAGAGGAAACACCAGGTCAAATATAGGTGATATTAATATGAAAAACAGAGCTGATCAAAATAATAATAAGAAAACATCTAAGACCTGGATACCGTTTTCTCAGTTAAAACAGAAATATGACCACCTGAAGATTGAGTATGATAAGATGAGCATAGAACATGACACATTATTGGAACAGTTGAAGAGATTCCCGGATGTCATAAATGCAGAAGATGTACATTCTCCAGTTCTCTTTTTGAATGCAAATGACACGTCTTTAGCAGTGGAGGTAAATTAGCTTCAAACTGTAAACGTGTTAATAGTATTTTGTTTTAACTTCAAACAATGTTTAACCACTTCAAGCCCCGGACCATTTGGCTGCCAAATGTCTAGGCCACTTTTTGCGATTCGGCACTGCGTTGCTTTAACTGACAATTGTGCGGTTGTACGACGTGGCTCCCAAACAAAATTGACGTCCTTTTTTACCTAAAAATAGAGCTTTATTTTGGTGGTATTTGATCACCTCTGCGGTTTTTATTTTTTGCGCTATAAACAAAAGTACTTTTTTGCTATAATAAATATCCCCAAAAAAACATATAAAAACAATTTTTTTCCTCAGTTTAGACCAATACGTATTCTTCTACATATTTTTGGTAAAAAAATAGCAATAAGCGTTTATTGATTGGTTTGCGCAAAAGTTATAGCAAAAGTTATAGCATCTACAAAATAGGGGATAGTTTTATGGCATTTTTATTATTAACTTTTTTTTTTACTAGTAATGGCGACGATCAGCGATTTTTATCATGACTGCGACATTTTGGCGGACACATCGGATACTTTTGGCGCTATTTTGGAACCATTCACATTTATACAGCGATCAATGCTATAAAAATGTGACTGACAGTGAGGGGGTTAACCACTAGGGGGCTAGGAAGGGGTTAAGTGTGTCCTAGGGAGTGATTCTAACTTTTAGGGGGCGTGGCTATGAGTGACACGTCACTGATCGCTGCTCCCGATGAGAACACGGTGGCAAATTCAAAGTGATGTAAATATACGTCAATTTGCCAGTCCGTGCCATTCTGCCGACGTATATCCACGTGAGCCGGTCCTTAAAGAGGTTGTAAAGCTTCGTGTTTTTTCACCTTAATGCATCCTATGCACCTTGCACTCTCGGGCCCCCCAGCCCCCCTGTTTTACCTACCTAAGCCACGAGCAGTGTGTATTTGGATCCCTGAATTTTAAAATAAAGGCTTTTATTTTTGGAGTGCTGCTATCCAGAAGACTTTTTTGTTCATGTTTGTTTTTTTGTTTGTTTTTTAAAACCAAAGCCATACAACCCCTTTAAGTGGTTAAGGACCTTGCTAATGAGTTTTTGTTGGAGAGTTTTTTGTCTTTTAGATATTGCCGGAGATACTCCTTTGCATGTGAATAGCAGAAGCACAGAAGTATCTGACATTGCTGGCTAGTGGGGGAGAAACGCTGAATAGACAATATATCACTATACAAGGCATTATAAAGAATTCATGAACTCTCTCAATATTCATCAAGCAATGGACTTTATTTTTAACACTCAAATTTATTTTCTAAATGTTTTTATTTTCTTCAACGCCCTAATTTTTAATTTTCTCCCTTTTCCTGATATATTTTGTGTTACATTTTTTATTTTCATTATGTTTAATTTCTTGAACTCCATCTTAAAACCAGAGAGAAGTGTTTAAACCTAAAATAATTTTGTAACTTCTGTACATATGACATAATGCATATTGATATCAATATATCTGACATCTAAGGTGATACTGCACAATGGCTTGGCATAGCATAAATTACTGGGTGTCTGAGTATTTGTATACTTAGACTGAGTAGAATATAGTATGTTGGGTGGTTTTCCCAAATTTATAAGAGAGTTGAGTGAAATTAATCACTCTAGTCATGATTTGAACTTTATTGAATCAGTTGTTTATAATATGCTGAAGGCTATGACATATATGGATGTAAAGAAATTTCTACCTTTCATGGTGAATATACTGGCAAGAATTTCCACTGCCACTTTGCCTGGACAAGATGATCTGATAAACACTGATGTCAAGCTCATACTAGACATGTGCAAAAGGAAAAAATTTGTTTCGTTTTGTTTCGTTTTAATTAGTTAATTAATTTCGTTTAGTTAGATTTGTTAAATCCGTTAAATTCGTTTTCGGATTTCGTTCCGTTTTTGACCGAATTCGTAAAAACGTTCGGATTCGAAAATATTTCGACCGGATTCGAAAATATTTCTACCGGATTCAAAATTATTTCAACATGATTCAAAATCATTTCAACCGCATTCGAAAACAATTAGAATAGAATCGAAAATATTGGAAATAATCGAATAGAAAAACAATAGAACAGAATAGAATAAAATACAATATATATATTATATTTTATTCTATTATGTTCTATTTTTTTTTCTAGTCTATTTTCTATTTCTATTCTAATCTTTTCTAATTGGAATTCGAAAAATCGTCCGCTTTCAAATATATTTCAACCAAATTCGAAAATATATCTACCGGATTCGATAATATTTCAACCAAATTCGATAATATTTCAACCGGATTTGAAATTATTTCAACCGAATAGAAAAGATTATAATAAAATAGAAAAACAGATAATAGACTAGAAAAACAATAGGACAGAATATATTATATTTTATTCTGTTCTATTTTTTTTTCTAGTCAATTCTTTTATATTCTATTCAAATCTTTTCCGATAAAATCAAAATCATTATATACTGAAGTCGAATTTCGGAAGATGGTTATATATATATATATATATATATATATATATATATATATATATATATATATATATAATTTTTTTCCGACATTCGAATTTCGTATAGAATGAATTTTGATTTGAATAGAAAAGATTAGAATAGAAATAGAAAATAGACTAGAAAAACAATAGAACCGAATAGAGTATAGATACTGACCTATTTAATTTTTTATTTTTTTTGCAGATTACTATTTGTTTCCATAAGATCTTCTGCAGACTATCAGCATCTATTTAAGTTTTTTTTTCAGATCTCCTGCAGACTATTAGTAATCTGCAAAAAAATAAATAAAAAATCAAATAGTCTGCAGGAGATCTTATGGAAACAAATAGTAATCTTCAAAATAAAATAAAATAAAAAATAGATAGTATCTATACTCTATTCCGTTCTATTGTTTTTCTAGTCTATTTGCTATTTCTATTCTAATCTTTTCTATTCAAAATAGAATTCATTCTATACGAAATTCGAATGACGGAAAAAAAATGATATATATATATATATATATATATATAAATAACCATCTTCCGAATTTAGTATATAATGATTTTGATTTTAATAGAAAAGATTTGAATAGAATATAAAAGGATAGACTAGAAAAAAAATGGAACAGAATAGAATAAAATATAATATATTCTGTCCTATTGTTTTTCTGGTCTATTATCTGTTTTTCTATTTTATTATAATCTTTTCTATTCGGTTGAAATAATTTCAAATCCGGTTTAAATATTATCGAATTTGGTCAAAATATTTGGTTGAAACGAATGCGGATGAAATATTATCGAATCCGGTAGATATATTTTCGAATTTGGTTGAAATATTTTCAAATGTGACCGTTTTTTCGAATTCCAATTAGAAAAGATTAGAATAGAAATAGAAAATAGACTAGAAAAAAATAGAACAGAATAGAATAAAAATATATATATACCGTATATACTCGAGTATAAGCCGACTCGAGTATAAGCCGAGGTACCTAATGTTGCCCAAAAAAACTGGGAAACCTTACTGACTCCAGTATAAGCCGATACCCCACTGTTACCTAGCTCGCTGTTCCCTGTAAATAGAAATTTTTACATTGTAAATATTACCTGTAAAGAAGTTGCGGCTGCGGCGTCCATCGTTCAAATTCCGCGGCGTCCATCGTTCAAAATTCCGCGGTCTCTTCCTGTTCCTTACTTGATAGGCGAGTCTCAGCAGACACTCTCCGCCTATCACGATCATTCTCTTATCCTTAGTTTTCCCAGCAGACACTGTGTTGGGTGTTCCGCCAATCACAGACGTCTGCTGGAAAACTAAGGATGAGAGAATGATCGTGATAGGCGGAGAGTGTCTGCTGAGACTCGCCTATCAAGGAAGGAACAGGAAGAGACCGTGGAATTTTGACCGATGGACGCCGCGGAATTTGAACGATGGACGCCGCAGCCGCAACTTCTTTACAGGTAATATTTACAATGTAAAAATTTCTATGACTCGAGTATAAGCCGCGGGGGGACTTTCAGCCCCAAAAAAAGGGCTGAAAATCTCGGCTTATACTCGAGTATATACGGTATATTGTAATTTATTCTATTCTGTTCTATTGTTTTTCTATTTTATTATTTCCAATAATTTCGATTCTATTCTAATTGTTTTCAAATTCGATTCGACTAGAATTCTTTTCGAATTTGATTCGAATTTCGTCTGTGGTTTTTCGATTCGAATAATGAAAATTTGTCCGAATTTCGATTCGGAACGAAACAAAATGCACATTCCTAGCTGATACTATCTAAACAATCTTGTGGTCCCATTCAGTGGAATTATGGACTGAATAATCCAAGTAACTGCTCTATTGAAGGCAATGAGGGGTCGGCCTACAGCAAATTACAAAAGCAAATTGTGGCTGCCAATCATCAAATTCAGGTACTTGACAGGTAAACAAAAGGTCATCATTGCTCAAATGGGAAATGTAAAGAAGCAGATGTGAATTGTAAAAGGCTTGCAAGATGGACTACAGCTTTAAGCTCATGAGTTTTTACTGCCTTATCCAAATCCTTTGACCTTGAAAGTGAGTGCTGGTACATTGATGATTCTTACTATAAAGATGGAAGTTGAATTTCAGGATTTGCTGGTGTTTGTATAAAAGCATCTTTAAAAATGAAACCCTTGAGCCTGGAGACGAGAGAATCCTGGACTTATGTGGATTGGAGCTCCCAGAGCATACCAAGTTCACTTTCAGTGAGATGGTAAGAGATGTGATAAAGTCAGACCAAAGAATGGACTGTGACATCAGCTCGTTGTTGCACAATATTCAAGATCTTGATGTGATATACTTAAGAAAGAGCAAGCTTTGAAATGAGGCCTAACAGCTATACGGGCCACGGATGTTTACCAAATCCTTTTCCAGTCGTGGTCCAAAGTTATATTATCTAATAACTGTTTCATTGGATATTTTAGAGGCTGGTGAAGAGAGATGTAACCAGTTTCAACTTCATATTTTATATGAGCCATTGTAAAGCATTCAGTACCTCAAACCATAGTTGTTTTTTAGTTGTTTGATTTATGGGTCAGTTCTTGTAGTTAGATCCGACTCAAGTGGGAGTATATGTTGTAATATGCGGGAAATTACTCACATCATTATAATAATAACAAATTAATGTAATAATCTACCCACTATACTACTTCACTACACCACCTACTACCCTTTACATGCAGACAATGGCAGAATGTTGGTGGGGCCAGGAATTGGGTATCCAAATATGTGGAGGAACACTTAGAGTCCAGAACAGGTTTCAACATTTCTTGTATTGTAGGGTTGTAGGTGAAAAGTCAACAGAAAAACTGTATTTGGCTTTCACTAGCTTGTACTACAGTACAAGCAACTTTTGAGGTAACAGTTCCAAACAGTATGGTATCGACAAACACTTTGTGGCACCTGCGGTCATTTTGTCCCCTTTCAAGCACCTGCTTGTTTTGGGAAGCAGGGGTCTGGTGGTGGGGCTGTGACCTCTATTTGTGTGGTTTCCTGTGGTTTGGTTGCAGGGAGTTGGCACCATTTTAACTGGCTGGGATTGATGATGTTGTTTCTAAACCTGGCTGATAAGAGCACTCTTTTCCCTTAGTACTGTATATTTCATTTATCATTTATATCATTCTAGAAGTCACCCCTATTTTGGGCTGTGGTGGTCTGACTAATCTGTTAGAGAAATGTACAAGTTGAATTGAAGCATAAATATTGCTGCATATTTGTGACATTTATAACTGAAATCTTTTGTATGTTTTACATACTGTATGCCTTGACCTCTTTTCTAATGGGTAGAATTATTAGAACACAAATAGCCCTGTATTCATTATAATTTACATTTTTCATTTTAGATAACCAGTCATTAGATTACATGGTCCTTAGGGTTATGAAGGTTTTTCAGTGCCCTATGCCGACGCACAGACATTTAGTATCCTTAGTGTGAACAACAGCATTTTTCCTTTTTTTCCTGAGTTAGAAGTTCTTTTTCATGTTTATACTGTGACAAAACAACTTTGTGCCACGAAGTGAAATTGTAAAATTATATATTGTAATTTATCTTTTAGCACCCTACTCCTGAAGAAACAATGAGCAAAACATGTTAAGTGGGGCCACACCCATAACTAACTGACCAACATTATATTGTTATGTAATTACAAGTCCTTGTTGTTTAGACTTAGAATGGAATTACTATAATGGTTGCCCCTTTTTAACTAATGAAGCCACCAAGCTACTCATCCACTCCCTTGTTATCTCTTGCCTTGACTATTGCAACTCCCTCCTCATTGGCCAACCTCTCCATAGGCTATCCCCTCTTCAGTCTATCATGAATGCCGCTGGTAGACCTATCTACCTTAACAACCGCTCAGTGTCTGCCACCTCTCTCCGCCAGTCCCTACACTGGTTTTCAATCGATCAACAAATTAAATTAAAAATACTAACAACAACATACAAAGCCATTCACAACTCTGCCCCAAGCTACAACACCAATCTTGTCTCTAAATATCACCTAAACCATACTCTCAAGACCCCCTGCTCTCAAGCTCCCTTGTCTTCTCCTCCCATGCTCGTCTCCAGGACTTCTGCAGAGCCTCTCCCATCCTCTGGAACTCTCTACATCAATCTGTCTGGCTATCTCCTACTCTGGCTGCCTTCAGGAGATCCCTGAAAACTCACCCCTTCAGGGAAGCCTATCACACCTCCAACTAATCTTTCATTACTTCCATCAGCTCATTCCCCACATTTACAACCTTTTGTACCACTTGCACCACCCTATTAGATTTTGAGCAGGGCCCTCTTAACCCTCTTGTATTTGATTATATTGTAACTGTACTGTCTCCCTTTTATATTGTAAAGCACTGTGTAAACTGTTGGGGCTATATAAATAATGTATAATAATAACAATTGGTCTTATATGACTTATTGGGAGTTATGGACTGGCCTCTTTCGGGTGTGAATACTATTGTTTACCAGATGCTGTATTTCAGTGTTTTTATTATGGAGTTTTTAATTTTGTGATTGTCTAGATATATGTACTAATACAAAAAAAAATACAAAAATATTTTAACATTATTTTGGTTGTAATTTGCCACATTATGCTGTTTGTAAATTTTCCACATTGTGCTGTTTGTAATTTAGTATATCCAGCCAAGCATTAGCTCTAGTTGGGGGCTTCCACCGTTTGACACATTAAATTGTTCTACAATACATTCAAGAAATTATGACCCTTAGTCAGTGGTCAGTGTTGGTAGTATAGCTAAAATGTCATGGACTAATGTGCTTTGGCTGACAGAATCCTATTGTAGCCTTAGAACACACAAGGAGAAAATAATATGCACTGGTACAAAAAATTAAAAGGGATGCTGATACATGAGGACAATTTCAACTTTGTGGGAATAACAGAAACTTGGTTTAATAGCTCAAATGATTGGCTTGTGACTGTCCAAGGGTGCTCCTTATATCAGCGGGAAAAGGTAAGTAGATGAGGGGTGTGCAGGTACATCAAGAGTGATTTATTATGAAAAAAACTAAAGGAGTGATTTGATAGTAACTATGAGAGATGACATTACTAACAGGGCAAAAGAGGAGGTGGAATCCTTGTGGCTGAAGCTTCAAGGAAAAAAAAAAAGGAATATATAGTGTATGCTACAGACCACCCAACCTAAAGGATGAAGAGGAGATTAACCTCTTCATTGTTAGAAAAGGTAGTGAGGCAGGGCAATGTTATTATCATGGGGGACTTTGATTATCCAAATATTGACATGGCAGAGGGAACTGCTCAGTCAACTGAGGCTTGTCCATTCTTAAATGTCTTGCAGGACAATTTCCTGGGTCATTTGGTGGATGCCCCAACTAGAAATGCAGCTCTGTTTGACCTAAGTACAAACAATGCAGAGCTGATTGCATACGTGGAAGTAAGGGATAACTTTGGTAACAGTGCCCACAGGGTAGTTCACCATAAATCATAGGAAAAGGAGACACAAGAAATCATAAGAATAGAAGATACAAGGGTAAAACAAAAACTTTTCAAGAGAGCCCAATTTTACAAACTTCGCTCCATACTTCAGGACATTAAATGGGAGGTTATTCTAGACCATGGATATGCAATTAGCGGACCTCCAGCTGTTGCAAAACTACAAGTCCCATCATGCCTCTGCCCCTGGGTGTCATGCTTGCTGCTGTCAGAGTCTCGCTATGCCTCATGGGACTTGTAGTTTGGCAACAGCTGGAGGTCCGCTAATTGCATATCCCTGTTCTAGACGAAAAAAAAAAATACGGAAGAAACGTGGGAGTGCTTTAAGAACATATTAATTAAGGGCATTGGCCAATGTATTCTATTGGGAAACAATCATAAAAGAAATAATCTAACCCCAGGATGGCTAAATTTGATCAGGACAGCGAAAATAGACCACTATAGACACATAGCGCCAATTTTTTTTTAAATATATTAATAGTAAAAAGATAAAGATGGTGCATATTAACCCCATAAAGGATAGTCAGGGAAATGTGGTTAGAAGTGACAGGGAGAAGGCAACAGTGTTAAATCCATTCTTCTCCTCGGTTTTCACTGAGGAAAAGGAGGGATTATGAACACAGCACGGAATGTTCCCGTGTCACTGACAGAGGTTAATATTCAAAGGAGCCTGGCAAAACTTAATGTGAACAAATCCCCAGGACCAGATGGCTTACACCCGAGAGTCCTCAAATAACTTTTTGGTTATTGCCATGTTATTGCTAAACAGTTGTTCCTTATTTCAATTTCTTTATTGAGTTTTAATAAGCATACAAAATTCAGTCAAAGCCGTATTACCCCATTCGGCATTATTACACATATTACATACTGTATTTATTGGCGTATAACACTCACTTTTTTACCCTGAAAATAGAGGGTAAACTGTGCCTGCGTGTTATACGCAAGGGGCTGTGGAAAGTTTTTTTCCTGAAACTTCCCTCTTAGTTAGGGTGCGTGTTATACGCCTGTGCGTGTTATACGCCGATAAATACAGTAGATAAAATTGACTCCCACCGCCCTATCCCCCCCTACCACCCCCCCTTTCCTCTCCTACCTACCCCCTCGTATCCTCTCCCCTTCCCCTCTTACCTATCATTCTCCCCCACTATGCTCCCATCCTTTCAGCAAATCTGAATGTTTAAACTTTAACCAGTCTCTCCATTTCACTTCAAACCCTGCTACTCCCACCTCCCCGCTGAACCTTAAAAACTCCAGGTTGTAAATTTTGTTTATTTTACAGAGCCAACTCCTCATTGTGGGGCTTTCAGGGTCCTGCCACTGTCTAGGGATTAGGCTTTTTGGCTGCATTTAATAGTTGAGGAATCAATGTTCTCGTGTATTGTTTAATTGACGTTTTAACCCCATGGAACAGACATACCCACGGCTCCTCTGGTATTTCAATACTAGTAATTTCCTTTATTATTGTAGTACCTCTCTCCAGTATTCTTTTATTTTGGGGCATGTTTACCATATATGGGTCATAGTACTTATTTCCGAGCAGCCCCTCCAACATAGTTTTGAAACCACTCTTTGACAATAGTGTGCCTTGTCTGGGGTTATGTACCATCATGCTAAACATTTATAATTCATTTCTATTGTGTTACAGTCAATTGACGTGACGTGTCAACCTCAGTATTTTCCCAACGTCTAAATCCATCTCTCGCGTTCCCAGTTCTTCTGCCCATTTTTCCATAAATGGAGGAGGTCCCGATGCTTTTAGCCCGATCAATATTTTGTAAATCCTGGAGATTCCCCTACTCCCACCTGATGCTAAACATGACTGCTCTAATGGGAGCAGGTTATCTTCAGATCTGATTAGCTGGGGCAAGGACTCTACGAAGTGTTTCAGCTGTGAATACCTCCACCTATCTAACACCAATAAATCTTTTCTATTTATTAGGTCATGAAAAGTGCAAATTTTACCTTTCTCCATTATATCCTTTAATTGTGCGTCTTTTTTCTTAATCCAATTACCAAACAATCTCCCTTTCCCCAGTGCAAAGTAATTTATGTCTCTTAATGGTATCAAGAGGTGATTAAATCACCATTTTTCCCTTTTGTGTATCATATCTTAAACTGCCATTACTGTCCGTGTAATAATGTGCGTGTGCTCGTTAAGTTCTCTTAAATGTGCCGGTATCCAAATTATTTTCCCAAGTGTGACCTTACTAATGGTGCTTTCCAGTTTAACCCACCTTTTTTTGTTTAACCTACTGATCCATGACACTAGTCTAGATTTTATTTAATTCAGTTTTGATTTCATTTAGCAAAGGAATATTTTGTTGGTAAATAGTCTCATGAGAAGGTGTTATTTTTACTCCTAAATATTTTAACTCAGTGTCCCTCCAAATAAATGGGAATTCCTGTTGATATATCCGTTCCTCCTGTATCTTGACGCTTACCGTATATACTCGAGTATAAGCCGACTCGAGTATAAGCCAAGGTACCTAATGTTGCCCAAAAAACTGGGAAACCTCACTGACCCGAGTATAAGCCGATGCCTCACTGTTCCCTAGCTCGCTGTTCCCTGTAAATAGAAATTTTTACATTGTAATTATTACCTGTAAAGAAGTTGCGGCTGCGGCGTCCATCGTTCGAATTCCGCGGCGTCCATCGTTCGAATTTCGCGGTCTCTTCCTGTTCCTTACTTGATAGGCGAGTCTCAGCAGACACTCTCCGCCTATCACGATCATTCTCTCATCCTTAGTTTTCCCAGCAGACACTGTGTTGGGTATTCCGCCAATCACAGACGTCTGCTGGAAAACTGAGGATGAGAGAACGTTCGTGATAGGCGGAGAGTGTCTGCTGAGACTCGCCTATCAAGGAAGGAACAGGAAGAGACCGCGGAATTTTGAACGATGGACGCAGCGGAATTTGAACGATGGACGCCGCAGCCGCAACTTCTTTACAGGAAATATTTACAATGTAAAAATTTATATGACTCAAGTATAAGCCGAGGGGGGGACTTTCAGCCCCAAAAAAAGGGCTGAAAATCTCGGCTTATACTCGAGTACATACGGTATATTTAATATTTCGGATTTTGATGGATTCATTTTGAAATTTGCTAATTCTCCGTATATTTTTAAAGATTTCAGTAAGTTGGGGAGGGTTATCCTAGGACTGGTTATATAGAACAGGATGTCATCGGCATACGCCGCTAGTTTGTGTTCCTCGTCCTATATCTTAATCACCTTGATATCTGGATTCTGTCTAATCCCCGTCTACAGCAGTTCTAGTGATAATACGAACAACACTCTAGTCTAGTGCCATTGTGCATCTCAAAGGGGCCTGACACTGTCCCGTTTACTTTTACCCTTGCTGTAGGGTGATTGTATAGAGCATTTATCCAGTGGGTCATCTTAGGGCCAACTCCGAATGCCTCCAGTGTGTTCTGCATAAATCCCCACTCTACTCTGTCAAACGCTTTTTCGGTGTCTATTGACAGAAGCAGTCCTGGAGATTTACTCTCTTATTTTCTGCACCAATAAGAGCGTTCTAATTCCATTGTCCCTACTTTCCCTACCTGGGATAAAGCCTACCTGATCTGTATGTACCAGGTCATTCATTACTGTCTTCATTCTACCTGCCAATATCTTTGCAAAAAAATTTGTTAATTTTCATTTTGTTCTGTTTTTTTTTTCTGTTTCTCAGGTCATTCTTTATGATTTGTTAAAATCCAAAATTTGAAAATCCAAAAATCTAAAAATCTGAAAATCCGAAAATAAGGAAGAAATATTCCACAACCCAAAAATTCTAAAACCTGAAAAGTCTAAATTCCAAAATTCGAAAACTCCAAAATCCGAGGATAAGAACAAAAATCCAAAAATTCCAACAAATAAAATAACAACAAAAATTTAAAAACCTGAAAATGCTAAAGTTCAAGAATGTGAAAATTAGAAAATCCGAAAACAAGAACAAAAATCCAAAAACTCAAAAACACAAAAATTCAAAAATCTGAGAATAAGAACGAAAATCCGAAAATTCAAAGAATGAAAATCCGAAAATAAGAACGAAAATCTGAAAATTCGAAAATCCGAAATAATAACTAACTCACCAATAATAACTAACTATTAAATTTGTTGTGAAACGTGTCGGATGACTCTACTGCTGCCACTGATTGTATTTGACAAGCGTTTGATTCTCCACTTTGATGTAAGTGTACTTACCTACATTAAATTTCATTTTAAGATGATATTATGCTATGTGCCCTTCTCTTTTCCTTTATATTGCCATTTGATTCATGTCCTGGTTTACCATCATTGGGCTACCATCTTCCAAGCTTTCGCCTACCCTCCTATCTTACTTGCTGTGAGTGACGTTCCGGTGGATTCATCTACAGAGGATTGATTCATCATGGTGATATACACTCAAAGCTTGATGTGACCCTCCAGACGTAAGTCTGTTTGGGTCCACAGATTCTGGTAAGCCTCCTTTATATCGGTGGTGGTCATCTTCACTTCCTCAAGATTTGGGGATTATCACATATTTGTCAAGAATTTGTTTTGATTTCACATATCAGAGACTTTTTTTCATTATCAGAATTTCATATGGACTTTTGTTATTTGATTTTTTGATTTAGCATCACTTTCATCACTGGGTGTTGTATTCATATATGTTTTAGCACTACAATTTATTTGTTTTTCTATTAAATTATAGGTATTGGAATTTCCTTTGAAATTTGGCTGTTAGGGCACTTTCACACAGCTTTACAGGCGCTTTGCAGGCACTATTTTTAACGCTAAAATGCCTGTGAAGCGCCTCAGTGTGAAATCAGCCTTAGTGAACATAATGAATATGAATTTATCCGAAGTTACCAATTATCCAAAATAACAAATGCCGCATCTAAACGAATGGAACGTAACAAATTAATAATAAATAATAATAATAAAAAAATGGTATTATTCATTATTTAATATTAGTAATATATTACGTTCCATTCGTTTAGAAGCACCATTTGTTATTTATTTTTTTCCAATTTCTTTATTTTCGATTTTTAATTTGTACAGAAAAAGGAATGACAAGAATCATAAATAAAATAACAGTAGACAATAGCTCGTCTTCACTTAATTTAAACTAAACTTATCATCTTATCATATATATCAACTGAGAGTAAATTAACACCATTAATTCGCCCAAGTCCCATTAACTCCCCTCTTTCCAGGGTGATCTCCAGTAGGGGCAAGGAGGGCAAGGTGGCCCACTTAATCATAGTCCCAATACTAAACGGGAGTGAGAGAGAGAGCAAGGATGCAGCAGTGGCCCAGCCAGAGCCTGAACCCTTCCCCCCTAATCCCCATCTCCCACATCCTTTCCCATTGTCTGATCATGGGGTGATGCTGTCCCATGACCCTACATATTTGCCTGTTATCTCGCCACGTTCCCTCTTACCCCTTGCGCTCATGATCCACTAACTTCCTTCCAGAATCCCTTGATTCTAGGACAGAACCAGAAAGTGTGCACCATAGTGCCCTGTTCTGCTTGACATCTCCAGCAATCACCCGTTATATTTGGAAGCACCTATGAATTATTTCTGGGGTTCTATACCACTGTGAAATGATTTTATAATTTGTTTCCTGTATTTTTGTACATGTTGCTGTCTTAAATATAGATTGTATCATTTTAGTTTTTTGGGCTTCTCGAAAAGTCCTCCCTATATCTTTTTCCCATTTATGAAGAAAAGGTAACTGGTAATTCTCAGGTGGTTTAATCAATAACGCATACATTTTAGATATTGCATGTGTAATTGGTTCTTTCTTTTTCGTACATCACGGGACACAGAGCGACTTAGTCACTACTAATGGGTTATATAGATTACCTTCAGGTGTTGGCACTGGCCAATTCCAAACCGGAAGTACCCTCCCCTATATAAGCCCCTCCCATCTGGGAGCACCTCAGTTTTTTGCCAGTGTCTAAGGTGTTGGCCAAAGAGTAACATGTGTTTTCACTGGGCTTGCGTACAGGTTCTTTTGGGCCTTAGTAAGCTGTTCCGGATCCCACCAAAAAAGCTTCATAGCTAAACGGTCGGTACCCGGGCCTTGCAGCAGAAGAGCAAGGTTTTGCCTGTAATGCCTCTCTTAGGAGGGCTGGACCCTGGGATCCAGAGCTCTGGTCATACCCACGACCAAGATGTTGTCTGTGCAGGGTGCTATACAGGTCCAGGGGAGTGGAATCCTTGGGAACCCGGTCCCTGAAGGTTTAATTACAATGCCTGCCGTGATAGGTGAAGTTTGGACTTCTGTGGACCAAACAAAGTCCTGCGGCGGGGATCAGGTAAGTGGGGGCCCCCAGGAACTTGGTTCTATTGGGGGACCCCCAAGCCTAATTTGTCTTTCTGTCTGTTACCTAACGGTATTCCCGCTAAATATCTGTGTTTGCCTGTAACTACTGAAAATGTAAAGTTTTAATAGTAGTCAAGAAAAAAAAAAAAAAGGGGACCACGGTACCTGTGTTAAACCACTAGAGGCCGCTGTAGTCCATTTTTCTTGTCATGTGGATCTTTGGTTTTTTCAAGTCAAAAGATCCAGGCAGTTGGTAAGTTTCTCTGTGGGAATCCACTTCCTCTGCCCTGTTGCTGCGCTCATCCACCGCACAGGCCCTCCGGCAAAAAGGGCCCTGGCTCCTAGTCCCTGTTTGATTTCAAAAAGGGCGCCAATGGCGCACGGGCGCGCGCGCGGGCGCGTGCACGTGCCTCCTATGAAAAAAAAGGGGCGGGGCGGGTGGATGACGCTCGATGCGCGCCGCTGCGCTTCTGCACATGTGCAGGCGTCCCAGCATGGTTAAAAGACACAGTACAAGTGTCAGCTGGATGCAAACAGAGCTAGCAACAAACAGTGACACACAGAGGCGGTTGATGCAGGCATCCCCATAGAAAGGCACTTTAGTGGACACCAGCTGGTATATAGCAGCAACTGTGTTAGACTATTACCAGCAAAAATTGGTGTATGACGACGGGAATACCTCAGCTTTGTGCTTAAAGGATATGTCGTCCAGACGCTCCGGAAATAGGTCTTCCAGGAAGCCAAAGGGGTCTCCATCGGGCTCTGAGGATATTGGGCATGCTTGTACTGCACCAATCTCCCCTGAGAATTCAGAGTTCAGTAGCCGTAGAAACCCCGCAGGAATGCCTGGTGCTGCGGCTGTCCCCAGTCCACCTGCTCCTGTATATATAACAGAGGAGGTTTTATCCTCAACTCTGGGAGGATTGGAAGAGAGATTAACAGCATTGATCGCTGCTTCCCTGTCACAGGAAAAGCGCGTCCGATCTCCGTCTCCTCCTTCAGAGTGCCTGTTAGTGGAGGAACAGCCCCACACAGAGATCGACCTACCTGAAGGGGATCAGGATGAGGTTGATTCAGTTATGGAGGAATCAACAGTGGAAGAACCTTTCTCAGCATCTCAGGCTGAAAGATTATGGGTTCAGTCTCTGACTAACATGGTCCGATCAGCATTTAAAATGCCTCTGGCGGAACCACCATCCACTACGGTTTCCTCGCTGGGGTCGCTAAAAGCTCCCCAGGCTGTCTGTTCCTTCCCAATCCACCCTTTAGGGGGCTTATTTACCAGGATTGGGAGCATCCTGATAAAATATTTGCTCCCCTCAAGAGATTTCCAGTGATCTATCCCATGGAGGATAAGTTCATAAAAAAATGGAGGGTCCCTACAGTGGACGCAGCCATCTCTTCTGTTAACAAATCACTGACATGTCCAGTAGATAATGTTCCAATGTTCAAAGACCCAATAGATAAAAAATTGGAGTCTTTACTAAAATCTGCTTTCTCTACAGCAAGCATGGTGACACAACCTGCAGTAGCAGCGATTGGAGTCTGCCAAGCAGTGAAAGATCAGTTGAAACAAGTCTTAAGGGACTTACCAGATCAGCAGGCTCTTGCCCTAGCTGACCTGCCTAGAGCCTTGTGTTTTGCGGTGGACGCCATAAAGGATACAATCCAACAGGCCTCCCGCTTTACGCTGTCTATAGTACATATGCGTAGGCTTCTGTGGCTCAAAAACTGGTCTGCTGAAGCTCCCTGTAAAAAAACTGCTGGTTAGCTTCCCATTTCATGGAGAACGCTTATTTGGAGAAGATCTGGACAAATATATCCAGAAAATTTCTGCCGGTAAAAGTTCACTCTTACCGGTTAAGAACAAGGGTAGAAGTCCTTCTTTTAAGAGGCCTACTTCTCCAGTCCCGGGCACATCGGCTGTGAAGCAGTTCCGACGGCCTCCGCGGTCAAATTCAGGGGGCAGAAATCAGGGACAATCACAGGGTAACAAGAAGCCCTGGATCAAGAGAGGTACAAAACCTCCCCCCAAGGCATGAAGCGTTGCCCCCACTCAATCGGGTGGGGGGAAGACTTCAGTTGTTCACAGAGACCTGGCGGGACACCATCAGAGACAGATGGGTGCTCTCCGCAGTAAGTCTGGGATACAGGCTGGAGTTAAAAGGCACTCCTCCTGCCCAATTTATGAGGTCAAACGTGCCAAGAGATCCCCAGAAAAGAGGATCCCTCCTTCTGGCACTAGAACAACTATTGCTCCAAGGTGTAATCATGAAGGTTCCTCTGGAAGAAAGCGGATTCGGGTTTTACTCTAACCTTTTCACAGTCCCCAAACCAAATGGGGACGTGAGGCCCATATTAAATCTAAAAGGGCTAAACAAGTTCCTAAATATCAGGACTTTTCGGATGGAGTCGATCCGATCGGTGGCCACCGCCCTACAAGGGCAGGAATGGTTAGCCTCGATCGACATAAAGGATGCTTATCTGCATATTCCCATCTTTCCGGCCCACCAGAAATTTCTACGCTTTGCAGTAGAAGGGCGCCATTTTCAGTTCAGAGCCTTACCTTTCGGTCTGGCCACAGCACCACGAGTGTTCACAAAAATTCTGGCCCCATTATTGGCCAATCTAAGAACACAGGGTGTAACGATAATGGCATATCTAGACGACCTGCTACTAATAGACCACTCAGTGGAAAAGCTGGAAGTAGCTATTCACAAGACAATCAAGTATCTGGAATATCACGGTTGGATTATCAACCGGGACAAGTCAGCTCTAAGACCAGTCAAAAGTCTGGAATACTTAGGGCTAAGGCTGGATTCAAATCAGAGAAAGATTTTCTTACCTCCAGAGAAGGTGTCGTCTTTAAAAGATTTGACCCACTTAGTGGGTACAAAAAGAAAACCATCCATACGCCTCTGCATGAGGCTGCTGGGAAAAATGGTGGCTTCATTCGAAGCAGTACCCTACGGTCAATTCCATTCAAGGAATTTGCAAAGGGCCATACTGTCAGCCTGGAACAAAAAAGTTCAGGCTTTAGACTTACCAATGTCCCTGTCCCCTTCCGTTCGCAAGAGCCTCCATTGGTGGTTGGTGCCCCAGAATCTGGAAAAAGGGAAACCCTTCAGTCCGGTTTCTTGAAAGGTAGTCACTACAGATGCCAGCCTCATAGGCTGGGGGGCAGTACTGGAGCAATGGTCTCTCCAGGGCAAGTGGTCAGAAGCAGAAAAGGCCCTGCCCATCAATCTCTTAGAGATACGAGCAGCCCGGTATGCCCTAGTAGCATGGACATCCAAACTCCAAGGGTCCCCTGTCAGAATTCAATCAGACAATGCCACAGCAGTGGCATATATCAATCACCAGGGTGGCACCAGGAGTCGTGCAGCCCAGAGGGAAGCAAATTGCATCCTGGAGTGGGCAGAAAAATATGTCCCAGCCATATCCGCGGTTTTCATCCCAGGAGTGGAAAATTGGAGAGCGGACTTTTTAAGTCGCCAACAATTATGCCCGGGGGAATGGTCTCTTCACCCCGAGGTTTTCCAGGCAATATGCCAGCGGTGGGGAACACCGGATGTAGATCTGCTAGCATCCAGATTCAACGCAAAGGTGGACAGATTTGTGTCTCGCACAAGGGATCCTCTAGCTTGCGGCTCGGATGCCCTAGTGTTCCCTTGGGATCAGTTCAAGCTGATATATGCATTCCCACCGCCACAATTGTTACCGCGATTACTCCGCAGAATCAGGGTAGAAAAGAAACCAGTGATTCTGGTGGCTCCAGCGTGGCCCCGAAGGGCATGGTACGCGGAGATTGTAAAAATGTCAGTGAGGAGTCCTTGGACCCCCCCACATCGTCCGGACCTGCTGTCGCAGGGACCGATATATCACCCTTCCTTACCAGCCCTAGGTTTGACGGCCTGGCTATTGAAGCCCACATTCTGAAAAAGAGAGGGCTCTCTAATTCTGTGGTATCTACCATGATCAATGCCAGGAAGCCGGTATCCAGGCAGATCTATTATAGGATCTGGAAAACGTACATTAAGTGGTGTGAGGCCAAGAAATGGCATCCACGTAAGTACGTGATAGGGAGGATTTTGGACTTCCTACAGTGGGCTGTAGATAGGAAGCTGGCCATGAGTACTATCAAGGGTCAGATTTTGGCCTTGTCAATATTTTTTCAAAGGCCCTTGGCTTCGCATTCACTAGTCAAAGCTTTCATACAAGGAGTGATGCGTATTAGCCCTCCGGTTAGTATTCCCATATGTCCTTGGGACTTAAACCTGGTTCTGTCAGTTCTACAGAAACAACCGTTTGAACCATTGCAACACTTTTCCTTGGTTCTTCTCACCAGGAAATTGATTTTCTTAGTAGCCGTTTGTTCGGCTAAAAGAGTATCGGAATTAGCCGCCTTGTCCTGTAAGGAGCCATATCTGGTTGTCCATAAGGACAGAGTAGTATTACATCCTCATCCAGCCTTTCTTCCTAAGGTGGTATCGAGGTTTCATTTGAACCAAGATGTGGTTCTTCCTTCTTTTTTCCCCAAACCTAGCTCGGTAGAGGAAAAGTTATTACATTCCTTGGATGTAGTAAGAGCAGTTAAAGCTTATCTAAAAGCCACTGCTCAGATTCGCGGAACGGATACTTGGTTTATTCTGCCGGAAGGACCTAAAAAGGGTCAGGCAGCATCAAAATCCACTTTAGCCAAGTGGATTCGACAGGTCATAATACAAGCCTATGGCTTGAGAAAGAGACCGCCTCCGTTCAAAGTTAGGGCGCACTCCACAAGAGCAGTTGGAACTTCATGGGCAGTGCATCACCAGGCCTCCCTGGCTCAAGTATGTAAGGCCGCAACATGGTCTTCGGTACACACGTTTACTAGGTTCTACCAGGTAGACGTTAGAAGTCAGGAGGATGTCGCCTTTGGGCGCAGTGTGTTGCAGGCCGCATAAGATCCTCATGCCTGATGGCGCCCAGCTTATGTATCCCTCCCCTCATTTGGCATTGCTTTGGGACGTCCCATTAGTAATGACTAAGTCGCTCTGTGTCCCGTGATGTACGAAAAAGAAAAAGGGATTTTTATAACAGCTTACCTGTAAAATCCTTTTCTTGGAGTACATCACGGGACACAGAGCTCCCACCCCTCTTTTTTGGGACACTTATTGCTTGGCTACAAAACTGAGGTGCTCCCGGATGGGAGGGGCTTATATAGGGGAGGGTACTTCCGGTTTGGAATTGGCCAGTGCCAACACCTGAAGGTAATCTATATAACCCATTAGTAATGACTAAGTCGCTCTGTGTCCCGTGATGTACTCCAAGAAAAGGATTTTACAGGTAAGCTGTTATAAAATTCCCTTTTTTTCTATACACTGTTTTTCAAATGGTGTAAAATTACGCTCCTGGTAGTGTGGTGCTACTGTAAGGCCCCTTTCACACTGGGGCGGGCAGGTGCGGTGGCGGTATAGCGGCGCGATTTTCAGCGCCACTATACCGTCGTTATTACCACGGTATGCGGCCGCTAGCGGGGTGAATTTAACCCCCGCTAGCGGCTGAAAAAGGGTTAATACCGCCCGCAAACCGCGGCTATTGCCGCGGTTTGCGGGCGGTATTACCGCGGGGTCCCATTGATTTCAATGGACAGCCGCGGTAAAGGAGCGGTGAACACACCGCTCCTTCACCGCTGTAAAGATGCGGCTAGCAGGACTTTTGGAGCGGTCCTGTTAGCGCACCGCTTCAATGTGAAAGCCCTCGGGCTTTCACACTGAAGACTGCAGGGCATGATTTTTTCAGGCGGTATAACAGCGCTATTATTAGCGCTAAACCGCCTGAAAAACGTGCCAGTGTGAAAGGGGCGTAATACTTAGGAAATGTCTCAATTGTGCTGCTTGCCAGAACTCTAGATAAAAAGGGCCATTTCTATCCATCAAGTCCTGTATTATCGGCCAAGTACCCAGAGTCCTAAAATGCGAAACCTGATATAATCCTCTTTCAATTAATACCGCAAAGGGTCCTTTCTGTGTACCTGGTATAAATTGGTATAAATTGTGGATTACCCAATATGGGCATCAAGGGTGAGCTATATGTAGATATTTTATCCCTAGAGAAGAGATTATAACACACCCGTAATGTTGTTCCTATTGTTGGGTGCATCTTAATATTAGCTGTAACCTCTCTGTAACACCATGGGGCTCTAATCAGTAATTCCTTACACTGTGCTTGCTCTAAATTTGGCCAGATTTTCGTGTCCCTGTGTCGGCACCAATCCAGTAGGCGACCCAGGTGGACTGCCTGATAATACTTAAATACATCCAGGACAGCCAGTCCTCCATGTTGTTTTTTTTAAAGATAACAGTGTCCTCTTTATTCTTGGTTGTTTACCTGCCCATATAAATTTTGTGAATAATGTTTGAATATTTAGAAAAAAAAAAATCTTGGTACTGTAATTGGGACTGCCTGGAGGAGGTACAGGATCTTTGGTAAGATATTCATTTTAATTATGTTGCTTCTTCCGAGCCAGGAAAACATTCCCCTATGCCATCTCTCCAGTAGTCCCCATATTTTATTTAGTATTGGCACAAAGTTTAACTCATACATTTTCGAGGTGCTTGTTGCAATATTAGTCCCTAAGTACTTCAAACTTTGGCCTGCCCATTAAAACTTATAACTTAAACTTATTGACTTTGACATTTCCTTCGGGATTGATACAATCAAGGCCTCTGATTTAATGCAATTTATTTTAAAATATGAAAGTCTGCCATACAGCTCCATTTCTTTAATCAGGTTCGGTAATGACACTATCGGGTTTGTCATGGAAAACAGCATATCATCTGCATATGCTGCAATTTTATGTTGTATTCTCCCTATTTCAATTCCCTTAATATCCTTATTAAGCTGTACTCTACATAAAAAGGGCTCCAAGGTTAATGCAAAGATCAAGGGCAACAATGGACAGCCTTGTCTTGTCCCATTTGCTATCTTCAATGGTGGGGAGACTACTCCGTTTACTTTCACTTGAGCTGAGGGTCCTTTGTACATACTAGCAATCCATGTGATCATTTTCTCTCCTAGTTTTATATGTCGCAGGAACGAAAACATAAACCCCCACCCCACTCGATCAAATGCCTTCTCTGCGTCTGTCCCAAGGAAGACGCATGGGGTCCTGTTCGAATTAGCTATATGCATTAAATTCACGGCCTTGATGGTATAATTCCTTGCCTCCCTTGTTGGTATAAATCCCACTTTGTCTTGATGAATCAAAAAAGGGAGATGCTGCTGTAGCCTAAAGTCGCGTACACACGATCGGTTTTTAATGTCATTTTCAAAAACAACGTTTTTCTCGACGTGATTTTTCTTGTTTCCTCTCAAGCCTGTCTTGCATACACACGTTCATTAAAAGAAACGCTCGAGCAAAGCGCAGTGACGTACAACACGTACGACGGCACTATAAAGGGGAAGTTCAGTTCGAATGGCGCCACCCTTCATGTTAGTAAAGTTTGTTGAGCAACGATTCGCGCTTTTCAGCCTTGTGCTTTCCAGTCTGTTACAGCGTGACGAATGTGCTATCCCCATTACGAACGCTAGTTTTACCAGAACGAGCGCTCCCGTCTCATACTTGATTCTGAGCATGCGCTTTTTTTTCCCCTCATAAAAGCATACACACTACCGTTTTTCACGTCGTTAAAAAAAAACAACGTGAAAAACAACGTGAAAAAATAGAGCAGGTTCTCATTTTTTTAGGCCATTTTTCACGTTGTTAAAAATGCTCTGGAGCCTACACACGATCGTTTTTAATGAGCAATTTAAAAAATAGCATTTTTAAAGACGTCAAAAACGATCGTGTGTACGCGGCATCAGGGCCAGTATCCTACTAAATATTTTCAAATCAGCGTTTAACAGTGCCACACTGCTTTGGGTCTTTACCCTCTTTTGGTATCACCGCTATTGTGGCCTTCACTGTCTTTGGATGAAAAAATGTTGTATCCCCCAGCTCATTAAACATTTTAACCATAAAAAATCCCAGCTCAGAACTAAGTGACTTATAATACTGAGCCGTAAATCCATCTGGGCCTTGTGCTTTTCCACTTTTCGCTAATTTTATTGGGTTCTGAAATTCTTATAATGTTATCGGTGATTCCAACTCCTCACTAGGGATGAGCTTCGTGTTCGAGTCGAACATACGTTCGACTCGAACATTGGCTGTTCGATCGTTCGACGAAGATCGAACGATTTGGGCCGTTCACGCCAAATTCGAGTGACGCGAACGGCCCACAATGCACTACGCCATCGCAGTGTCATCCAGGCGCTGTGATTGGCCAAGCATGCACTGTGACCCCGCATGCTTGGCCAATCACAGCGCCGGCAGCGAGGAGAGCAATGATTGGCCACAGGCAGGATGCCTGTGGCCAATTATTGCTGAGGGTGTTTAGTACACGCCCCACACTATAAAAGGCCGCCAGCACGGCGGCCTAGTGTAGTGTGTTCCGGAGCAGGGATAGAGTAGCATAGGCAGGGACAGTGACTGTTATTTCTTTCTTGCTTAACCTGGATTCCTTTAGTTTAGGGAAAGAGAAGGATAGGTAGGGAGAGTGTCAGTGTGTTTTGTGCTTCTGCTATAGTGTGCTTAAAAAAAACATTTATTCTAGGGACAGAAAACTCTAGGTAGGGACAGTGTCAGTTTCTTTCACTCTGCAAGTCCTTGTTTCCAGGGACCTGTAAGGACAGTGAGTTAATTGTCCTTGTGCTATATTGTGCTTAAAAAAAACATTTATTCTAGGGACAGAAAACTCTAGGTAGGGACAGTGTCAGTTTCTTTCACTCTGCAAGTCCTTGTTTCCAGGGACCTGTAAGGACAGTGAGTTAATTGTCCTTGTGCTATATTGTGATTAAAAAAAACATTTATTCTAGGGACAGAAAACTCTAGGTAGGGACAGTGTCAGTTTCTTTCACTCTGCAAGTCCTTGTTTCCAGGGACCTGTAAGGACAGTGAGTTAATTTTCCTTGTGCTATATTGTGATTAAAAAAAACATTTTTTCTAGGGACAGAAAACTGTAGGTAGGGAGAGTGTTTTTTTTCTTTCACTCTGCAAGTCCTTGTTTCCAGGGACCTGTAAGGACAGTGAGTTAATTGTCCTTGTGCTATATTGTGCTTAAAAAAAACATTTATTCTAGGGACAGAAAACTCTAGGTAGGGACAGTGTCAGTTTCTTTCACTCTGCAAGTCCTTGTTTCCAGGGACCTGTAAGGACAGTGAGTTAATTGTCCTTGTGCTATATTGTGATTAAAAAAAACATTTATTCTAGGGACAGAAAACTCTAGGTAGGGACAGTGTCAGTTTCTTTCACTCTGCAAGTCCTTGTTTCCAGGGACCTGTAAGGACAGTGAGTTAATTTTCCTTGTGCTATATTGTGATTAAAAAAAACATTTTTTCTAGGGACAGAAAACTGTAGGTAGGGAGAGTGTTTTTTTTCTTTCACTCTGCAAGTCCTTGTTTCCAGGGACCTGTAAGGACAGTGAGTTAATTGTCCTTGTGCTATATTGTGCTTAAAAAAAACATTTATTCTAGGGACAGAAAACTCTAGGTAGGGACAGTGTCAGTTTCTTTCACTCTGCAAGTCCTTGTTTCCAGGGACCTGTAAGGACAGTGAGTTAATTGTCCTTGTGCTATATTGTGATTAAAAAAAACATTTATTCTAGGGACAGAAAACTCTAGGTAGGGACAGTGTCAGTTTCTTTCACTCTGCAAGTCCTTGTTTCCAGGGACCTGTAAGGACAGTGAGTTAATTTTCCTTGTGCTATATTGTGATTAAAAAAAACATTTTTTCTAGGGACAGAAAACTGTAGGTAGGGAGAGTGTTTTTTTTCTTTCACTCTGCAAGTCCTTGTTTCCAGGGACCTGTAAGGACAGTGAGTTAATTGTCCTTGTGCTATATTGTGCTTAAAAAAAACATTTATTCTAGGGACAGAAAACTCTAGGTAGGGACAGTGTCAGTTTCTTTCACTCTGCAAGTCCTTGTTTCCAGGGACCTGTAAGGACAGTGAGTTAATTGTCCTTGTGCTATATTGTGATTAAAAAAAACATTTATTCTAGGGACAGAAAACTCTAGGTAGGGACAGTGTCAGTTTCTTTCACTCTGCAAGTCCTTGTTTCCAGGGACCTGTAAGGACAGTGAGTTAATTTTCCTTGTGCTATATTGTGATTAAAAAAAACATTTTTTCTAGGGACAGAAAACTGTAGGTAGGGAGAGTGTTTTTTTTCTTTCACTCTGCAAGTCCTTGTTTCCAGGGACCTGTAAGGACAGTGAGTTAATTGTCCTTGTGCTATATTGTGCTTAAAAAAAACATTTATTCTAGGGACAGAAAACTCTAGGTAGGGACAGTGTCAGTTTCTTTCACTCTGCAAGTCCTTGTTTCCAGGGACCTGTAAGGACAGTGAGTTAATTGTCCTTGTGCTATATTGTGATTAAAAAAAACATTTATTCTAGGGACAGAAAACTCTAGGTAGGGACAGTGTCAGTTTCTTTCACTCTGCAAGTCCTTGTTTCCAGGGACCTGTAAGGACAGTGAGTTAATTTTCCTTGTGCTATATTGTGATTAAAAAAAACATTTTTTCTAGGGACAGAAAACTGTAGGTAGGGAGAGTGTTTTTTTTCTTTCACTCTGCAAGTCCTTGTTTCCAGGGACCTGTAAGGACAGTGAGTTAATTGTCCTTGTGCTATATTGTGCTTAAAAAAAAACATTTATTCTAGGGACAGAAAACTCTAGGTAGGGACAGTGTCAGTTTCTTTCACTCTGCAAGTCCTTGTTTCCAGGGACCTGTAAGGACAGTGAGTTAATTTTCCTTGTGCTATATTGTGATTAAAAAAAACATTTATTCTAGGGACAGAAAACTCTAGGTAGGGACAGTGTCAGTTTCTTTCACTCTGCAAGTCCTTGTTTCCAGGGACCTGTAAGGACAGTGAGTTAATTTTCCTTGTGCTATATTGTGATTAAAAAAAACATTTATTCTAGGGACAGAAAACTCTAGGTAGGGACAGTGTCAGTTTCTTTCACTCTGCAAGTCCTTGTTTCCAGGGACCTGTAAGGACAGTGAGTTAATTGTCCTTGTGCTATATTGTGCTTAAAAAAAACATTTTTTCTAGGGACAGAAAACTCTAGGTAGGGAGAGTGTTTTTTTTTTTTCACTCTGCAAGTCCTTGTTTCCAGGGACCTGTAAGGACAGTGAGTTAATTGTCCTTGTGCTATATTGTGCTTAAAAAAAACATTTATTCTAGGGACAGAAAACTCTAGGTAGGGACAGTGTCAGTTTCTTTCACTCTGCAAGTCCTTGTTTCCAGGGACCTGTAAGGACAGTGAGTTAATTTTCCTTGTGCTATATTGTGATTAAAAAAAACATTTTTTCTAGGGACAGAAAACTGTAGGTAGGGAGAGTGTTTTTTTTCTTTCACTCTGCAAGTCCTTGTTTCCAGGGACCTGTAAGGACAGTGAGTTAATTGTCCTTGTGCTATATTGTGCTTAAAAAAAACATTTATTCTAGGGACAGAAAACTCTAGGTAGGGACAGTGTCAGTTTCTTTCACTCTGCAAGTCCTTGTTTCCAGGGACCTGTAAGGACAGTGAGTTAATTTTCCTTGTGCTATATTGTGATTAAAAAAAACATTTTTTCTAGGGACAGAAAACTGTAGGTAGGGAGAGTGTTTTTTTTCTTTCACTCTGCAAGTCCTTGTTTCCAGGGACCTGTAAGGACAGTGAGTTAATTTTCCTTGTGCTATATTGTGATTAAAAAAAACATTTTTTCTAGGGACAGAAAACTGTAGGTAGGGAGAGTGTTTTTTTTCTTTCACTCTGCAAGTCCTTGTTTCCAGGGACCTGTAAGGACAGTGAGTTAATTGTCCTTGTGCTATATTGTGCTTAAAAAAAACATTTATTCTAGGGACAGAAAACTCTAGGTAGGGACAGTGTCAGTTTCTTTCACTCTGCAAGTCCTTGTTTCCAGGGACCTGTAAGGACAGTGAGTTAATTTTCCTTGTGCTATATTGTGATTAAAAAAAACATTTTTTCTAGGGACAGAAAACTGTAGGTAGGGAGAGTGTTTTTTTTCTTTCACTCTGCAAGTCCTTGTTTCCAGGGACCTGTAAGGACAGTGAGTTAATTTTCCTTGTGCTATATTGTGATTAAAAAAAACATTTTTTCTAGGGACAGAAAACTGTAGGTAGGGAGAGTGTTTTTTTTCTTTCACTCTGCAAGTCCTTGTTTCCAGGGACCTGTAAGGACAGTGAGTTAATTGTCCTTGTGCTATATTGTGCTTAAAAAAAACATTTTTTCTAGGGACAGAAAACTGTAGGTAGGGAGAGTGTTTTTTTTTTTTCACTCTGCAAGTCCTTGTTTCCAGGGACCTGTAAGGACAGTGAGTTAATTGTCCTTGTGCTATATTGTGCTTAAAAAAAACATTTATTCTAGGGACAGAAAACTCTAGGTAGGGACAGTGTCAGTTTCTTTCACTCTGCAAGTCCTTGTTTCCAGGGACCTGTAAGGACAGTGAGTTAATTTTCCTTGTGCTATATTGTGATTAAAAAAAACATTTTTTCTAGGGACAGAAAACTGTAGGTAGGGAGAGTGTTTTTTTTCTTTCACTCTGCAAGTCCTTGTTTCCAGGGACCTGTAAGGACAGTGAGTTAATTGTCCTTGTGCTATATTGTGCTTAAAAAAAACATTTATTCTAGGGACAGAAAACTCTAGGTAGGGACAGTGTCAGTTTCTTTCACTCTGCAAGTCCTTGTTTCCAGGGACCTGTAAGGACAGTGAGTTAATTTTCCTTGTGCTATATTGTGATTAAAAAAAACATTTTTTCTAGGGACAGAAAACTGTAGGTAGGGAGAGTGTTTTTTTTCTTTCACTCTGCAAGTCCTTGTTTCCAGGGACCTGTAAGGACAGTGAGTTAATTTCCCTTGTGCTATATTGTGATTAAAAAAAACATTTTTTCTAGGGACAGAAAACTGTAGGTAGGGAGAGTGTTTTTTTTCTTTCACTCTGCAAGTCCTTGTTTCCAGGGACCTGTAAGGACAGTGAGTTAATTGTCCTTGTGCTATATTGTGCTTAAAAAAAACATTTATTCTAGGGACAGAAAACTCTAGGTAGGGACAGTGTCAGTTTCTTTCACTCTGCAAGTCCTTGTTTCCAGGGACCTGTAAGGACAGTGAGTTAATTTTCCTTGTGCTATATTGTGATTAAAAAAAACATTTTTTCTAGGGACAGAAAACTGTAGGTAGGGAGAGTGTTTTTTTTCTTTCACTCTGCAAGTCCTTGTTTCCAGGGACCTGTAAGGACAGTGAGTTAATTGTCCTTGTGCTATATTGTGCTTAAAAAAAACATTTTTTCTAGGGACAGAAAACTGTAGGTAGGGAGAGTGTTTTTTTTTTTTCACTCTGCAAGTCCTTGTTTCCAGGGACCTGTAAGGACAGTGAGTTAATTGTCCTTGTGCTATATTGTGCTTAAAAAAAACATTTATTCTAGGGACAGAAAACTCTAGGTAGGGACAGTGTCAGTTTCTTTCACTCTGCAAGTCCTTGTTTCCAGGGACCTGGAGAGACATTGAGTGAATTGTCCTTGTGCTATATTGTGATTAAAAAAAACATTTATTCTAGGGACAGAAAACTCTAGGTAGGGACAGTGTCAGTTTCTTTCACTGTGAAAGTCCTTGTTTCAAGGGACAGAGAAGGACACCTGAAGGTAGCCCTTATTGCTTTTTTCCCATCTCCCTGCAGGCCATCTATTAGAATGTCTGGAAGGCAAACAAGGAGAGGCAGACAGTCAGGAGGCAATAAAAGAGGGCAAGCAGGCTCTGTGTCTGGGGGCAACAGTGCTGGTCGTGGACGCGGTGCATTGTCATCAGCACATGGCCATGGGACACGCTTGTCCTTCTTTTCGGCAGCTGGACATGTTGAGCCACATCATGCCGAAGACTTGGTAGAGTGGATGACCAAGCCCTCCTCCTCCTCCTCATCCTCTCTCACCCAGGCTCAGGGTACTGGAAAAGCAGCTGCCAAAGCGTCGTCTTCCCTGGTATCAATGTCAGACAAATCATCAGTCACTCCTTCCCTAGACCCACCATGTCCTCCTCCTGAGGAGTCCCCCGAACTGTTTCAGCACAGTGTTGGGTACATGCTCCAGGAGGATGCCCAGCGTTTCGAAGGGTCTGATGATGAAACCCAGCTAGAGGAAGGCAGTAGCGTGAGAGCAGACAGAGGGGATGCTCAAGAAGGACACCAATCTGGCAGTCATGTTCCAGCAGCTGCAGCATACTGCCAGATTGGCTCCAGTGATGAGGAGGGAGGGGATGATGAGGTCAATGACTCCACGTGGGTGCCTAATAGGAGAGAGGAGGAGGAGGAGGATGAGGAGGAGGCACATCTCCAACGAGGCAGGATGCCCTTTGGTGGCCAGCGTAAGGGCAGTACACCGACGGAATCACACCGCAGAGCTCCGCCTGTGCAGGGCGCTGCCTCTGCCCGTCATTCAAAAAGTTCTTTGGTGTGGGCCTTTTTTGAGGCTAGTGCATCAGATCGCACAGCTGCTGTTTGCAACATATGTCTCAAGCGTATATCGCGTGGCCAAAACATCAGCCGCTTGGGTACCACATGCCTGACCAGACATATGTTGACCTGCCATGCAGCTCGTTGGCAAGCCTACCTCAAAGACCCACACCAAAGAACCAAGCGGACCTCTCCTTGCACCGCATCAGCTGGGATCTCCAACCCCACTATAACTTCAGTCCTCTCTGAAACATGCACTGAGAGGAATGAAGGTGTAGAATTAGGTGTGTCACAGCCAAGTACTTGCGCCCACTCTGCTAGCAGTACACCGACGTCCGATTCTAGCAGGCAAATTTCCCTGCCCCAGCTGCTGGACCGTCGAAAGAAGTTCACTCCCAGCCATCCACATGCCCAGCGGTTGAATGCTAGCTTGGCTAAATTGCTAGCGCTTCAACTGCTGCCTTTTCAGTTGGTAGACTCGGCCCCCTTCCGTGAGTTTGTGCAATGTGCGGTTCCTCAGTGGCAGGTTCCCAAACGCCACTTTTTCTCACGGAAGGCTATTCCGGCTCTCTACCGGCATGTGGAAGGCAATGTCTTGGCCTCGCTGGACAGGGCGGTCAGCGGTAAGGTGCATATTACCGCTGACTCATGGTCCAGCAGGCATGGACAGGGACGTTACCTTTCTTTCACGGCCCATTGGGTCACTCTTTTGGCAGCTGGGAAGGATTCAGGACAAGGTGCAGTAGTGTTGGAGGTTGTCCCACCGCCACGCCTCCAAAATGCTACTACTGGTTGTGACACACCTCTCTCCTCCACCCCCTCCTCTTCTTCTTCCTCCATGGCCTCTTCCTGTGGTTTGTCCTATGAACCAGCGGTGCTCCGTAGCCGTTCACGGGGCTACGCAAGTACGCAGGCAAAAAGATGCCATGCCGTGCTTGCGCTGGTGTGTTTGGGGGACAGAAGCCACACTGGGGCAGAGGTCCTGTCTGCTCTGCAGGGCCAGGCCGAGAGGTGGTTGACGCCACGCCAGCTTAAGCCAGGAATGGTGGTTTGCGACAATGGCACCAACCTCCTCTCCGCCCTCCGACAGGGACAACTGACCCATGTGCCCTGTGTGGCTCACGTCCTTAACCTGGTGGTGCAGCGCTTCTTGGGCAGGTACCCGGGCTTACAGGATGTCCTGAGGCAGGCCAGGAAAGTCTGTGTGCATTTCCGCAGATCTTATAATGCCAGTGCTCGCCTGGCTGAGCTGCAAAAGGAGTTGAACCTGCCCAAGAACCGCCTTATATGTGACATGCCCACCAGGTGGAACTCAACGTTGGCCATGCTGCAGCGGCTGCACACGCAGCAGAGGGCCATCAATGAGTACCTGTGCGACTACGGCACCAGGACAGGGTCAGGGGAGCTTGGTTTTTTTTCTCCACGCCAGTGGGGCATGATCAGGGATGCATGCACTGTCCTGGCACCATTTGAGGAGGCCACGAGGATGGTGAGCAGTGACAGTGCATGCATCAGTGACACTGTACCTCTTGTCCACCTGTTGGAGCACACGCTGCGTGGAATAATGGACAGGGCACTTGAGGCAGAACAGAGGCAGGAAGAGGAGGACTTCCTTGCCTCTCAAGGCCCCCTTTACCCAGACAGTGTTCCTTCTGTCCCACCCATCGCACAGGAAGAGGAGGAGGAGGAGGAGGAGGAGGAGGAGGAGGATTGTGTCAGCATGGAGGTGGAGGCTGGCACTCAGCATCATCAGCAGCAGTCTTTTAGGGATGATTTACAGTCCCAAGAAACCAGTGGACTTGTACGTGGCTGGGAGGAGGTGGCTGCGGATCATGTCGTCCTTAGTGACCCAGAGGACTCCGGAGCGAATGCCTCAGCAAACCTACGCTGCATGGCCTCCCTGATCCTGCAAAGTCTGCGGAAGGATCCTCGTATTCTTCGGATCAAGGAGAGGGACCATTACTGGCTGGCCACTCTCCTTGATCCACGGTACAAGGGTAAGGTTGCGGACCTTATGTTACCGTCGCAGAGGGAGCAGAGGATGAGACAACTCCGGGAGGCCTTGCAGAAAGGTCTGTGCAACGCGTTCCCAGAGACTGGGAGGTTGCAAACTCCTGGTCCTGGACAACGAGTTGCTGAGGCTTCGGCCAGTCAAAGAAGGAGCGGTGGGGAAGGTGGCCGTCTGACCGATGCGTTCAGACAATTCTTTAGTCCGCAGCCCCAAAGTATGATCGGTTCCAGCAACCATCGCCAGCGTCTGATAAACATGGTGCAGGAATATCTAGGGGCAAGGTCAGACTTGGACACCTTCCCCACCGAAAATCCTCTGGCTTACTGGGTCTTGAGGATGGATCACTGGCCAGAGCTTGCACAGTATGCAATTGAGCTACTGGCCTGTCCTGCATCCAGCGTTCTTTCGGAACGCACATTCAGTGCTGCTGGAGGATTTGTCACGGATCACAGGGTGCGCCTGTCCACCGACTCGGTTGATCGACTGACTTTCATCAAGATGAACCAGTCTTGGATCACCACCAGCTACCACACACCTGATGCTGATATAACAGACTAATTGATTTTAAAATGTCACATCCCTTCAAGACTGATGCTGATGCTGAGTGCCTGTGCTGTTATGTTGACTGGCTATCCTCCTCCTCCGAGTCCTCAATGATACGATTGATGATGATAGCTTGGAAGATCATTTTTGTTTATGGGTGCCGCCACCAGTGCCTAACGCCCAATTTTTCAGCCCCTGTTTAACAGGGGCGTGTAATTACAATTTTTGAAGCAATACTTTGCAACAGGGCTCATTGCTGTGCTCCAAGTACAGTATCTGTGAGGAGTTGCAGTGTTGTGCCACCAGTGCCTAAGGCCCAATTTTTCAGCCCCTGTTTAACAGGGGCGTGTCATTACAATTTTTGAAGCAATACTTTGCAACAGGGCTCATTGCTGTGCTCCAAGTACAGTATCTGTGAAGGGTTGCAGTGTTGTGCCACCAGTGCCTAAGGCCCAATTTTTCAGCCCCTGTTCAACAGGGGCATGTAATTACAATTCTTGATCTAATAATTCACAGCAGGGCCCATTGCTGCACCCACCAAGAGTAACTGTCAGGGCTTACAGTGTTGTGGCACCAGCACCACCATCAAAGGCCCAATTTTTACTACCACTGTTCAACAATTATATGTAATTAAAATTCCTGATATAATAGTTGACAGCAGGGCGTTCCAGCACCAACCAAGAGTAACTGTGAGTGCTTACAGTGTTGTGCCAACACCAACAACTAAGGGGCCTATTTCTGCAGAGTATATACGGCAGGTCCCTACTTTCAAACATCCAACTTACAAACGACTCCTACTTGCAAACGCAAGAAGACAACAGGAAGTGAGAGGAAATCTACCACTAGGAAGGAAAATTCTCTCCTGTAAGAATAAATATGGGAGAAAGGTGTCTCCTCTGTACTGATGCTTTATCAGCAATCCTTGTTTCAAGAAAAACACCACATTTCAAAAACAGTTGTCATTAGGACGGAAAGTGAGGTGAAATGTTCTGAACAGGGGCACAGACAGCAAAACAAATGTTACAGGGGTGATAACCCTTACCTATGTTTTCCAAAAAGTTTAAAAATAGATTTTTGGTCTGGAGCTACACTTCAACAATGTACCTGTTCAAAATTACAAACAGATTCTACATAAGAACAAACCTACAGTCCCTGTCTTGTATGCACCGCCTGTATACGGCTGTTCTGAGTATATAGGGCCTTTTTTATTTTATGTGCGGGGTTCCCCTTAATATCCATACAAGACCCAAAGGGGCTGGTAATGGGCTGGGGTAGGGGGGGGGTCATGGGGTAGCTATGCCATTTTTCTTAAAGATTTTCATCCATATTACCGGGACCAGACATTACATTAAAGCCGCAAGCAGTTTTAAATGGCTTTTTTTTCCTTTAGAAGTGTCATTTTGTGCAGGGACAGTTCTAAACACGGGAAACACGTGGCACTTCACAGGCATACTTTAGACACCCCCCAGGTACGATATTTAAAGGAATATTTGACTTTTTTTTTTTCACTTTATGCATCATTAAAATGACTGCTCCCGGAAAACGACCGTTTTTAAAACTTATTTTTGCATTGATACATGTCCCCTGGTGCAGAACCCGGGTTCCCAAACCCTTTTTAGGACAATAACATGCATAATAGTTTTTATAATTAGCACTTTAGAATTCGAACGTTCGCATCCATTGTATTTAATAGGGTTCTAATGTTCGTTCGAACTTTCGGTCCGTTCGCGGGTTCTGGTGCGAACCGAACCCGGGGGTGTTCGGCTCATCACTACTCCTCACCAACAACTACTGACAGACTCGGCATTCCACTTGACGTTAGATATTCTTCCATCACTGCTTGGTCCGGTTCCCCCAATCCCAGGTTGTAAAGTGAGGAGTAGAAATCACTGAAAACCTCTGCTATTTGTCCCGGCCATTGGATCTCTGTTGCATCTTTTTTCTTAACTGAGGGTATATATGTCTTTGCCTGTATTTCCCGTAGAGCTCTTGCCAGCTGTCTGCCACATTTGTTACCTGACTCGTAACTACATTTGCGCCCTATCTGTAGTGCCATTTTTGCTCTGTATTGTAATAATTCTGTCACTTGTCTCCGTGTTTTTAATAGTTCTTGCTCTACTTCTATAGTCTGGGCGTGCTTGTGTCGTGCCTCTAGATTATAAATCTTTGTTAGTAGCCCTGTTAAGTTAGCTTCCCTCTCCTTCTTGATCCTTGACCCATGTTTGATCAATACTCCTCGTATTACTGCTTTATGTGTTTCCCAGGTTGTCCCCGACCATTTGTTATTTCAGATAATTCGTAACTTCGGATACATTCTTATTTGCTACGTTCACTAACAGCCAAATTTGAAAGGAAATTCCATTACTTATAATTTAATAGTTAGTAATAGTTATTATTAGTTATGTAGTTATTATTTAGGATTTTTGTGTTTTCAAATTGTCAGATTTTTCGTAAAAGTAAAAAAAAATGACTTTACAACCACTTTAAGAAAAATGTGCTGGAACTGGAGAGAGTAAAGAGAAGGGCAAGTAAGCAGATAAGGGGCCTAGAGGACCTCAGTTATGTGGACCGACTGCAAATATTAAATGTATTCTCCCTGGAGAAGAGACACTTAAGTGGGGATATATTTGCATTTTACAAATACTGTATCTAAATGGTAATTCTAGCATTGGGAGAAAACTATTCAGTCTCAGATCACTTAAGAAAACATACGGTTGGACGAGAAGAAGTTTAACATTAAACTGTAAGGGGGGATTATTTACTGTTAGGGTAAGGTTGTGGAACTCCCTTCTATAATTGGTAGTGTTGAGAAATTAAAAAAAGCTTTTAGATGGGCATCTCAGGGAACTACAGGGATATGGGAAATGGTATTGACTTACAGTAAACACACAACCACATCCACACAGGTTGAACTGGATGGAATGATGTCTTTATTCAACCTTACCAACTATGTAAATTAGTTGAGTGCGCAGTTCCATCTGCCCAACCAATATCAGGACAGTTGAAGCCCCCATAATTAAAACATTGCCCCTCCTTTGAAACCATTTTTTTAACTGTGAAAAGAGATACACAAGCGTTAAAGCCAGCATATCTTCCTGGAAGACTAATATAGACCCTTTGGATCAAAACAAGTGGAAAGAGGCCCTTCTGGCTCATAAACTGTTCTCTCTGAAGATCTTTTATAGTCCTATCCAGTTGCATAGAGCCTGTTTGACCCTAATTCACTTGTCTATGTACAGGCCTCGATATAACCCTATATGTCCTAAATGTCAAAAACTTCCTGGGACCTTCTTTCATGTAATTTGGGCATGCCCATAAATCAAAGGATATTGGAAACAAATAGTAGATTCCCATTACCATCTAATGCCCCCCCCCCATTGGGATTGCACCCCAAAGTTTGCCTACTGGGTATTATTAAACATCTTAACTTAATATCCTACTGGGTATTATTGAACATTTAAAAAAAAATTGCTCAAACCTCTTTAGACAGCCAAAAAGATGATTGCTGAAATCTGACTACATGCTCTCCCTCCTACATTGATATCTTGGTTGACACCTGTTCTTTCAGGGGAGAGGAGACTGATTGTGTGTTCATACAATGTATGAACACTGATCTCTCTCTTCCCCTAGTTATTCCCATCCCTCCTACAGTTAGAACATATCTAGGGAACATTTAACCCCTTGATCGCCCCTACTGTTAACCCCTTCCCTGCCAGTGACATGTATACAGTAATCAGTGGTTATTTTTAGCTCTGATCACTGTATAAATGTCAATGGTCCCAAAAATGTGTAAATGTGTAAAAAAGTGTCTGTGTCCGCCGCAATATTGCAGTCCCGATAAAAATCGCAGATCGCTGCCATTACTAGTAAAAAAAATATAATAATAAAAATGCCATAAATCTATCCCCTATTTTGTAGACGCTATAACTTTTGTGCAAATCAATCATTATACGCTTATTGCAATTTTTTTTACCAAAACTATGTAGGAGAATACATATCAGCCTAAACTGAGGAAAAATCAGCTTGTTAAAAAAAAAAAAAAAATTGGGGATATTTATTATAGCAAAATGTACAAAATATTGTGTTTTTTTCAAAATAGTCACTCTTTGTTTATAGCGCAAAATATAAAAACCGCAGAGATGATAAAATACCACCAAAAGAAAGCTCTATTTTGTTTGGTTACAGCGTGGCACAACCGTGCAATTGTCAGTTAAAGCGACACAGTGCCGTATCGCAAAAAATGGCCTGGTCATTGAGCAGCCAAATCTTCCGTGGGGCTGAAGTGGTTAACGACCACTCAGACTTACGACCAGCTCTCCCCGACCCGTGCAGGATGACTGCTCAGACTTAAGACCAGCTCTCCCGCACTCCCAACCCGCACACAGGACATCATGTCATCACTCTGCATCAGCCTCGTTCTCACTCCCGACCTGCTGTTTTACAGGTATGTATGGTACTGTACTGTACTCTGTTCTCCTAAACGCCCCTTCTAGCGTTCTGTATACTGTATACTGTTTTATGTCTTATGTCTTTCTGTACTGTACTCTGTTCTCCTAAATGCCCCTTACAGCATTCTTTATACTGTACTGTTTTATGTCCTTATGGACACAGTACTGTAATGTATTGTGTGCTTGTACTGTATACAGGTATTGCCCATGCCATGTCAGCAAAAAGAAAAAGCGTGCTTACACCTGCAGAAAGTGCTCAGAAAAAAAGAAAATATATTTATTGATCTTGATATGAAAAATAAGATCACTATGAGGCTGGAAAGAAAGTTAAAGAAATAGCTAGTGAATTGGAACTTGCACATTCTACCATTTCAATAATCCTAAAGGATAAGGATAGAGTGAACAAGACAGGAAATGCATCAACAGGATATCAAGCCATAATAACTAGGCAGCGGAAAGGCCTCATTCATGAAATGGAAAAGTTTCTGGCGGTATGGATTGACGACCAAATAGAAAAAAGAATGCCATTGAGGCTTTTAATTATTCAAACCAAAGCACGCAGTATTTTTGAGAACTTGAAAGTGAACAAAGGAGAAGATTCGACTGAAACATTTACAGCAAGCCATGGATGGTTTCAGAGATTCTGTCGAAGATTCAACCTCTATAACCGGAGTATCAGTGGGGAGGCTGCAAGTGCAAATGTGGAAGCAGCTGAAAAATTTGTGGTGGAGTTTGATAAAAAAATAATCGAAAAAGGTGGCTACTGTCCAGAACAGATATATAACGTGGATGAAAGTGGACTTTTTTTGGAAAAAAATGCCCCAAAGGTCCTAGATACACAAAGAAGATAAAACAATGCCCGGTTTTAAGGCTTTTAAAGACAGGGTCATGTTGTTGTTGGGAGGAAATGTTGCTGGGTTAAAGTTAAAGCCCCTCCTCATCTATCACTCACAGAACCCACATGCATTGAAGTAGGTTAATAAGCACACACTGCCTGTTTATTATTGTGCAAATAAAGCATGGATGACACAAGTTTTATTTGATGACTGATTCACTAACTGTTTCATACCCTTAGTCAAGCGTTATTGTCAGCAAAAGGGTGTTCCCTTTAAAATTATCCTCCTGCTTGACAATGCCCCAGGCCACCGCAGCATCTTGATGACCTACATCCAGACGTAAAGGCATTGGTGCAATAGCCTACTATTTGCACAACACCTTTTCTAAAGCTGTCGCAGCAACTGAAAATGATGAAGTTACCCCTTGTGATTTTTAGAAAGCTTACACCATTTTACATTGCATCAGCTTGGGAGCGAGTAACAGAAAAGTGTATGCAGGGTATATGGAAAAGATGCTTAAAGCATTTTGTGAACAATAACGAAGAGTTTGATGAAACAGATGTTGAAGTTATAAATAAAAAAAGTGTACAACTTGCTAACATGCTTGACTTAGATGTTGAAGTGACCGATATTAAAGAATTTGTGGAATTTGTTGGGGGAGAGCTAAGTAATGAAGATTTAATAGAGATGGAAGCACAGCAGCACTTCGAACAGGAAGAGGAAGAAAGGGAGGAAACAATGAAAAAAGTACAAAAGAAGTTCACATTCAGGTGGTTAGCTCAAAAGTGTTCTCAAAAGTCAATGCAGCTTTATTACAATTAAAGAGTATGGACCCAAATGTTGAAAGGTTCTCTAAAGTGGAACGGCAGATGAAGGAACTTATGCAATGTTATCGTGAAATTTATGACTAAAAAAATAAAATTACAAAGCAGAGCACCTTAACAGAATTCTCCTTGCAAGCTACCCCTACCGGTTCTATAATTTCCTTGTCATCTTCTCCAACATCTACAACTCCTGATGACCCTGCTGGTAACTCCAATGATGACACTGATGACCCTGAAGCACTATCATCCTTTGAAGGATCCGATGACTAAAATGTTACTCTAAATGTATATGTTTACTTTTTGGGCACTGTACATCATTGTATCCTGTACAGTACAGTATTTTTGTTTATATTTTTGTGTACTGTACTTCTGCAAAATAAACCATTATTGCATTGGAGATTTGTGTTTAGACCTGTTCTTTTATCCCTCCATTCTCTCCTCCCCTCCTCCTTTTTATCTTTCAAAAAAAACAAGAAGAACCTACATTTTTATTTCTAGAATATGCATACTAAGTAACTCAGAAATTGTGGTCTGACAAAAACAAGATTTTAATCGCTGTGGTGCCAATGTGCAAAAGTATTATAGTTATATTTTCAAACAAAAAAAACAACAATTTTTTTATTTCCAGTTGCAATATGCCTGCACAATTACTCTGACATTTAGGTACAAGCAGTTTTAACTTTTGACTTAACAAAACATACCTATCCAACATAACACATGAGGTGCCCAACCATTACATTTTACCAGAAGTTTTAAAAAATAGCACCATCCACTTAAAGAACCTAAGCCATAAATTCTAACTTTCATTTTTACATTTCTTAAACTTTTTTCAGTTATGTTTTATTTTAAAAAACACAGTTGGAATTCGTAATTAATTTGTCTGAGTTTAGTTTCTATTTTATAAATGAGTTAAAATAACACTTGATATTTTGTGTCTTTGTAAATACAGTTCTGTGTATCATGTCAGAAATGCACACATTTTTTTTTTTTTATGTCCCCTTTGATATTGCTTTTTGTTGTATAATATTTTCTGTATCTTTGCTATTTGCTACAAAAATTTTTAAAATCTTTATTGCTCTAAAATGAAATAGATTCTCTCTCAATCTCCATGGGCTTTGTGGTTGCCATGTACACCCCTGAATGCCCTGTATTGTTTTTTCTTGTCAGGTCACGTGCGAGGCACAGCACAAATGTCATGTGTCGTTGGTAGAGATGTGAATCCAACCGAAGGGGTGAGATCTGGTTTCTCCCCCATAGGAGCCTGGAAGGTGAAGTTTTGCAGTAGTGTAGTAAAGAAGAGAAACAGTTCCATTTTAGCCAAGTTCTCCCCGGCACAACTTCTCTTACCTAGAAGAAATAAATAAATGCTTATACTGTAAACACATGTGCTGTGTTGCAATGTGTTGGACGAAAAAATAATCAGGTACTTTTTTTTTGTGTGAATGCAATTATGGACGCAAAGGAGATGAATGGGTAGATGCAAGGCAAATGTTTAGATGCAATAAATAACACGCAACAATAGGAAATGCAGAAGAATCAAAAGACATGCTCCTTATAGCAATCTAACCTTTAATATCTTGGTTGCTAGGGTAATCAAACACCAATGTGAGCAAAGTACAACAGATGATCCATATTCCAACAGATCAAAGTGAAATAAAGGTGCTGCATAAAGTGCTAGTGCAAATGGAATACAACAGTATCCTCCACCAGGGGACGTCACCAACATATAGTTAGGATGTACTCTTACCCCACGATATGGACTGTCTATTATGGAAGGTCAAATGCGGTTTGGGATATACCAGCTCCAGGCATAAATAAGGAAGTAGTGCAGGCAGTACACGTCTCTCCAGCCGTTCCTCCCGCAGCAAAATCAGAACCTCATGTCAGCCGAGCAACACCCAAAAAAAATAAATGGGGCTTGCAATAGAGTAAAACCTTTTAAAGTAGTAGTAAAGTTTAGTTTTATGTTTTTGAAATAACAAACATGTCATACTTACCTCCACTGTACATCTTGTTTTGCACAGAGTGGCCCCAAACATCCTGTTCTGGGGTCCCCCGGGCGGCTCTCATGGCTCCTCCTCTCATCAGGTAACCCCCTAGGAAAAGCGCTCTCCCTTGGCCCCACCCCCGGCGGTCTCGTCATTGGATTTGATTGACAGCAGTGGGAGCCAATGGCTGCGCTGCTATCAATCTATCCAATCAAGTGCCGAGAAGCCCCGGGAAGTGGAAGAGCGCGTGTCTGCTGGGTCAAGTTCAAGGGCTCAGGTAAGTAAAACGGCGGGGCTGGGGGGCCGGTGACAGACAGATGTTATTTCACCTTAATGCATAGGATTTAAGGTGTTTAAATGACATGCACTAAATAGAAGATCACTGAAGATGCATCAATGTTACAAAAACTGCAGCATGAATCTTTAAAAGAAAATCGCAGTGACTGGGATAGCATCTCCTCGCCCCTAAGTGATCGATGGGGTAAGAGTACATCCTAACTATATGTTGGTGATGCCAACTGGTGGCGGATACCGTTGGATTCCATTTGCACTAGCACTTTATACAGCACCTTTATTTCACTTTGATCTGTTGGAATATAGATCATCTGTTGGACTTTGCACACATTAGTGTTTTATGCAGCACAACTTATTTCTTTCATTTTTGTGTTTATCTCTCACGTAGTGTTGCTGCTTTCTGGTTATACTTTGTTACACAAGCGGTTTTTGTGCTAGGGTAATAAAAAAATGGACTGGACATTTCTAAACATGTAAATGTAAAGTAAAAATTTTTTACTATTCAGTTTTATTAAGTGACAATCAATATGCCATGTTTTAGGGATGCTTTGTTAGTTGTGTGTGGATGACATCTGTAAATGGGTCCTCCAGACTGGGAGTGGGGTTCAGTTACAATGAGTGATAATGTGAAAGTTTTTGATCTTCCAAGCTTTTTAATAGGTCTAAAAGGAGATTGGTTAAATCTACAGGTAGAAAGTAGTAAGTAAAACCCTTCTTATCTAAGTGTACAGTTTATTGACTTTGGATTACCTGCTGAAAATGGCAGAAATGCTTCTTTTTTTAAGAAATTCCCCTTTGAATCAAGAAAATGTTGTGGGTAGAACTCTTCTGGCTTCTCAAAGTAATTCTCATCCCGAAGTACAGAGGCCAGTAATGGGATCACATACGTTCCCTGTACGATAAGGAATTCAGGTCAGTTCCAGCCAACTTGTGCACAGTACATATCATAGACTCTGATAATAATGAATAACATCAAACACTGTTCTTACCAGGGATCTAGCTTTAATAAGACCTTATACAGATCATGCAGTTTCCAGATGAAATACACTCTAAACTTTAAATTTTCATTACACTGAAAGAACCGGTACATTTAGCAAATGTTCTGCTTTGAACAGTAGGGCAGGTAAAAGTGGATAATTACCTTTACACCCTGTCCCATAGACACATTAGAGAGTCTCTTCAAAATATAGTATATCCCTTTTAGACACTTGCCGTGAAAACAACTATCCCCGTTCAAAGATTTACCTTTTAGGCCTGGTTCACACTGGGGCGACAAACGCTCCGACATTAGGAGCTCATGTCGCATGACGTGTGAAAATCAATGTTTCCCTATGGGAGCCGTCTTAACTGGTCCGACACATGTCGGTCCGACTTTGAGAATGCTCCCTGTACTACTTTGGTCCGACTTTGATCCGACTTCAGCCCATTGACTATCATTGAAGTCGGATCAAAGTCGGACCGCAGTCTTGCATGGTCCGACTTTGGCATGCGACTTGTGCTGTGCTGCTATTGAGGGGGAACTCCAGGCCAAATTTTAAATAAAAAACCGGCGTGGGTTCCCCCTCCAGGAGCATACCAGGCCCTTGAGTCTGGTCTGGATTTGAACGGGCACCCCCTACGCCGAAAAAACGGCATGGGGGTCCCCCCAAAATCCAAACCAGACCCTTATCCAAGCACACAACCTGGCAGGCCGCAGGGGAAGAGGGGGGAACGAGAGAGCGGCCCCCCCTCCCTCCTGAACCGTACCAGGCCGCATGCCCTCAACATGGGGGGTTTGGTGCTCTGGGGAAGGGGGGCGACCTGCGGCCCCCCACCCCAGAGCACCCTGCCCCCATGTTGATGAGGACAGGGCCTCTTCCCGACAACCCTGGCCGTTGGTTGTCGGGGTCTGCGGGCGGGGGGGCTTATCGGAATCCGGGAGCCCCCTTCAATAAGGGAGCCCCCGGATCCCGGCCCCCCCACCCTATGTGAATGAGTATGGGGTACATCGTACCCCTACCCATTCACCTGGTGAACAAAAAATTGCAATAAAAAAACACTACACAGGTTTTTAAAGTAATTTATTACACAGCTCCACGGGTCTCTTCCGACTCCGGCGCTCTTCTTCCAACTTCCGGGGGTCTTTTCCGACTTCGGGGGTCTCCGGTGTCGTCTCCGCGCTCTCCGGTTCTTTCTTCCGCCGGGCCTCCGCTAACTTCTTTTTAGCTCTCTTGCTAACGGAGGCCCGGTCTTCTCCGTCGCCTTCTTCTTCTCCCGCTCTCCGGTTCTTTCTTCTGCCGGCCCCTCCACTAACTTCTTGGTAGCTCTTTCGCTAGTGGAGGGGCCGGGCTTCCCGTCGCCGTCGGCGTCTTCTTCCCTCTTCTCCTCCTCGATGTTGACGCGTCGCTTCCTCCCGCTGTAATACTGGCTCTCCACTCCGCTCCGCATTAATATAGGCTTCTCATGACGTCACAGTCACATGTTCCCATGACGTCACAGTCACATGCTCCGGGGCCATGTGCCCCGGAACATGTGACTGTGACGTCATGAGAAGCCTATATTAATGCGGAGCGGAGAGCCAGTATTACAGCGGGAAGAAGCGACGCGTCAACATCGAGGAGGAGAAGAGGGAAGAAGACGGCGACGACGGGAAGACCACGCCTCCGTTAGCAAAAGAGCTAAAAAGAAGTTAGCGGAGGCCCGGCGGAAGAAAGAACCGGAGAGCGGGAGACGACACCGGAGACCCCCGAAGTCGGAAAAGACCCCCGGAAGTCGGAAGAAGAGCGCCGGAGTCGGAAGAGACCCGTGGAGCTGTGTAATAAATTACTTTAAAAACCTGTGTAGTGACAAGTGAACATCGAGGAGGAGAAGAGGGAAGAAGGCGACGAAGAAGACTGGGCCCCCGCTAGCAAAAGAGCTGGAAGAAGCTAGCGAAGGCGCCCGGCAAAAGGCAGAAAGAACCGAAGAGCAGAAGAAGAGACCCCCGGAGTTGGAAGAAGACCCCTGAAGTCAGAAGAGACCCCTGAAGTCGGGAGAAGACCCCTGGAGTCGGAAGAAGACCCCCGGAGCTGTGTAATAAATTACTTTAAAAACCTGTGTAGTGTTTTTTTATTGCAATTTTTTTCCACCAGGTGAATGGGTAGGGGTACGATGTACCCCATACTCATTCACATAGGGTGGGGGGGCCGGGATCCGGGGGCTCACTTATTGAAGGGGGCTCCCGGATTCCGATAAGCCCCCCCCCGCCCGCAGACCCCGACAACCAACGGCCAGGGTTGTCGGGAAGAGGCCCTGTCCTCATCAACATGGGGGCAGGGTGCTCTGGGGTGGGGGGGCCGCAGGTCGCCCCCTGCCCCAGAGCACCAAACCCCCCATGTTGAGGGCATGCGGCCTGGTACGGTTCAGGAGGGAGGGGGGCCGCTCTCTCGTCCCCCCCTCTTCCCCTGCGGCCGGCCAGGTTGTGTGCTCGGATAAGGGTCTGGTTTGGACTTTGGGGGGACCCCCACGCCGTTTTTTTAATTTAAAATTTGGCCTGGAGTTCCCCCTCAAGATTCAAAGCAAACACAGTGCCTGATATTGGCGGGGATCCAAGTCGGATCCCCATTCATTGAAAGTCGGACATATGTCGGCTTCATGTCGCAGGGCAAAGTCGGATCCAAAGTAGGACAGATGTCGTGTCGCACTAGTGTGAACCCAGCCTTACTCCTGTTCCAGTGAAAATTTAAAAAACGCTCAAAAACGCCAAAGGAGTGTTTTTGAGCTCTGGCGTTTATCTGCAAAGAGATGATTGGACAGTGTAAACACAGGAAATTCCTGTCTGGACATTAGATTTCCCAAGAGTCCTTTGCAAACGCTACCTAATGCTTAAAAATGCGCAAAAACTCTATTTTTACCGCGTTGTCACGAGGGTACTCACCGAGGCCGAGATGCTGAGAGCGGTTCTCCCTTGCGACTAAGCGCACTCCACCCCTGGTGGTGGAACAGAGGGTGAAGGGCACAAAGAGGCATGAGGTACCGGCAGGCTGGTAGGTCTGCGTGCGGATGACGTGGAGCTGGAAGCTGTGCAGTACTAGTAGACACTGGAGATACACAGCAAGTCCGTAATCTGGCCAGGGGTTTGAGCACAGGAGAGAATAGCAAAGTCTATAGGCAGGCTGGAGGTGAAGCACAGGAGACTGGTAGAGTAATCCGTAAGCAGGCCGAGGGTCAAACACTGGAGAAAGGTAGCAGAGGTACAAAAGACAAGCCAAGGGTCAGGTGCTGGAAGAGATCGGAACAGGTCAGGGTCAATCCGGGTCACAACGGTAGTATCAAGGCAGGAAACACAAGCAAGGAACTAGGGAAGCTGAAAGATAAACCAGCAACTTAAACATGGATCCAGGCTGTCTTTTATAGGCAGCCAGGAAGTCATGTGATGTGTGCAGCTGACAGCTTCCACTGTCGACTTTGCTGCCATCTAGTGTTCAAAAGGAAGTATGCTGTGCTTCTTTATAATGTTTCACTGACAGTGCCCCCCCCGAGGAGCGGCCTCTGGACGCCCAAACTGGACATTAATTCTGGGTGTTCCAACTAAAAAGTTTGGATCAAGCGAGGGGCGTGTATGTTCCTTGAGGGTTCCCAAGAATTATTTTCAGGCGGGTACCCCTTCCACTTAATTAGGTATTGAAGTTGCCTACCCCTCTTCCTACAGTTTATTATAGCTTCCACCTCAAATTCGTTCTCTCCATCAATCTCGACTGGAGGAGGGGGAGGCTCTTCTCTTCCCAAAAAAGGACTAGGGACCACTGGTTTTAGCAGGGAGGCATGAAACACGGGATGTATCCTGTAAGAATCAGGAAGGGTCAACTCAAAAGCCACAGGATTTATTATTCTTTTGATCTTGAAAGGGCCGATAAACTTTGGTCCTAATTTTCGTGACGGGCAAGGGAGTCTAAGGTTGATGGCGGATAGCCAAACCTCATCTCCTACTTTGAAAGCCGGGTTAGCTTTTCTTCCTCGGTCAAAATGTTTTTTATAACTATCCTGAGCTTTTTGCATGGTTTCCTGGATCCTTTGGAAGTTGGATTGAATAGAAGTTATCCGATCTTGTACTGCAGGTACTGAGATTTCCGGGATGGTTTTAGGGAGGAAGGAAGGATGAAAACCACAGTTGGACCAAAAAGGAGTCTGGTTGGTGGCTGAGTGTATGGAATTATTGTAGGCAAATTCCGCATAGGGTAATAAAGAAGACCAATCGTCCTGGGAGCAAGAACAGAAACAACAAAGATATTGTTCTAGAGTTTGGTTTGTTCTCTCTGTTTGGCCAATACTCTGGGGGTGGTAAGCTGAAGAGAGACAAACCTTGATTTCTAATGACTTAGAGTTCCTTCCAAAATTTTGAGGTGAATTGTGCGCCTCTGTCGGAGACAATATTATCAGGTACCCCGTGGAGTGTCACCACTTCCTTAATGAATGTGTTGGCAGTGTCTAAGGCAGAGGGGGTACCAATCATAGGTAGAAAATGCACCATCTTTGAGAGGTGGTCAACAATGACAAAAATGATGGTAAAGCCTTCAGGGGGGCAGGTCCACGATAAAGTCCATAGAGACCTCCTTCCATGGTCTTTCCGGGATAGGTAAAGGTCTCAGTAGGCCCCAGGATTTGGCCCTTGCCCCCTTGTTCCGCTGGCAAGAAATACATGAAGAAACATAGCTCTCACAGTCTCGTCTCCAACCTGGCCACCAAAAAGAGCGAGAGACCAGTTCGGAGGTTTTTTGTACTCCGAAGTGACCTGCAAGCTTGTGATCGTGAAATGTCTTTAAGATCAAGGATCTTACTTCCAGGGGGACAATTTTTTTTTATTTTGAGCCCAGAACAGATTGCCCCGTTTCTCTAGAGAAGATATCTCTGGGTCGGTACAGTGGCTAGAGGCCTGTTCAATGGCAGTTCTTAGATCGGGCTGAGCAAGGAGAAGAAAATTCTGTGGAGAAAGGATGGTGTCAGGTTCAGTTGTTTGAGGAAATTCGGGGAACATCCGGGAGAGTGCGTCCGCTTTACCATTCTTGGAACCGGGTCGGAAGGTGATATGAAAATTAAACCTGGAGAAAAAGAGCGCCCATCAGGCTTGTCGTGGTCTGAGGCATTTGGCAGTCCGGAGGTGCTCCAGGTTTTTATGGTCTGTAAAAATCATGATAGCGTGGGACGCACCCTCCAGAAGATATCTCCATTCCTCCAAGGAAAATTTAATGGCTAGCAATTCCCGGTCACCGACGTCATAATTTCTTTCGGGGGAACTTAGCTTCCGAGATGCAAAAGCCACTGGGTGAAGGAGAGCCTTGGGACCCTGTCTTTGGGACAAAATAGCTCCTGTAGCAGTCTCTGAGGCGTCAACTTCCAGCACGAAGGGCAAAGCCGGGTCAGGATGCTGTAAAATTGGTGCCGAGATGAATCTGAGTTTTAACTTGTCGAAGGCTTCCTGGGTTTCCTGGGACCATTGAAAGCGATTTTGCTGACGGGTTAACTGAGTGATGGGAGAGATGATGGATGAAAATCCCTTATTGAACCTCTGATAGAAGTTGGCGAAGCCTATGAACCTTTGCACCCCTTTTTTATCAGTAGGGGCCGGCCACTCCTGGATAGCTTTAACTTTCTGTGGGTCCATAGCAACCCCTTCGGTGGAAATAATGAACCCCAGGAACTGGACAACAGTTTTCTCGAACTCACATTTCTCAGCTTTAAGGTAAAGTCCGTGGTTTCTGAGAATTGTGAGAACCTTTTTTACGTGAGTTTGGTGAAGTTCAACGGTGGCAGAAAAAATAAGGATATCGTCCAAGTAGACAATTACAGAGTTGTCGAGATATTCACGAAAGACATCGTTCACCAGATGTTGAAAGGTTGCCGGGGCATTGCATAGCCCAAACGGCATCACCAAGTATTCAAAGTGACCGAACCTGGACCTGAATGCGGTCTTCCACTCATCACCAGCACGAATCCGGATAAGATTGTAGGCACCCCGTAAGTCTAATTTGGAGAAGATGCGGGCGGTACGAAACCGCTGAAACAGTTCTGGGATAAGTGGGAGGGGGTACCGGTTCTTTATAGTTATTTTATTGAGCTCCCTGTAGTCTATGCAAGGTCTTAGGGAGCCGTCTTTCTTTTCGACGAAGAAGATACCGGCTCCAGCCGGTGAAGAGGACGGATGAATGAAGCCTTTTTCAAGATTCTCGTCTATGTATACCCGAAGAGCTTCCAACTTGGTCTCGGACAATGGAAATATGCGACCGAAAGGGATTTCTGAGCCAGGTAGGAGGTCAATGGGACAGTCGTAAGACCGATGAGGTGGCAAACAATCTGCTTTCTTTTTATCAAAAATGTCTTTGAACTCAAGGTAAACGGGAGGGACAAGCTGGAGATGGTCAGGTACTGGTTGAACAGTTAGGCATGAGGCAGGAGCTGGAACAAAACAATGCTGGGAGCAGTAGGCAGAGGAGAAGGAAATCTCTTTATTAAGCCAGCTAATTTGAGGATCATGGGCTTGTAACCATGGAAGTCCCAAGATGACAGGAAACATGGGGGAGCAGATAATATCAAAACATAAGTGCTCCTGGTGGCCTGAGTCTGTGACAGTGAGAATGGGAACAGTTTCTTGTGTAACAGGTCCTGAGCAGGGTAAGGACCCATTGGCTAAGCGAACCAGGAGATTCTGTCTCTTGTTGAGGAGAGGAAGATGTAGTTTCTGAGCCAATGATGCATCAAGGAAGCAGCTGCAGGCGCCCGAATCGACTATGGCCAGTAGCCGAATTACCTCTCCCGCTACCCGTAGAGAGACAGGAAGGGTAACATGAGTTTGAGTAGGACCAGCAACTTGATAGTTCATAGCATAATGGTTGCGTGACTTACTGGGTCTCACGGGGCAGTTACGTAAGTAATGTCCCGCTTCGCCGCAATACAGGCACAGGTTGGCTTGGCGTCTCCGCTGTCTTTCAACGGGGGTGAGTGGAGCTCGGACCAAACCTAGCTGCATGGGTTCACTCTCAGGAGCAGAAACAACAGGAGGAGCCAGGAACGGAGGATGGACATTAGAAGGCTTGGGTAGCATCCAGGTAGGTCGGGTGGACTGGAAACGCTCGGAGCGCCGCTCCCACATGCATCTGTCCAATTTAATGGTCAATTGAATTAAAGCTTCCAAAGTAGTAGGGGTCTCAACCCGGGCCAGTTCGTCTTCAAGGGCTTCGGAGAGACCCTGGCGGTACTGATATTTGAGGGCAGCCTTGTTCCATCCTGTATCAGCTGACCATTTACGGAAATCAACCGTATAGTCCTCCACTGGTCTATTTCCTTGGGTCAGGGCATGTAAGACGGACTCTGCCGTGGCTGTACGCTGAGGGTCATCATACAGTTGAGCCATGGATTCAAAGAAAGTGTCTATTGAGTTCAATATGGGGCTTCTCTGCTCCATGAGACCATGGGCCCAGGCTTGTGGTTCCTCAGATAATAAGGAGATAATGAACCCCACCTTGACAACTTCAGAAGAAAAAGTCCTGGGTTGGAGGGCCAAGTATAGGGAGCAGGTGTTCTTGAAAGCTCTGAATTTCTTTCGGTTGCCCGAAAATCGCTCAGGAATAGGAACCCGTGGTTCAGGAACGGCCATAATGACAGCAGGGTTGGACTGAGCTTGAGAAGAGGAGGTCCCAGGAGAAACTGCTGAAGCTGTAGTGGGTGAAGCGGGCAACCTGGATAGGTGCTGAAGACGTCCATCCATCTGGACATAACCCTCCTGCAACTTCTGGACTGCCTGCGTAATGGCTGTGACCTGCTGACACAGGGCCTCAAGAGGAGAACACGCTCTGTCAGCCTTGGACATTTTGGCTGGTTTATACTGTCACGAGGGTACTCACCGAGGCCGAGATGCTGAGAGCGGTTCTCCCTTGTGACTAAGCGCACTCCACCCCTGGTGGTGGAACAGAGGGTGAAGGGCACAAAAAGGCACGAGGTACCGGCAGGCTGGTAGGTCTGCGTGCAGATGACGTGGAGCTGGAAGCTGTGCAGTACTAGTAGACACTAGAGATACACAGCAAGTCCTTAATCTGGCCAGGGGTTTGAGCACAGGAGATAATAGCAAAGTCCGTAGGCTGGAGGTCAAGCACAGGAGACTGGTAGAGTAATCCGTAAGCAGGCCGAGGGTCAAACACTGGAGAAAGGTAGCAAAGGTACAAAAGACAAGCCAAGGGTCAGGTGCTGGAAGAGATCGGAACAGGTCAGGGTCAATCCGGGTCACAACGGTAGTATCAAGGCAGGAAACACAAGCAAGGAACTAGGGAAGCTGAAAGATAAACCAGCAACTTAAACATGGATCCAGGCTGTCTTTTATAGGCAGCCAGGAAGTCATGTGATGTGTGCAGCTGACAGCTTCCACTGTCGACTTTGCTGCCATCTAGTGTTCAAAAGGAAGTATGCTGTGCTTCTTTATAATGTTTCACTGACACGCGTTTTTAATGCCGTTTTTTCCAGGCGTCCAACCTAGCTTTACAGCTCGTTTTTAAAAACGTCCGTGGGCATGAGGCCTTAGGGGCAATTAACTTTTTCACATAGGGCCAGGCAGGTTTGGTCTTCTTTTTCACTTATTAAATGAAATCATGAGAGAGAGCGAGAGAGCGAGCGAGAGAGAGAGAGAGCGAGAGAGCGAGCGAGAGAGAGAGCGAGAGACAGACAGAGACAGACAGAGAGACAGAGAGTAGCGCAACCATAAACAGACAACTTCTCTACATGAAATGGCATGTTTGGCTGAAGAAGTTCATCAGAGAGAGTGCATACAGGTGTGAGATGTCGCCATTCAGGAGGAGGAGTTGTTTTCCCAAGGCATCCTGAGAGATATAATCACAGGTGTGTGTGTGACTCTGTAGTGGGCTCAACTTTTGGAGGTGAGCAGGCATTCCAGCCTGAGGTAGTGGTCACTGAAGTCACTGGAAATTTATGAACTGTCACTGAAAGTTGCACAACGGCGGAATTTCGTTATATTTGGACTTGTTTTATTTGTATTTGTTTATGGTTGATCTACACTATATTTTGTTTGATATATTGAGAGTCACATGTGGATACACTCTAAAGCCTCGTACACACGGCCGAGAATCCCATCGTAAAAAAAAAACGTCAGTTTTCTCGATGAGATTCTTGTCAAGCTTGACGGGATTCTTGTCAAGCTTTCCTTGCATACACACTGTCAATTAAAAATCTCGTTGTTGTAAAGCGTGGTGACGTACAACACGTACGACGGCAGTATAAAGGGGAAGTTTGATTCCAATGGCGCCACCCCTTGGGCTGCTTTTGCTGATCTCGTGTTAGTAAAAGTTTGGGGAGAGACGATTCAGTCTTCGTGCTTTCAGTTTATTACAGCATGATTAGGGTTGAGCGAACCCGAACTGTAAAGTTCGGGTCCGTACCGAACTTTAGCTTTTTCCCGAACCCGAACCCGGACTTTGCGCGAAAGTCCGGTTTCGGCAATCTAATGGCGCAGTTAGAAATGCTTCAGGGGCCAGCCAATCACCTTTTGATTAGCTGGTGTGCCCTTAGAAGCCATCACAGCCATGCCTACTAATGGCATGGCTGTGATTGGTCAGTGCAACATGTGACCCAGCTTCTATATAAGCTAGAGGCACACAGCACACACGTCACTCTGCTTCAGAATAGATAGGGAGAGGATCTTGTCTGCTGCTGTTGCTTTTAGGGAGAGATTGAAAAATACATGAGTTAGTCCTGATTCTGGAATCTGAGGGAAAAGATAGAGAGACAGTGTACTGTAGGGCCAGGTTCCTGTTGGTGCTTTCAGGGAGAGAGATTTATTATATAGGAATAGGAGTCCAGATTCAGAGATATAACTCAGCGATCTGCATAGGTTTACCTGTTTGTGTTGCAGTGCAGTCTTTTTACACTGCCATGAGCCCAGTGTCAGAGAAAATCTACCTTTTATCTGCAAACTCAGTGCACCAGCACTGCATATATTACGTTGAGAGATACACCGTTTCCATACTGTGGGTGTATTCTGCTCTTGGAAAAAGATCCATTTAGGGCAAAAAAAAGGCACTTTATTGTGCTCTTTTCCAAAAGACCCATTAAGGGCAAAAAAAATAAAAAATAAATTTTGCACTTTAATGTACGCTGGCAAAAAGACCCATTTAGGGCCACAAAAAATATTTTGCAGTGTGTTATACATATGTGGAAGCGTGTGAAATAAACCATTTCTATATATTTGTCTTCTACTGTGCTATACTAAAAAAACAACATTTTTTTTGAATAGCATTTTCTGCAGTTCTGTAGCTGTGCGATTCAGCGGTTACGTACTGTGGGTGTGTTGTGGTCTTCCAAAAAACGCCATTTAGGGCCACAAAAAATATTTTGCAGTGTGTTATACATATGTGGAGGTGTGTGAAATAAACAATTTCTATATAGTTTTCTTCTACTGTGCTATACTAAAAAAACAAAAAAAATTTGGAATAGCATTTTCTGCAGTTCTGTAGCTGTGCGATTCAGCGGTTACGTACTGTGGGTGTGTTCTGCTCTTCCAAAAACACCCATTTAGGGCAAGATCCTAAATTTGGAAAATATGAGGAGAAGGTCAAAGGGACGTGATGGCCCCGGTCGTGGTGCTGCTGGTGGAGCTCCTGTTGCAGGGAGAGGACGTGGTGGATCTGTGCCAGATACACGCACAAGTGAAACACCTTCCTCAGGTCCGAGTAGGCAACCGAGCCTGCGGCGGTATTTTGTCGCGCCTAATGAGGCTGTACGAATGTTTAGGCCAGGACAAGTACAGGCGATAGTAGATTGGGTTGCTGACAGTGCCTCGGGTTCCTTCACATCGTCTCCCACCCACTCTTCTGATGAAAGATCAGAGTTGGCACCTGAAAGCCATGTCCATCAGTCTTTCACCTCACCCCCTTGCAAATCAGCCAAGCAGTCTGAGCCCCAAATCATGCAGCAGTCTCTTCTGCTTTTCGATGACTCTGTTAGCAGGGTTTCCCAGGGCCATCCACCTAGCCCTGCCCCAGAAGTGGAAGAGATTGAGTGCACCGATGCCCAACCACTTATGTTTCATGATGAGTACATGGGAGGACCATCGCAGCACGTCTCGGATGATGACGAAACACAGGTGCCAACTGCTGCTGCTTTCGCAATTGTGCAGACAGACAAGGAGGGCAGGGGTGAAGACTGGGTGGAAGATGATGTGGAGGACGATGAGGTCCTCGACCCCACATGGAATCAACGTTATGCAGGTGACCAGTGTAGTTTGGAGGAAGAGGCGGTGGTCGCACAGAGCCACCAGCACAGCAGAAGAGGGAGCAGGGTGCAAAAGCGGAGCGTCCGTCCCCTAGACAGTATGTCTGCTACTGCCCAACGCAGCAAGGGACCGAGCACACCAAAGCCAGGTCCAAGGAGTTCCCTAGCATGGCAGTTCTTCACACAATGTGCTGATGACAAGACACGAGTAGTTTGCACGCTGTGCAATCAGAGCCTGAAGCGAGGCATAAACGTTCTCAACCTGAGCACAACCTGCATGACCAGGCATCTAAGTGCAAAGCACGAGCTGCAGTGGAGTAGACACCTCAAAAACCAAGAAAGGTCTCTCTATCTCCCAAACATTGGAGCGGAAGAGGAAGTACCCCCCTAGCCACCCGCGATCCCTGGCCCTGAATGCCAGCATTTCAAAACTCCTGGCCTTTGAAATGCTGTCATTCCGTCTGGTGGAGACGCAGAGTTTTAAAAGCCTGATGGCATTGGCTGTCCCACAGTACGTCGTGCCCAGCCGCCACTACTTTTCCAGGCGAGCCATCCCTTCCCTGCACAACCAAGTGGGGGACAAAATCAGGTGTGCACTGCGCAACGCCATCTGTGGCAAGGTCCACCTAACTACGGATGCGTGGACCAGTAAGCACGGTCAGGGACGTTATATCTCCCTAACAGCACACTGGGTAAATGCAGTGGCGGCTGGGCCTGAGGCAGATAGCAGTTTGGCGCATGTCCTTCCACCACCAAGGATTGCAGGGCGCTTCAGTTTGCCTCCTGTTGCTAACTCCTCCTACTCCGCTTCCTCATCCTCTACCGCCTCCTCATCCGGTCAGCGTAACACCTTCACCACCAACTTCAGCACAGCCAGGGGTAAACGACAGCAGGCAGTTTTAAAACTTTCCTGTTTGGGGGGAAAACCCCACACCGCGCAGGAGTTGTGGAGGGACATGGAACAACAGACCAATGAGTGGTTGCTGTCAGTGAGCCTCAAGCCCGGCCTGGTGGTGTGCGATAATGGGCGAAATCTCGTAGCAGCTCTGGGCCTAGCCGGTTTGACGCACATCCCTTGCCTGGCGTATGTGCTGAACTTGGTGGTCCAGAGGTTCCTTAAAAATGACCCCAATATGCCAGAGCTCCTGCAGAAAGTGCGGGCTGTGTGTGCGCACTTTCGGCGTTCTCACCCTGCTGCTGCTCGCCTGTCAGCGCTGCAGCGTAACTTCAGCCTTCCCGCTCACCGCCTCATATGTGACGTGCCCACAAGGTGGAACTCCACCTTGCACATGCTGGCCAGACTGTGTGAGCAGCAGCAGGCGATAGTGGAGTTTCAGCTGCAGCAATCACGCGTGAGTCGCTCTACGGAACAGCACCACTTCACCACCAATAACTGGGCCTCCATGCGAGACCTGTGTGCCTTGTTGCGCTGTTTCGAGTACTCCACCAACATGTCCAGTGCCAATGACGCCGTTCTCAGCGTTACTATCCCAGTTCTATGCCTCCTTGAAAAAACGCTTCGGGCGATGATGGAAGAGGATGTGGCACAGGATGTCTCCTTGAAAAAACGCTTCGGGCGATGATGGAAGAGGATGTGGCACAGGAGGAGGAGGAGGAGGAAGCGGGATCATTTCAAAGGCTTTCAGGGCAGTCTTTCACAAGTGGCTACGAGGGTGGGTTCCTGCACCAACAAACGCCAGGTACACAATTGTCCGGCAGAAAGGGCACAGTTCTGGAGGATGACGAGGTGGAGGAGGAGATGGAGGAGGAGGAGGAGCCATTTTCACAGCAGGGTGGCACCCAGACCAGCTCGTGGCCATCACTGGTGCGTGGCTGGGGGGATACAGAGGACACAGACGATACACCTCCCACAGAGGACAGCTTTTCTTTGCCTCTGGGCAGCCTGGCACACATGAGCGATTATATGCTGCAGTGTTTCCGCAATGACCACCGAGTTGCCCACATTTTAACTGGTGCTGATTACTGGGTGGCCACCCTGCTGGATCCCCATTACAAGGACAACGTACCGTCCTTAATTCCCTCACTGGAGCGGGATCGTAAGATGCGCGAGTACAAGCGCACGCTGGTAGACGCGCTGCTGGTGGCATTCCCACCTGACAGCGGGCGTACGGTGGAAGCACAAGGCGAAGGCAGAGGAGGAGGAAGAGGTCGCCAACGCAGCCGGGGCACCGGCAGCACCTCAGAAGGCAGGGTTAGCATGGCTGAAATGTGGAAAAGCTTTGTCAGCACGCCACAACAACCAGCACCACCAGCTGAGATGGAACGTCTTAGCAGGAGGCAGCATTTCACCAACATGGTTGAGCAGTATGTGTCCACAGGCCTACACGTACTGGATGACGGGTCTGCCCCCTTTAACTTCTGGGTCTCCAAATTGGGCACATGGCCTGAGCTTGCCCTTTATGCCTTGGAGGTGCTGGCCTGCCCTGCAGCCAGTGTATTATCTGAACGTGTATTTAGCACGGCAGGGGGCGTTATCACAGACAAGCGCAGCCGCCTGTCCAGAGCCAATGTGGACAAGCTCACGTTCATTAAAATTAACCAGGCATGGATCCCAAAGGACTTGTCCGTATCTTCTGCAGACATGTATACCGGTGTTGTGACAAAAACTGTCCGGCCATCGGATTGTGTCCGGCCCATACTGCGAAGGCGCAGCACTTGCGCAGTACAGAGGACAAGCAGATTCACAAAATCTCCGAAGATGAACGGTGCCTGCGCTGTGAGTGCAGGTTCAAGCCCCACCATCCAAGTGGACATACGGTAGCACATAGTAACAGAGCCCCTCACGGGCTCAGTTCGATCTCCACGCTTCGGGCACGGCCTCACTTGGCTCGGCTTGAACCACGGATGGTGTGGCCTTCACCTGAACTCACCACGCAGGCGCCGTTCGTCTTGGGAGATTTTCGAAATCCCCTTGTCCTACATACTGAGCAAGCGCAGTACAGGGTGGACACTATTTGACGGGGGACAGAATTCGACACATCACCGGCCTTACCCAGCCATTGTTGTATTTTTGAACCAGTGTTGGCTACCACGTCCTCCTCCACTGCCGCTTCCACCTACACAGCCACATCCACCGCCACCTCAACCTCCTACTCCATATGGACCTCGTCCTCCTAGGTCAAGATTATAATTTTTATTTTATTTTTTTGTAGCGCACAGATCCTTTCCCCCTTACCTGCCTTTATGTTGTTGGCTCCTCGCAGGAGGGAGAAAGGCACACCGCACTACCAGCCCGTACCCTCCTATATAAAGAGGTTGAGCGGTGTACTTGACGGGCCGTGTCCACAGCCGGAGTCAAAACTCCTCCAGAGGATGATTCTCACCTCTACTGTAGGTAGAGGCAAGTCCTTTAATTCCCAGTAAAGTCAATGTCCACACCAGCTGAAATTACAACTCTTATTCTCTCATGGCAAAATAAACTCTACTCGGATAGAAAAGGTTAGAGCAAAGAAACAGGACAGCTTAAGGTGTGGAGGAGGTCCAGCGCACAAACGTAGCACATTCACTTCACTGCTTAGGTTTCTCAAACAGTTTTAGGTGCACGGTCTCTGCCACAGACCTTGAGGTTGGTCTCTGCCACAGACCGGGTGTACAAGGCCCCTGCCACGGACCTGGAGAACTTTGGTCTCTGCCACAGACCAGGGTGTATAAGGCCCCTGCCACGGGCCGGGTGAATAAGGCCTCTGATACAGTCAAGATGACCTTGAGCTTCTCCTTCTACGAACCTAGCCCATATCAAGGGGAAGACATCTCTCCAGGGAGTCAACAGACCCTTCCTTCACCGTGACTCCCGCATCGGTCCATCAGAATGATCCTCCCTTCCCTGGAACATGGTCCCCTACACGAGGCGGCACCCTAAGACTCCTCGACCCTTAGCGGACACCAGACGAAGGCTCTGGACTCCAGGCTTTACACCCGCACCTAGGCCTCCATACCCAGGGCAGCAGGAACTCCAGGATAGTACCTCACCCCGGGCTAAAAGGTACCTGAGATGGAACAGGAACACATGCACCCAGGCCGAAGGCACCTGGGCGTGGACCCCACTGGACATCAGCCCCCAGGCCAAAGGTCTGCCCCTTTTATATGCTCTCCCGGCATGCACAGCAGGTTCCCCGCCCCGCTGTACTACTGCCAAGAGGGGACACAAAAGGCACAGCACTGTATCGGCGGTTCAACCCTAGCCTACCATGGCAGCGCCACCTGTAGGCCGCAGGGAACTGCACACCAATACTGTCCCCCGAGGACAAAATGGTCCATGAATCCTACAGAATTAGGGTGTTTGAGCCTATTTACCACTCAAGCACTTCCCTTAAATTTAGCACCCCGCTACATTTTTATTTCAAAGTATTTTATTTTCCCACTAGCTTATCCATTAAATTGAATAATTTATTCCAGAAAGGGCGTATTCTGGGGCATTCCCACCATATGTGTGGCATCGTGCCGTTGAGTTTCTGAGGTTCTTAATGACTTCCCGTACCTCTTCTGCTGAAAAGGGGGCCTCCAGCATATTTTTTATTTTTTTTATGTTATTTTAAGTTATTTCCCTATCCACATTTGATTGCAGAGCACTTGCCATGCTCTTAACAACATTTTGCTGCCATTTGCAGCCCTCTAGCCCTTTCCATTACTTTTTTAGAGCCTTTTTAGTCCTTAGAAGTCCGGGTCCCCATTGACTTCAATGGGGTTCGGGTTCGGGTTAAAGTTCGGTCCCGAACCCGAAATTTTTTCCGAAGTTCGGCCGAACCCGTCGAACCTGAACATCCAGGTGTCCGCTCAACTCTAAGCATGATGAATGTGCTATCTCTATTACGAACGCTAGTTTTACCAGAAGGAGCGCTCCTGTCTCATACTTGATTCTATTGATTATTGCGTTGAATATAAATATACAACCCGTGACCCGGGAGTGACGTTTGCGCTCCAAGTCCGCGCTCCACCGCCCATTGCTACCACCCGGAAGTGTCTGCAGGATCCGTGAGGATACACACACTCTCCATGGGACGCTGGAAATGGTGATAGTGCCCTCTTGGGCCATTCCTTGCTCATTTTTCTGCTGTTTTATGTACGTAGATAGGTTAAAGGGTTCTCCTACTGTTTGGGTAACATAATTGAAATAAAGAGGATTACACTATTGTGTTGCTATTTCCTCGTTGTTTTATGATCTGCTTTGGAGCCCAATACACTGGCGGACCCTGAAGGGAGGTGACGTTCCATACAGAGTAGCTGATGTTTCTTCTTGCTTAAGGCTCATTTATATCTTGCCTCTGGTGAGTGTGAACCCCTGAGGGGATTATTCATCACGTGGTGGATTGCAAATGAATGTCTTTGGTGGTGGAAGGTGCTCACTTGGACAATTGCTGATACTCACCTCATTACTCTGAACTGGTTATATCACTTTATTACGTTCTGGACTTTTTTACAGTGGCATTGTCCACGGGTCTTTTTATGATTTTATATTTTAGCGCTGTTTTGTGTAAAACCAACGATCCAGAATATTGAACTGTTTTATTGTTTTACCACTTTTCATTATATATATATATATATATATATATATGTATGTATATATTGTGTAGGACTAGCATCAAGTGTAGAGCTTGAAGGACACCGCCACTCGCTGGTTCTTCTTTTTAAGGGCTGTTTGCCCATTTTTATTAAAAGAAGTTCAAAACAAAATCAAAGGTTTCCCTCGCAGGCGTTTCAGCACTCCTTTTCATCAACAAAATGACATTCAGCCTCCTGGCTTATACATACAGCAGTGCTGCTCAGGCCTTCCACTTCAGGCTCTCGTCTGTCTCCTACAGACTATTCCCTTGGCAACACCGTCCATTTAGATAGCAGCCCCTCACTGCTCTGAGCCTCAGACTTGGGTCTCTGGCTTCCACTGTGCACACCTGCACTCTATGGCTTCCCCAGTGCACACCTGCACTCTATGGCTTCCCCAGTGCACACCTGCACTCGTCGGGAGGGTGGAGCCCAGAATGCTGGTCCTGACTCTACTATCAGGCCCACACACACCTGAACAATCAGTGTGCCTTTGAGTCTCAAAACCCGGATCCAGGAATGGGGATTTCATCCCACCCGGATCTCTAAGAAATCCCCAGGCTCCAGGTCCCAAAGTGGACTTTAGTAAATCATGAGGAAACTGAAAAGCCAGTTTCCTCCCAAACAAGCAAATACCCTGGAGCCCCTCAACCTGCCTGGTTGAGAATCCTGTATTCATACACTGGTGGCGTACTACACTACCACAATATATATATATATATATATATATATATATATATATATATATATATATATATATAAAAATAGTATAAACAAACATAAAACAGTAAATCTGTGTCAGAAATATACTAGAAACAGCGCAAGTGTTGGTAAGATTCAGGTGGCCAATTCCACCTCCAAAGTGATTAACAGTTTATGGCAGATCAAAAAGATATGCAAAGTGTCCAATAGTGTTCATTGGTGGTCCTGGATACAGACAGCGTGCACCTTCACCGTGAAATCCTGATCCACCCAGTGGGAACACACTCCCCCTCAGGGGTTTACACTCACCAGAGCAAAGCTCAAAAAACGCCTTGAACAGGGGGGTAAATCGGAACCTTATGCGTCTCAGCACTCAGCATCAGCCAAGGAGATGTCTTATCAGTGGGGACTCCCAATGAGAATGTACAAACAGAAGAAAGCAAATATAGCGTAACTCCGTTTATTTAGTCAAGTTCCCCACACATCACATAGCCCCTTATTACATTAAACGTACATTTGTTAAACCATAACAGAGCAAAACACACATCACCACATCGCCGTCCGTGAGTAAATTGATTCCCGAACGAATATCCAGGAACTGTCCTTACTTCCGGGTTTGGCTGGCGTGAAGCGCATACGTCACTTCCAGTAGTGTCGTGTAGGTCACGCCCTGACAAGTTTCGTCATATCCTGATTTCAACATTTGAAGGCCCTTATTATACACTTGGTTTTACTATATATATATATATATATATATTACACACACACATATATATATATATACATATACACACACACGGTGAAATACATGATGTGATCAAGGTCTCCTACAGCTTAGCTTCTCTGACTAGCATTTTCTTGGTGGGAGCACATAGCAACCATTGAGAGAACATCTTCCCAAGGGGAGGGCTCACAAGCCTTCTGTCCCAGAAAAGGAAAGTCTGCCAAAGAACCCTTCCAGAACAGTGCCCCTCTGTTTTGTCAAAGACTGGCCCAAACTATTGATTACACAATTACCAGGGGATGGCCAGCTAATGAGACAGACAGAATTCCCTGTACCACACTCTTGTCGAAGAACTTTGGAACAAAGTATGGTGAAAGTTGTAGTACAGACTATCCCTGGACACAAGGTTCCAGCAAGTCTGTTAGGGAACACATCCCTACATTTGAAGACAACAAAGAACAAATATCACACTACTTACTTTTGGTAAAAAAGTATCCTTTAAAATGAACATCCTGTGCGGTGGCATGTGGAAGGTTATTCGGTAATATGTTTGAAAACCTCTGAATCTCATGTATAACTGCATCTGTATATGGCATCTTCTTTCGGTGCTCATTCTGAGGAACAGCCAATCCAATAACCTTATCTATCTCATCTTGGACATTCTCTGCAGTCAGCAATGAAAATAAAACATAATTGTGCAGTAAAAGGAGAAATGTAGCACAATACAAGCTATCAGTAAAGGTCATGTCAGGTCATGTGAGATTATGTTGGTTTATACGTTTGTAAAAATTTATGGAAAAAAAGGTTCTTCAGAACAGAAGGATACTGTGTGTAATGGCAACTTTGAAGGCTTCTTTTCTAGCCAAGAGCACAAACAAGTTAATAGTTTTCTAAATGGCAAATTCAATTTGAATGCTTTTTTCTATCCAAAGGTACTACAAGTTGATGGAACACTTTTCCTCTATATGGAAAATGCAATTGTGCCATGCAACTGTAGTTGAATATGTGGTTTTTTTATGCATATTTATAGCTAATGTTTGTCTTTCACCAGATTGTAAATTATCCAAATAATTTTACTTACTATCTGAAAAATCTTGAGTTACAGAGTACAAGTACCCAGATCACAAAAAAGGTACAGTTTAGACACTTCATAAGATTATTTGTACAAAAATAAGTTGTCCATATACAGAGGATATTTAAACAACGAAAAAAGGTTAAGCGTTTGTTAACCCCCAAAAAAATTAGATACTGTTCCCTTAAAGCATGTTTTACAGCACAGTGCTTGTGCTGTGTAATTTGGCCCCCTGTATCACCTGAAATACCCGGCTGATCCTGCCTGGTTCTACACTCCCCCCTGTGCGCTGACCATGATATATCAGGGCTGCTGAGCCCTGACGCCATGGTCAGAGTACGTCCCTCCGTCAGACGCTGCTATCTGCAGCTCTCCTCTGTCTCCCTCCCCCCTCCTCCCCCTCCCCGTTCTGCCTGTCAGCTCTTACTAGTGCTGCTCCTCTCCCTATGGCTTCAAAATTTTTGTTATCTTTATACCATACCCTCTGATAGATAACAACCTGTATCCTAGTGCCTGGGCTTTATAAAAAAAAAAAAAAAAAGTAGATTTCTACCTGTTTTCACTGAGTCTCCCAGCGATCACATGACTCCAGGCTCTCTGCTCCTCTGGGAATCTCGACCCCACCCACTGGAAATATCAGAAGGGGAGAGCAGAGACCCTGGAGTCATGTGATCGTTGGAAGACATTGTGAAAACAGGTAGAAAGCTGTTTTTTTTTTATAAAGCACAGGCAGTAGGATACAGCTTGTTTTCTGACAGAGGGCAGGGTATAAACATGAGATAGTGGCTTAACAACCACTTTAAACAAAAACAGTATAATTTTTACAGGGGCATAGGAAAAGTGCACCCACTTAATTAAGTATGAAATGTCCGTTCATGACATTTCAAGACCTCAGTCACCTGACTCTCAGATGTAATAACGCTCTTTAGTATAATAGGATGGGGGGGGGGGGGTTGAAAGGGTTGAAAGAAAGTAAAGATATGGAAAAGGATGGAAAGAGTAAAAAAGGGGGAGAGAGTGGGCACCGGGTTGTATAGAGAGTTGGTCTATTATAGAGGAGTTAAGAAATATTTTTCCTACGTCGTTTAACTCTTTTCTTATTTGTTACAGCTACTGCACCAAAACACGAATGCTCTGTACACACGATTGGATTTCTGTTGGAATAAAATCCAATGGAATTTTCCATCTGAATTCCGATGAAGCTGACTTCCATCAGTCTTGCATACACACGGTCAGACTAAATTCCGACCGTCCAAAACGCGGTGACGTAAAACAGTACGACGAGCCGAGAAAAATTAAGTTCAATGCTTCCGAGCATGCGTCGAATTGATTCTGAGCATGCGTGGGTTTTTCCCCATCGGAAAAATGTAAAACATGTTCTATTTTTTTACTCTGATGGAAAAAAGTCAGATGGGGCCCACACACGATCGGAATTTACTTTTTTCATCGTAAAATCTGATCGTGTGTACAGGGCATAAGGCTCCATGAACACTGGGCTTAAAAAAAAGTCTGTTCTCTTTGGAGTAAAAAAACATCCATATAGAGCAATTGTTGTACAAAGGTTAGACAAGTTTAGGAGAGTTTTACATTTTTTCTGCCAGTGAGCTCCAATCAGAAACGCCAATGAGAAGGGTTTTTTTTCTGCCTCTTAACGTTGATCTCAAAATATGCCTGTAAACGTCATAATGTGCGTGAACACATCGGATAACATTGAGTTGCTTCTACAAGCAGAACACAAAACTCCTGTAGAAGCAACGTTTTTTATGCCAGTGTGCATGGAACCTAATAGTTTCCTAAACATATATATACACACACACACACACACAACTTTGCAACACTCTCCCTGCTTCTTTCAATAATATGCTTCTATTATGCAGAGAACTCCCAATTTGTGCAACATCAAAGTAGTACAATTCCAGTGCAAATTTCAAATTAATATAATAACAAAAAGTGCTTTGTGCAGAATATCCTTTTCACTTTGCCTTCTCGATCATAAACACTATATTGTCAAAAGTATTGGGACACCTGCCTTTACACGCACATGAACATTAATGGCATCCCAGTCTTAGTCCATGGGGTGAAGTACTGAGTTGGCCCACCCTTTGCAGCTATAACAGCTTCAACTCTTCTCGGAAGGCTGTCCACAAGGTTTAGGAGTGTGTCTATGGGAATGCTTGACCATTCTTCCAGAAACGCATTTGTGAGGTCAGGCTCTGATGTTGGATGAGAAGGCCTGGCTCGCAGTCTCCACTCTATTTCATCCCAAAGCTGTTCTATTGGGTTGAGGTCAAGACACTGTGCAGGCCAGTCAAGTTCCTCCATCCCAAACTCGCTCATCAATGTCTTTATGGACCTTGCTTTGTGCACTTGTCCAAATCATTTGATGTAGGGGGGGATTATTGTGTGGGGTGGTTTTTCAGGGATTGGGTTTGGCCCCTTAGTTCTAGTGAACAGAACTCTTAATGTGCCAGCATACCAAGACATTTTGGACAATTTATGCTCCTAACTTTGTGGGAACAGTTTGGGGATGGCCCCTTCCTGTTCCAACATGACTGCGCACCAGTGCACAAAGCAAGGTCCTGCCAAATATGGGTTTAGCAGGGGTGTAGTGCCATTGAGGAAAATGAGATTGAGGGAACATGTGTTGGTTACAGGTTCTTGTTTTTTTTGGGGTTATCTGATAAGGAGGTATGATTCTCACAATCCCAAGAAGTTAGATAGTGGAGGTATGAGAGGGCTCCAAGATTCAAAAGAGCAAAATAAAACTGAAATGTTGTTTTTCAAGGGAGAAAAAGAGGAAAAACATTTTAAAAAGAGTAAAGCCTCGTACACACGATCAGATTTCCATTGGACAAGCCTTGGAATTTTGTGCGAAGGGTGTTGGCCGTGAACTTGTTCTGCATACAAACGGCAAAACTTTGTCGGCTAACAAACAGAAACTACGTGGTTTTTCTGCTCTTTAGCACCACCCTTTGGGCAACTTCTGCTAATGTTGTCTTATGGCTAGCATTGCTTCTGAGCATGCGTGTTTGTACTTTGGATTTTTTTCCGACGGACTTGTGTACACGCGATCGGAAAATCCGACAAGACACATTTGTTAGGCAAGGAAACGTTCTGGACAGCCGCACTCAAAATCAATGCCTTTATTTTAAAACATATATTCCGAAGGTACAAGCCACAGCAAAAAACGGAACACAGGAACTGACGCGTTTCACACTTTCAACAGTGCTTATTCGTAGCTATGAATAAGCACTGTTGAAAGTGTGAAACGCGTCATTTCCTGTGTTCGTTTTTTTTGCTGTGGCTTCTTTTTTTTAAATAAAGGCATTGATTTTGAGTGCGGCTGTCCAGAACTTTTCCTTACCTAATTGCTATATGCCTAGCCTGCATCTGCTGTTTCCATTCTGAGGAGAGCTTCATTTCCAGACGTCCACCTGGAGCAGTAATTCCCCTTCCTTCAAGACACATTTGTTGTCGGAAAATTCTAAAGCATGCTATCCCATATTTGTTGTCGGAAAATCAGACAATTGTCCGATGGAGCGCACAAACGGTCAGATTATCCGACAAAACCCTGTCATCACACAATTCCCGTCAGAAAATCCGATTGTGTGTGTGAGGCATTAAGGTCCTTCAATGACTGCAGAGCTTTGGGCAGTGACTTAATAAATTGACACACTAAGGCCTAGCAGCAGATATCAATAAAGGAAGGCACAGGCAAAGTAATGAGAGACTCCAGAGGTAACATGGTGTAAGAGAAATGGTTTGTGAGGAAGCCAGGACTGGAAGTATGCATCCATAGAGTCAGGTAGGAAGTAGGAATGGCCCAATAGAGGTATCAGTGGGGAGTTAAAGTATTTTGTGCGAATAGAGTCCCACATTGCTTTAGATGATCTGGTTAGTGGGGAGGTATGATTCTGGTTCTTAAGTTCTGGGTGCACCCAAGTATCAGTGACGCAAATAAAGTGTCCTTGATTGGTGACTGCTTAAGGTAAAGAATGACACACATGAGGTCATCACAGACACCTGACCCTTACATACTGTATAGTCTCCTGCTGTCTTTCTGGGCTTGGTATCATAGAGGCTTGCTAGACGTATTACAGCAAAGGCTTTCAAAATAAATCCCAACCTTGATCAGCACTTGTGTAGAAAACTTAGAATGCTCCAACAGTGATGACTCTTAAGCTTGGGTCTTTAAAAGGGGAATTCAGGAATAGGCAGGAAACTTGGCAAATATCTTCTGTGAATGAGCACATGATGATAAAAACAAAGGTAATAAACAAAACATTGTGGGTGATTTACTAAAACTGGTGTACAAAATCTGGTGTAGCCCTGCATAGAAACTAATCAGCTTCTATTTTTTTTTTCTTTTTTTTTTCGTCAAAGCTTAACCACTTGCTGACTGCCTAACGTAGATATATGTCGGCAGAATAGCACGGGCAGGCAAAGCAACGTACAGGTACATTGCTTTGAATCTACCACCTAGCGGGTGCGCGCGCATGCCCGCCACGAGCTCTGTGACCGTGCCCGCGGATACGATGTCCACTGGTGTCCCGGGATAGTTTCACGGAGCTGCAGAATAGGGAGATGCCTATGTAAACAAGGCATTTCCCTGTTCTGGTTAGTGACAGGACAGTGATCTACTGCTCCCTGTCATCGGGAGCAGTGATCACTGTCGTGTCACTTGTAGCCCAGCCCTCACACAGGTAGAATCACTCCCTAGGACACACTTAACCCCTTCCTCGCCCCTAGTGGTTAACCCCTTCCCTGCCAGTGTCATTTACATAGTAATCAGTGCATTTTTATAGCACTGATCTATGTATAAATGACAATGGTCCCAAAATAGCGTCAAAAGTGTCCGATATATCCGCCGAGATATCGAAGTCAAAATAAAAATCGCTGATCACGGGGATATTTATTATAGCAAAAAGTCACAAATATTGCTTTTTTTTCCCAAATTGCTGCTCTTTTTTTGTTTATAGCGCAAAAAATAAAAACTGTAGCTCTATTTGTGGGAAAAAAGGACGTCAATTTTGTTTGGGTGCCACGTCGCACGACCGCGCAATTTTCAGTTAAAGCGACGCAGTGCCGAATCGCAAAAAATGGCCCGGTCATTGGGCAGCCAATTCTTCCGGGGCTGAAGTGGTTAATTTAACAGTACGAAGTTAGAAGCTTATTGGCTACCATGCAGAGCTGCATCAGATTTTGCACTTTCCGATTTTAGTAACTCAACCCCTCTGGTAAATATATTTGTAGTAAATGAATTGTATTTATTTCAAAAAGTGTATCCTGTTATGGCCTTGTGAGCTTGCACTGTATATGTGGTTTGCAGTAAAAGCTTATTTCCTTCTCTTTGGTCCCTATGTGGTTTCTACATCTTCTAAAGGTAATGGTTTTAACTCAGTTTTATTCTGTTATAGGTTTATCAGCTAATGGTTTATATATTTTATAAAGAGATACAAAGTAACCAGCAAGGGGCTCTGCCCACCAGACTATATGACCTACAACAGAGTTATCACAATTGCTTGGATTGACGCCATTATGCATATGAGGGCTGACTCTTACTTTGAATCTCTGGATATTTCATCATTAGCAGAAGCCCCCATCTCAAAGTTGTTGAAGTGGTCTCCATTCCAGCAGCAAATAGATTGATAATGAGGACAGTTAAATTATCATTGTGGAAATACGTTGCAGATTCAAGCTTCTCCTAGGGAAAAAAATAAAAAATTTAGATGTGGTAGCAAAAGCAAAAAGGTGGCTTTTTCATATATAATCACTGCTCCACAAATGTTTTATCAACATTAGAAATACAGTTAATCTAAGTCAGGGTAGAACCAATGGAGTAACAAAAAAACTGTCTGTGTAAAGCAACGTTTCAGAAGCCAATGGTTGGGTGTTCATAAACCTAGGCAATGGACATGTAGCCCAGACTAGATTATTAGAGGAACAACTACAAAAAGGAAAATCAAACAAAGAATTGACAAAATGAGCCAAGATATTTTGACTTGGTATTTGTTTAATCTACTGCACCCTTTGTTCTGTAGATCTTTACATGTGTTGTCTGGGGGGGCTGTAATTAGATATTATGGCTCTCTTGTAAACCCTTTATACCAGTGGCGGCTGGTGCTCCAATTTTTTTTTGGGGGGGTGACGCAAACAAACTGAAAAAAAAAATCAATTGCAGCCACTGTGCCCATCAAACGCAGTCACTGTGCCCATCAAGCGCAGCCACTATGCCCATCAAACGCAGCCACTGTACCCATAAATTGCCACCACTGTGCCATCAAACGCAGCTACTGTACCCAACAATTGCTGCCAGTGTGCCCATCAATTGCCGCCAGTGTGCCCCATCAATTGCCGCCAGTGTGCCCCATCAATTGCCGCCAGTGTGCCCCATCAATTGCCACTACTGTGCCCCATCAAATGCTGCCAGTGTGCATCCCTCGCCCGCCACTTACCTGTCTCGGGTCACGGCACTGTCCTCCACGCTCCGAGTCCTCGATGTCTTCTCCCGTCCTCTGCTATGATTGGACGACTGATAGGCATCCAATCACAGCCCCTTTTGCTTCAGCCAATCAGGTGACAGGTAACCAGACCCAAGCACCTGATTGGCTGAGAGGCAGGTCAGTGTTAGGAAATCGATTTATTTGCGTCACTAACATAACACTGAGTAAATAGCGAACACACAGCATTGCGCCTGCTGTTTACCAATTTGGAAGCCTATTAGAGCATATTTCTCTAATCAGGACGCCTATTAGAGCCCATGGCTCTAATAAGGCGCTTCCAAAGAAAACCCACCGCTGTAATTCAGATGCCCGGCGCCCGACAAGGGTCCGGGCACCTGAATAGGGGGCGGCAGCAATAGATAGATTCATGCAATGCATGCATCTATCCATTGGTTATAGACAGGTGCAGGAGAGAGAGGGTGGCACTTCTGCGCCCTTTATGGACGCACTGCACTGCTTTATACAAATAAGCATGCTATCTGCTTTATATTCACAGGTACCAATTTTACAGGTTAAGACTACAGTAAAGATAAGCGATTTTGGTGATTTTTGCTACCTACCAAATCTCATTGTCGCTTCTTGAGCCGATTTGACAAAACCTATGGGGGAAAAAAAAAATATACTCTTGTATTTATTCAGGTTTTTTTGTGTGGGTATATTCAGGGTAGTTTAATCTTATTTATCGTTTTTGTGGTTTTTTTTGTGTGCATTTTATCATTTTCTCTCTACTGTGCCTTTTATTTATTTATTTTGTTTTATTTTACTTGTTTCCACTGTCTATTTCTTTCTTTGGAAAAATAAATTCACGAGGATAATGAGGAGATGTCTTCTGGCACAAAAAAGTTCCCAAATAGTTAGAAAAGACTTCCAAAAGTCACAGAAGCCATTCATTTTGTCTTACAATGAGTTCCACCAAAATGGTAATATTTCACTGAAATCTCCCCATTAGAAGATTTTCCCTGCCGTTCCAGTTAGAACTGTAAAATATTAGATTTTTCATTATTTTCTGTCTGTGTGACAACAGTCACCAGGAAAGATAAATAGGATGAATATCCCCAGTAAGTTTTGTCTGAAGGGCGTTGGCCAGTAATTTTTCTTGCATACAAGCAGCACACAATTGTTGGCCAACAAACACAAAACTATGTGGTTTTTCAGCTCTTTAGTGCCACCCTTTGGGCACCTTCTGCTAATGTTGTGTTTGGTGAGCACGCGTGTTTGTACTTTGGACTTGTACACATGATCAGAAAATCCGACAACAGATCGTTGTCCACGGAAAATTTTAAAGCCTGCCATCCAACATTTGTCCGCAGAATATCTGACAAAATTGTCCGATGGAGCGTACAAGTGGTCAGATTTTCCACCAACAGGCTGTCACACAATTCCCGTCGGAAAATCCTATCGTGCGTATGAGGCTTAAGGTTGATTTACTAAAACTGGAAAATGCTAAATCTGGAGCAGCTGTGCATAAAAAACAATCAGCTTCCAGTTTTTTTTGTCAAAGCTTAAATGAACAAGCTGAAGTTAGAAGCTGATTGGTTACCATGCACAATTGCATCAGATTTTGCCATCTCCAGTTTTAGCAATGAGGTTCATTCTATAGAGCTGCATGCCCGTGTGAGTGTAGTCTTAGATTAGCCTTTCTTAACCTTTTTTAAATTGGAGGAACCCTTGAAAGAAAAAAACAAAAACAAAAAAAAAACACATTCTGCTCACAAGGAACTAGACATGTGCACTGCCGAAAAATTCGTTTTTTTCGTTCTTTTGCTTTTTTCGGAAATTCTGAATTCCAAATTCCCCAAAAAAACGAACAACAAATTTTTCTAATTCTAAAAATTCGGAAATTCAACTTTTCAAATTTCCCATCTTTGAATTTTCGAAATTTCCAATTTTCGAAATTCCAAATTTCGGAAATTGGAAAATTGAAAAAAAATCGGAAATCCGAAAATTCGTAAATTGAAAAATTCGTAAATTTAAAAATTTTGAAATTTTCGAAATTAACGAATTTCTCTCTTCATGAAAAATGAATTAGAAACTACACAAATTGCACATGTCTACAAGGAATCCCTACTTAAGCCCCGTACACACGGTCGGACTTTTGCCCAACAAACGTAGTTTTAAGCAAGTTGGACCAACAATCCGACCGTGTGTACGCTCCATCGGACAAACTTTTTTGAGTTTGGTTTTGTTTTCATCGGACAAAAGTTGGGTCTGCAAACGGACAAACTTTTGCCCAACAAAAGTCCGATGGAGCAAAGTCCTACCGTGTGTACAGAAAACCATAGGACTTTTGTCCGATGGACAAAACAACCAATGTTAAAATCAACCAACAATAGCAGAAGTTGACCAAAGGGTGGCAGTAAAGATCAGAAAAGAGCAGAAAAAAACAAGTGATGTTGTAAGAAGTTTTAAGAAAGTTTGCAGAAAAGTCAGAGCGTGTGTATGCTATGGGTGTTCCCGACCAACTCCGTTCGGACAAAAATCCACGGAAAAGTTTGATGGAAGTCCGACCGTGTGTACGAGGCTTTAGAATTACTACTGTATATCTACAGCAGACAGTATATTAGCATAATGGTCACTGAAAAGAAGAATTATCCTTTCATTTGTGATCTTTGGGATAATTCCCCTATTACAGCTAGCTAAAAAAGATCAATGGTGTCAGTGTTTCTTTTTATCTGAGGGGCAGAAACTGCTCATTACTTGAGGGACCCCTAGAACTCCATGGAGGAACCCTGGTTTAGAAAGACTGCTTTAGAGATATACACTCACTAGCCACTTTATTAGGTACACCTTGCATAGGTGTACACAGCCTATTGTATTAGGGTGTGCACGCCAAAGTTCAAATTATATATATATATATATATATATATATATATATATATATATATATTGTGAGGGGGTTAGCTCGGCAGCGGGTGTGTGTGACCCCCGAGATGGGCTCCCCACACAAAAACAGGCCCAGCAAACGGAGGTTGTGGTTTTCAAAATCAAAAAGGTGCGGTTTATTTTCTATTTACAGTGACAAAACACAGCAAAGCAAAAGAAACATAAACAAAATAAATCCTGGTCAACTTGACCTCTGACTAAACATACAGGTTTCCTAACTAACAACTGGGATCAGCCTAGTGCTGTCCTAGTCCCTAAGTCCCTGGTTTTAAATGTCCAAGCAAATAGCCACACAGGCTTTGTCTCACCGCACAGGGGTTCACTCTCCCTAGACAGTCCACACAGGTCTGGTTCCAGGCATGAGCTAACATCTAATGAAGCTGGGAGTTCTTATAGAGGCCTAAATGAGCTGACAAGCTTCAGCTGGTCTCATCAACTCCCTGTCTGCACGACGCCCCACACTCTCCCTAGAGGTATGAGTCATCCATGAGCCCACTAGCCTCAGCTGGGCTTATACAACTCTCCACCTAGTTGTATAAGTCGGCGTAAAGCCTGAATCTGGGCGAAATATATCTACCCCCCTGGATGCAACCAGGTGACTTTACCTTCCTGCTGTCACAATATATATATATATATATATATATATATATATATATATATATATATATATATATATATATATATATACACATACACACACACACACACACACACACACATTCTTATAAATACATTTAAAACATGGGCGGTGTCAGTAGGGCAATGGACGGTGTCAGTCATTTTGTTTTTATTATTTTTTATTATTACTACAGTTTTTTTTTTGTTTTGTTTTTTAGGAGCCCTGTTGGGGGCTTTGGTGAAATATCAGGGGTCTAAATAGACCTCTGATGTCTCACATTTGAGACAAAGAAAGGGACTGCAGACAAAGATTCACCCAGTCCTTCTCTGCAGCCTCAGTTGCACTGGACAGTGAATGACTCAATCAGTTCATTCAAAAAGGGAAGGGGCCAGTAAATTACATATTTACTGGCTTCTTACCCGCTTTACATTTTGAAACGATTGCCCTCAGCAGCTGGCAGGAGAGGAAAGGAGGGAAAGCTGGCAGTGCTTCAGTGGGTGGGAGGCAGAGGGACCAAGGGAGCACACAGAGGGGGGGGGTCGAGCAGCAAGAAGTAGAGGAACAGGGACAGAAGGGGTGGCATATACTGGTGCCGAATGTGGTAGCTGAATGCCAGCGGGAGGGAGAGGAAGAGAAGCCTACTTTCAGCTGCTGCAGGAGGAAAATACAGATCGGTTCCAGTAAATACTTCCCTCACCACCCAGGTCCAGGTCTCGTTTGTGGGAGAAAAAAAAAGGACATAAATTTTGTTTGGGTACAATGTAGCATGACCACGCAATTGTCAGTTGAAGCGACGCAGTGCTGTATCGCAAAAAATGGACTGGTAATTAAGGGGGTAAATCCTTCTGGTTCTTAAATGGTTAAAGTGTATTCAGATTCCAACAATGACCTATTTGGTCCTTTGGATCTGGTATATATACACCATTGAATTTTTTTTTGTTATATCTGTTTGATAAGTGCAAAAAATATCTGTTGAGCTGTCCTATGTTCTGTGAGCACTTCCTGTGATACCTCAAAGAGCCTACTCCACCCTCCCAGTTCTTATCTTGGAACTACAGAATGATTAGCCGTTTTGTGGAGAATAGGATAGAGAAAGGGTTTGAGTGGTTTTGAGAAGAAAACTGGGCAGGGCTGACACCACGTAGTCCACAAAAAAGGCTGTGTTGTCAGTCCCCTATAGGACTTAAGAGCAGGGCCAGTGCTACCACTAGGCAAACTAGGCAGCTGAATAGGGTGCACTGCTGCCTAGGGTTCCCGGACACTGGTGTTCCTACTCTCTTCTCTCTGCAGCAAACAACTAAGCCTCAGTTGTTTGCAGCCTCTGCTCTGTTTGCACATAGTGTCAGAGGCTCAGCGGCGGCGGAGGACTGTGTCTGTGTCCCGACTCCCGAATGAATAGAAGCAAGCAAACATTTATTGATGGGCACTGGTAGGCTGCATTTGATGGCGCGCTGTTGAGGCTGCATTTTGATAGGCGTCGGTGAGGCTGCATTGATGGGCGTCGGTGAGGCTGCATTGATGGGCGCTGGTGAGGCTGCATTGATGGGCGCTGGTGAGGCTGCATTGATGGGCGCTGGTGAGGCTGCATTGATGGGCGCTGGTGAGGCTGCATTTGATGGGCGCTGGTGAGGCTGCATTTGATGGGCGCTGGTGAGGCTGCATTTGATGGGCGCTGGTGAGGCTGCATTTGATGGGCGCTGGTGAGGCTGCATTTGATGGGCGCTGGTGAGGCTGCATTTGATGGGCGCTGGTGAGGCTACATTTGATGGACACTTCATTAAAAAGGTGGGGTATACCTGGGCAGGGCAAAGGGGGTGGAGCCCAGGGGTGGCAGCAAAATGAGGTTTCGCCAAGGGTGTCAAAAATCCTTGCACCAGCCCTGCTTAAGAGCTGTGTGCATTTATGGCAGGTCACTAGGTTTATTCTAGTACTTGCATGGTCTTTAAATGAATATAACACAAGAAAACATGCATGCATTGCAGCACAGTGTACTTGCATATACCACGCAGCTCTTAGGCCATCATGGCTGTGGATGAACATGTCTCTGGGAACCATCACTCTCACACAGACCAATATAGTATAAATATGAAACCACAGAGTGCTAGCTCTGAAAGACTTAAAACCAACTTTATTTATCCTGCAGCAATGAGGGCACTCCACCTACAGGCTTCGTATTTATAAAATATTGTAGCGATGTACTGAAAAAGTCTTTCACCCTATATTGTGACCATTTTGCACTTCAATGGTTGCAGATACACACACACACACACACACACACACTTTATTTAGAAACATTAACAATTAACCAACAACCTCTTGCTGCTTGACAAGGAAGGCATCAATGAGATTTCTTTGGTCGTTAGCATCCAACTGATCCTTGTACTTGGTGAAAGTTCCCCTAATAAACTGATGCATCTCAGTGACATTCCTAGTCACAGTCTGATGACTTCCTGGTATCCATCGCATCACAGATTGATAGGTATTGTACAGCTGGAAGAGACAAAACGATAGGGGAAATGGTGAAAAGCAAATGTGAATGAAACATGACCAGGCCATTTTTTTGCAGTACAGGACTGCGTTACTTTAACTGAAAATTACACGGTCATAATAGAACAAAAAACATCAGCACTAAAAACCCATGGTGGAGCTAGTCAAATATAGTAGAGTGGGAAGGAAGGGGAAGAGGGGAGGGGAAGGGAAATTAAAGGGATGATCAAAACGCCCAGTGCTGTATGGAACCTATGGCTGGAACACAAACATGAATAAAATAAAACTAAAAACCAGCGCTCAATGGACAGAGATCAGATAATAAAAAAATCAATTGATAAAAATGCCTTTTAATGTAAGTTCATAAGGGAAAGGACAAGTACAGTAGTTCATACACAGTGACATATAAAACCAGGGAGAGGTCAATAATAATTATGATGATCATAGAACCTGACATCCATGGAGGTAGGAGCTAAATCCAAGCTGCAGAGTATGGTGGGGAGAGGGCTCGGCCGTCTGACTCGCTAGAGCTCGAATGAGCCAATGGGCAGTGATCCGGCAGGAGGGAGGACTTCCCAAAGATGTATGGTGCGGTAAGGAAGGCGGATAACCTTCGGTAATGAAGGCAATGAGAAATCCAAACCGACGAGCCGCGCTAAGTGCTCGGGGTAGCAACAGGCTGCAGCTTCAGAATCCTCCTGTAATGAGAACAGCGCGGAGGGGAACCGCCGCTGTGATGGAATCACTACACTTGCACTTACGCTGATCAGAACAGACCAGCTGTGTGGCCGGCGGCTGAAAGCAAGGGGGAGGGTCTGAAACAGCAACTCGGTGACCCCAGCAGGGGGAAAGTCCTTCTCCCGGAAGGCACAGATACAGTGGTGGGGGGACAATGTCACCCAGATGATGTAGCTTCCTGAAAGGATGGTAGTTAGGAAGCTTCTCAATGGATCTAGTGCCGTACTGCCGATCATTCAAGCTCAGCCAGAGCTGCAGTTACTGGAAATACTTTCTATGCAATATAGCTCCACTGAAAAATGGGATGAAATGAAAATGGGAATGTGGGGGTCCTGCGTGGCTCTGACTACACGTTTCGCACTTCAAGCACTTTGTCACAGACAAACAAATGCGCAGAATCTGAAATCCAAAAGATCCGACATAAAAAAATGCTTTTTTTTCATTTTCGTTGCTACAACAGTTCGATATACTGTAGAGAGGAGATTCGACATGATGCTGACAATAGCGATCTGTGTCTATCGAATCTGTGGTCGAATGTGCCTAACCTTAACTCTATTAGTCCAAGATTATTCTTCATAGAGAGGAAAGATTTGACATTATAGAGACAGTGTTGGGGTAGACCATTCGACATGAACGACGAAGATTCGACAAAGCAGCGAAAAACATACAAACGTCGAATCTGTCATTGAAGGCTCATGGTCTGTCGAAAGTTCTAAGATTCGACAAGCAACTAAACTGTACGACGCCGCAAATCGTACATTTCTGGTCAAATGCTCGGCCCATAGGCTCTAGAAAAATTTGAATGTTGGTTGACTAGTAATAATAATAATTTATAAATATAATTACTACTAGTGTCATACAACATTAGAATTCTTCTATAGCTTGTAGGTGGAACATTTGACCGGAAATGTACGATTGCGGCATCGTACAGTTTAGCTGCTCCATCGAATCTTCTTAGAACATTCGACAGACACTATAAGCCTTCAATGACGAATGCATTTAATGAAACTAAATAAATAAATAAAAACAAATTTTGGGAGTAACTAAATACATTTATTTTTCGGGCAAAAACAAAATTCCGAAATGAAATATTTCACTGTGCACATGTCTAGTATTTGATCACCTCTGGGTTTAGTTTTTTTTGCACTATAAATGAAAAAAGATCAAAAACCAATATTAACTTTTTGCTATAAAAACACATCCAATAAAAAATTTTTTTTTTTTTTGTAATTTCTTCATAAATTTAGGCCAATTTGTATTCTGCCACAATTTTTGGGTAAAAAAATCCCAAAAAGCGTATATGGATTGGTTTGCACAAAAGTTAAAGCGTCTACGAACTATGGTACATATACTGGAATTTTTATTTATTTTTATTTACCGTATTTTTCGGTGTATAGGACGACCGACGTATAATGCTACTGTATTTCGAACGTTTTTGCTTGTACTCACTGTATAGGATGACCCCCCTTCTGAGGCTTCATATTGCCCAGATTTCCTTCTTCTCAATCGAAGTTGGAGCCATACGGCGCTGAGCCAATCACGACGAGTGATGTATTCTATTGAATACAAAGCCTGCTTATATTGGCAGAGGCTGTGACATCAGCCCGCGCCACTCTGACTCACTGTAAGGTAGCCTGCTCGGATTGGCAGAGGTTGTCTCCAATCCGAGCAGGCTTTGTGTTCATCAACAGGCTGCATCGCCCGCCGGGATTGGCTGAGCGGTGCAAATTGTATGCATATAGTATTACCGAGCACCCGATGGCGCTGACATCCATCTGGCGGCTGTTTCACCCGGCGTATAAGACGACCCCCGGTTTTTGGATGTGAAATTCAGATGTGAAAGGTCATCTTATACACCGGAAAATACAGTATACTAGTAATGGCAGCGATCAGTGACTTGTAGCGGGACTGCGATAGTATATGGGGCAATCTCTCACTAACTGACACTTTTGACACTTTGGGGTTTATTTACTAAAGCTAGAGAGGGCAAAATCAGCTTCCAGGTTTTATTGCCAAAGCTTAATTAAACAAGCTGAGGTTAGAAGCTGATTTGTTTCTATGCAGAATTGTGACCAATTTTGCCCTTTAGCTTTAGTAAATAAACCCCTTTGTGGGAACCAGTGACACCAATACAGTGATCAGTGCTAAAAATGTATTGCCACTGTACTAATGACACTGGCTGGGAAGGGGTTAACATCTAGGGCAATCAAAGGGTTAAATTTGCGCCCAACCAGTGTTTATGTGTGTACTGGGAGCTGCTTTTGCTATGTGCTGGTTTTTGTTCCCTGATTTACAGGGAAACAAAAACCAGCACATCCCCGCTGACAGGACAGAGCTCTGTATTGTTTACATAGACAGAGCTCTGTCCTGTCTTCTCCTTGCCGATCAGCCAATGTCATCGGTCATCCGTTGGCCGGTACCAGCTGATTGGCTTGTGCTGTGAGTAATCACGTGCGCCCCCCCAAAAGCATAATCACATATAAATACATGATTCTACGCAAGCGGCCTACAATGTAGCAGTAAATCTACAGTTTTCGGTCAGCAAGTGGTTAATACAAGCCACTTAAGTACTTGAATGTGACTTGACATCAGCCTCTTGAACAGCAGAGCTAAAGCCGAAAAAGGGAGAAGCAACACAAAAAAGCCAATCGGATGTACTGCAGTGTTCATGTCAATTGCTGTTGGTAGTGAAGAAGCTAGTTGCTGGCAGTTGGTATATAGTTCTGTGATGCATCTTGTTTATGCTCCTGATTAAGTCATTCTGCAAAATGAGTTAGGTTTAGCAGGTGACATCATCATGTGATTTCCCGGTACCTATTCTGAGTATAAAGACCAGTCCCGTATTTACCGCTACTAGAATTCAACGCAGCCGGAGCTTTCATTTGTGATAGCACAACTATCAGCCTATCCCCACATGCCATGTTCTAGTTGTAATCCTGGACTATGAACTATCCTTTCGGCCCCACATCCAATCACTGTCCAAATCTTGCTGCCTCAACCTCCGCAACATCTCCAAAATATTCCCCTTCTTAGCCAATGTCACAACAAAGCTCCTAATTCACTCCCTGGTCATTGTTCACCTTGACTACTGCAATTCCCTCTTCATTGGATTACCTTTACATAGGCTATCCGCGCCTTCAATCCATCATGAATGCTGCCGCCAGTCTCATCCACCTTGCCAACTGCTCTACGTCTGCTCCTCTCTGCCAATCACTCCACTGGCTTCCGATCACCCAATGAAGTAAATTCAAAATACTAAACAACAACTTACGAAGCCATCCACAACTCTTCTCCCAGCTACTTTACTAACCTAGTCTCAAAATACCAACCTAATAGTTCTCTTAGCTGCTCCCAAGACCTCCCGCTCTCTAGTCACCTCCTCCCATGCTCACCTCCAGGACTTTTTCAGAGCCTCTCCAATCCTCTGGAACTCCTTACCCCAATCTGTCCGATTTTCTCCTATTCTGTTTGCTTTTAGATGATCCCTGAAAACCCTTCTCTTCGGAGAAGCCTAACAACTGTACTTTTTTCTCCATCAGATCATACCCCACAGCTATTACATTTTGCATCACTTGACCCTTCCTCTTAGATTGTAAGCTCTAATGAACAGGGCCCTCTGATCCCTCCTGTATTGAATTGTATTGTAACTGTACTGTCTGCCCGAATGTTGTAAAGCGATGCGCAAACTGTTGGCGCTATATAAATCCTGTATAATAATAGTACCCAAGGGTGATGACAGTCTTTCTATGCTTGTGTGGCGCCTATCCCCAAAAAAGCCACTTGATGTGTTGGATGCTCTGTTCTTGTGCCCACAACTCTGCTAACAGCTCTGTACTCTGACACACATGGTTGGGCTGAGGATATAGATGCAGACACCTGTGTGTATAAAGTACCTCCAAAAACATATCCACCAGAAAATTACAGACCTATTTATGGATCAGAAAAGTACTGTATATTTTAATTGATGTGCACAAGAAAAGGTTAACCTGTGGAATATCAGGAAGGAAAGGTTATACTAATATGTGTTCACTATTAAAGATTATAACAAAGCAGTTAGTATTCAAAAATTAGCAAATAATAATATTGCAGTGGTTAACTGAGATGATTAGCAAGCTGAAAACAACGAATACTTAATAATCCTCCTCTTTCCTTAACTTTTACAGGGCGGTGTAGCTAAAGCTCTTTACCACACCATCAGTTAGCAGTCAGTAATACACACGTACTAAATCTTCTGCTGGTCAACTCGCTGGGACACAAAAATATTTCACTGGAGCGGTCTAGGTAATGTCCTTTTAAGAGTTAGTGCATGCAAAAAACAAAACAAAAAAAGTGTTCCCAGCCTGCAAGTCTGTCCCTCTGGTAAGTTGCAGTGTATATTTGGTCAGCAGTCGCTCAGCAGTGGCTCAACAGTCCTGTGTAAGCAGAGGCTTTCCATCTCAGCACCGGGCACAAAAAGGCACAAATGTCACCATACAGTATTTTCTGTAAGAGATTAATGCCTGTATCGTCAGCTTCATCTAGTGGCCAAAATGCAGTATAGTTTTCCCAAAATACCTTTACTGCATTTTGTCCACTGCATGGAGCTGGTGATACAGAAATTATTCTTTTAAAAAAAAAAAAAATACAGTGACATTGCATTGAGCTTGAATGAAAGCTACTAACATTCATGCAACAAATGTTTTATAAATTGACCCTTAAATTTGAATTAACATACCATGACCATGGGTGATACAAGTAGTCTTATGTTCTCATTTATTAAACTCATTAATCTCAGGAATACTGGATCTTCATAGTTAAAGCGATGGCCTAGTAAGATGGACACAATGATATTGGCCACGGCAGCATTCATTATCATGGTGTTTTCAAATGGTTTTCCTGAAATTATTATAAGTATTAAGGTTATATTGAATATGGGAATAAGTAGTAATATTAAAACATTTTTCATAAAGTGTTAAAATCTTTAGTCAGAATTACAGTCTCTCAAAATATTTTATTGATTTTGGCCCAAAATATTTTATGTTTACAATTTTAAAATTAAGCATTATATCCTTTTAGGGCTATTTATTTCAAATCTTTATTTTACAAATAAACATAACACATTTATGACACTGAAGTCAGAGAGAATAAGGGCTCGCTTACACTTGCTTCAAAATGTGGCATTGGACACACTTTTTTAAACCACTCTGAACGCCATTTAAAGCCACTGTCACTAAATAAAATGGTTAGCTTACAGTCCTGTTCACATGTTGTGTTGCTTAAAAGCATCTCCAAAGCCTCCATAGAAGTCTATGACAAAACTTGCTTACAGCACCGGAAGCTCTTGACAGGCTTTTATTCAGCATTAGCTTTGCGTTGTATTGGAAGAATTGCAGGCATGAGATATCCCAGGATGCACTGGGAAATAAATAAGCGAACTGGAAAGAGGTCATCAACAGTCACTCGCAGTTCATGAGTATACAGTATATTCTGGAAGTGAAGGTGAGAGGGGTCCAGACTGGAGCGGAGCAACTAGCAGATGGCAGATGTGGTGTGCAGCATGGGAACCCTATAGCAGAAGGTGAGTGTGGACTGGAGAGAGAGGGGGCTGAGCGGCAGAGGATTAATAGAGCTGGAGGACCAGATCAGGAGAATGTAGCAATGTCACATGTGGTGGGCAGCGTGGGAGCAATATAGCTAGAGGTGAGCGAGGCCAAAGACAAATAAGATCAGCAAACCAGCAAACAAGAGGATTAGCAGAGCTGGGAGTTACTACTGAGCAGGGGGATCAGCAAAGCTAGAGGTACTACTGAGTGGGGCATCAGGAGAGCTGGGGGTACTACTGAGCAGACAGTCTGCTGAATGAGGGTACTAACACAGTGGGGATCTGCTGAACAAGGGTACTAATAAACTGGCGATTTGCTGGGCAGGGGTACTAATGAGTTAGGGATTTGCTAAATGGGGGTAATACTGAGCCAGGATTCTTTTGGGCCCCTTTAAAGCAATAGAAAATCAACACACACAGGGCATATGCTGAGCTTCATTAAAGCTTCAAAGTACAGCAGAAACCACGCTTTTCAACTTTTTCCCTGAGTAAAACGCTGAGCAACAATCTGAACACAGCACTCTGAGAGGAAAAACAGATAGATTATTTTCTCTGATGCATTCAACTGTGTATGTAAATTTGATCTTGAGCTATTGAACTCTGTCAACAGTGCTTTTTAATTCAACAGAGTAGCCTACAGCCACAGTTCCACAGCTATGACTAAACACTGGATAGAGTGTGAAATGCGTCAGCTGTCCGAGGTTTTTGCTTGCTGGGACTTAGTGCTGTTCTTATTTTAATAAAGGCTATCATTTTTCAAGAGTGCGGCTGTCCAGAAATACATCCTTGCTATTCCTGCTTTTCTGATTGTATTGTCTGCACCTGAGATCTCTGTGGGTGAATTATTTCTGAGGTTCCCATCTGGAGCGGCTATCTTCCTTTCTCCACAGTACTGTGTACTGCAGCTGCTAGCATAAAACACACATCAGACTACTGACTGTGCTCTTTAACTGCTTTGGAATTATTATACATTATTTAATAGACAGCCTATTGTAGTGTGGCATTTCTTCTATTCAATTTCAGCATCAGGGATGAGCCGAACACCCCCTGTTCGGTTCGCACCAGAACCTGCGAACAGACAAAATGTTTGTGTAAACTTTAGAACCCTATTAAATACAATGGACTCGAACGTTCGAAATCTAAAGTGTTAATTATAAAGGCTAATATGCAAGTTATTGTCCTAAAAAGTGTTTGGGGACCGGGGTCCTGCCCCAGGGGACATGTATCAATGCAAAAAGAAGTTTTAAAAACGGCCGTTTTTTCGGGAGCAGTGATTTTAATAATGCTTAAAATGAAAAAAATAAAAGTGAAATATTCCTTTAAATTTCGTACCTGGGGGGTGTGTATGATATGCATGTGAAGTGGCGCATGTTTCCCGTGCTTAGAACTGTCCCTGCAAAAAAATTCATTTTTGAAAGAAAAAAATGCATTTAAAACTGACTCGCGGCTATTAATGAATTGTCGGCTCCCGGCAATACATACAAAAGTCATTGATAAAAAATAAAAAAAAAGTGTGGGGGTTCCCCAGAATTCAATTACCAGGCCCTTCAGGTCTGGAATGGATATTAAGGGGAACCCCGCCGCAAATTAAAAAAAAAATTGACGTGGGGTTCCCCCAAATATCCATTCCAGGCCCTTCAGATCTGGCATGGATTTTAAGGGGAACTCCACCCCAAATTTAAAAAAAAAATGGCGTGGAGTCCCCCTAAAAATCTATACCAGACCCCTTATCCGAGCACGCAACCTGGCCGGCCGCAGGGGAAAAGGGGGGGACGAGAGAGCGGCCCCCCCTCCCTCCTGAACCGTACCAGGCCACATGCCCTCAACATGGGGAGGATGTCCCCATGTTGATGGGGACAAGGGCCTCATCCCCACAACCCTTGCCCGGTGGTTGTGGGGGTCTGCGGGCGGGGGGCTTATCGGAATCTGGAAGACCCCTTTAACAAAGGGGACCCCCAGATCCCGGCCCCCCCTATGTGAATTGGTAAGGGGTACATTGTACCCCTACCATTTCACGAAGAAAGCGTAAAATAAAAAAATAAAAACACAAACACCTTGAAAAAGTCCTTTATTTAAAAAAAAACTAAAAAAATAACATTCCAGCGGTGAAATCCAGTGTCCCGCGGCGATCCCGATGTCCAGTGCTGTCCTTCATTGGTTGTGCCTGAGCGGACCTGATGGGGAACTCCCTCTCAGTATTTTAAATGTATAGACCCGCCCCTTCTAAAGTTCCCCATCAGGTCCGCTCAGTGGACCAGATGCGGAACATGAGAAGGGGCGGGTCTATACATGTATTACCAAAGTGAGAGCAGTCCCCCATCAGGTCCGCCCCCTCGGTATGTCGGACCCGCCTACGTCATTGGCTTGAGCGGGGAACTTCCTTCACTATGTAAATTTAAATTACATAGTGAAGGAAGTTCCCCTCCCAAGCCAATGACGTAGGCGGGTCCGACATACCGAGGGGGTGGACCTGATGGGGAACTGCTCTCACTTTGGTAATACATGTATAGACCCGCCCCTTCTCATGTTCCGCATCTGGTCCGCTGAGCGGACCTGATGGGGAACTTAGAAGGGGCGGGTCTATACATTTAAAATACTGAGAGGGAGTTCCCCATCAGGTCCGCTCAGGCACAACCAATGAAGGACAGCGCTGGACATCGGGATCGCCACGGGACAGTGGATTTCACCGCTGGAATGTTTTTTTTTTTTTTTTTTAATAAAGGACTTTTTCAAGGTGTTTGTGTGTTTTTTTAAACATTTTTTTACGCTTTCTTTGTGAAATGGTAGGGGTACAATGTACCCCTTACCAATTCACATAGGGGGGGGGGCGGGATCTGGGGGTCCCCTTTGTTAAAGGGGTCTTCCAGATTCCGATAAGCCCCCCGCCCGCAGACCCCCACAACCACCGGGCAAGGGTTGTGGGGATGAGGCCCTTGTCCCCATCAACATGGGGACATCCTCCCCATGTTGAGGGCATGTGGCTTGGTACGGTTCAGGAGGGAGGGGGGGCCGCTCTCTCATCCCCCCCTTTTCCCCTGCGGCCGGCCAGGTTGCGTGCTCGGATAAGGGGTCTGGTATGGATTTTTAGGGGGACTCCACGCCACTTTTTTAAAAATTTGGAGTGGAGTTCCCCTTAAAATCCATGCCAGATCTGAAGGGCCTGGAATGGATATTTGGGGGAACCCCACGTCAATTTTTTTTAAAATTTGCGGCGGGGTTCCCCTTAATATCCATTCCAGACCTGAAGGGCCTGGTAATAGAATTCTGGGGAACCCCCACGCTTTTTTTTTTTTTTTATCAATGACTTTTGTATGTATTGCCGGGAGCCGACAATTCATTAATAGCCGCGAGTCAGTTTTAACCACTTAACGACCGCTCACTGTATATATACGTAGGCACAATGACACCGACAGGCACAATCACGTAGAGCATACGTGATTGCCTTTGTACAGTTGGGGGGTCCGATCGGACCCCCCTTCTGTACAGTGAGCGGTCGGAATTCGTCTGGGAGCGTTCCGAGATAGGGGGGCGGCCGTTCGATTCCGACCACCCCCCCGCGATCGCTCCCGGCGAATAGAAATGCCCCCTCTGTCTGTGTACTGTTTACACAGATAGAGAAAGCAGGAGGAAGTGATGTCATCTCCTGTGCGGCGCTCACATATACCGAGCGTCGTACAAGAGAAGACACACAGGTCAGTGCACTAACACTACACTAACACCAGCACACATAGGCACATAAATCGCCCCCCCCCAGATCACCCCCCAGCCCCCCCAGATCACCCCCCAGCCCCCAGTCACAGTATCACTGATTGCAGTGACCATTTATTTACTGATCACTGCAATCAGTGACATTTGTGACTGTAAAAGTGTCACTACATTTAGTTTTAGGTCCAGTGTAGCCCCCTAACCCCCCCTAATAAAGGTTTAACCCCTTGATCAACCCCCAGATAACCCTTTCACCCCCTAGCACCGCCGTCGCTTGGCGATCATTTTTCTGATCGCTGTCTTGGAGTTGGTGATGCAGATCGGTACCCAGTAATTTTTTTTAGGTTCGCCGCAGGTTTTTATAGCGTCGGGTACCCCCATAAATTATCTAATAAAGGTTTAACCCCCTTGATCGCCCCCCAGGTAACCCTTTCACCCCCTATCACCACTGTCACTAAGCAATTGTTTTTTCTGATCGCTGTCTTGGCGTCGGTGATGCAGATCGGTACCCAGTAATTTTTTTAGGTTCGCCGCAGGTTTTTATAGCGTCGGGTACCCCCATAAATTATCTAATAAAGGTTTAACCCCCTTGATCGCCCCCAGGTAACCCTTTCACCCCCTATCACCACTGTCACTAAGCGATCGTTTTTCTGATCGATGTCTTAGCGTCGGTGATGCTGATCGGTAGCCAGTATTTTTTTTTTTAGGTTCGCCGCAGGTTTTTATAGCGTCGGGTACCCCCATAAATTATCTAATAAGGGTTTAACCCCCTTGATCGCCCCCCAGGTAACCCTTTCACCCCCTATCACCACTGTCACTAAGCAATTGTTTTTTCTGATCGCTGTCTTGGCGTCGGTGATGCAGATCGGTACCCAGTAATTTTTTTAGGTTCGCCGCAGGTTTTTATAGCGTCGGGTACCCCCATAAATTATCTAATAAAGGTTTAACCCCCTTGATCGCCCCCCATGTAACCCTTTCACCCCCTATCACCACTGTCACTAAGCGATCGTTTTTCTGATCGATGTCTTAGCGTCGGTGATGCTGATCGGTAGCCAGTATTTTTTTTTTAGGTTCGCCGCAGGTTTTTATAGCGTCGGGTACCCCCATAAATTATCTAATAAAGATTTAACCCCCTTGATCGCCCCCCAGGTAACCCTTTCACCCCCTATCACCACTGTCACTAAGCAATTGTTTTTCTGATCGCTGTCTTGGCGTCGGTGATGCAGATCGGTACCCAGTAATTTTTTTAGGTTCGCCGCAGGTTTTTATAGCGTCGGGTACCCCCCATAAATTATCTAATAAAGGTTTAACCCCCTTGATCGCCCCCCAGGTAACCCTTTCACCCCCTATCACCACTGTCGCTAAGCGATCATTTTTCTGATCGATGTCTTAGCGTCGGTGATGCAGATCGGTAGCCAGTATTTTTTTTTAGGTTCGCCGCAGGTTTTTATAGCGTCAGGTACCCCCATATATTATCTAATAAATGTTTTAACCCCCTAATTGCCCCTAGTTAACCCTTTCACCAGTAATCATCATATAAGTGTTACGGGTGACGCTGGTTAGTTAGTTTGCTTTTTATAGTGTCAGGGCACCCGCCGTATATAACCCAATAAAGGTTTAACCCCCTGATCGCCCGGCGGGTGATATCAATTAGGTTTTAGCGTCAGAGAGGGTCTGCGTCACACCCCAGGCAGCGTCAGGTTAGTGCCAGTAACGCTAACACCCACGCGTGAAGCATACACCTCCCTTAGTGGTATAGCATCTGAACAGATCAATATCTGATCTGATCAGATCTATACTAGCGTCCCCAGCAGTTTAGGGTTCCCAAAAACGCAGTGTTAGCGGGATCAGCCCAGATACCTGCTAGCACCTGCGTTTTGCCCCTCCGTCCAGCCCAGGCCACCGAAGTGCAGTATCGATCGATCACTGTCACTTACAAAACACAACACACATAACTGCAGCGTTCGCAGAGACAGGCCTGATCCCTGCGACTCCAGTGCTGTAGGAGGTGATTTCACCACCACAGTTAAAAAAAAAAAGAAGCAAATATGCCGAAGCATTGGGGCAGCAGGGGCAGAGGAGCGATTTTGCTCCTAATGCCGCGTACATACGGTCGAAATTTCGACGGAGGCTTGCCCGTGGAAAAGTCCGACCATGTGTGTGCGGCATAACTTTTTTGCGGGAGGATGCCCCCATGCTTCGGCATATATAAATGGTGCATGTATGCCCATCATTAGAAGTGGGTGGATGAAGGGCGGTATTCTAATGGTGGGCATACCCACCGATCAATCTCTTTTTTCGTTCAGCCACCTGGCTGCATGAAAAAAAAAGATTACAATACATGTCCAACAAGGACCAGCAACGTACTGGTATGTTGCTGGACTTTGAATGGTTATACCAGATTGATGCCTGCGGGTTTAGGTATCATCTTTGTATCATTCTTTTCAGCCAGCGGCCGGCTTTAATGTAAAAGCAACCCTAGTGGCTAATTAGCCTCTGGACTGCTTTTACAAGCAGTGGGAGGGAATGTCCCCCCCGGATATAAAAAGCGCCATTGGGAAATTGGGAAAGCATTTTATCACACCGATCTTGGTGTGGTCAGATGCTTTGAGGGCAGAGGAAAGATCTAGGGTCTAGACCCCAGTTTTTTCAAAAAAAGAGTACCTGTCACTACCTATTACTATCATAGGGGATATTTACATTCCCTGAGATAACAATAAAAATGATAAAAAAAAAAACATGGAAGGAACAATTTAAAAATAAAATAGCAAAAATAATAATAAAAAAAAAAAAAAAAAGCACCCCTGTCCTGCCCTGCTGTTGCCCAATGGCGAACGCAAGCGTCGGTCTGGCGTCATATGTAAACAGCAATTGCACCATGCATGTGAGGTATCACCGCAAAGGTCAGATCGAGGGCAGTAATTTTAGCAGTAGACCTCCTCTGTAAATCTAACGGGGTAACCTGTAAAGGCTTTTAAAAATGTATGTAGTTTGTCGCCAATGCGCGTTTGTGCGAAATTTTAAAGCATGTCGTGTTTGGTATCTATGTACTCGGCCTAAGATCATCTTTTTTATTTCATCAAACATTTGGGCAATATAGTGTGTTTTAGTGCATTAAAATAAAAAAAAGTGTATTTTTTCCCCAAAAAATGCGTTTGAAAAATCGCTGCGCAAATACTGTGTAGAAAAAAAAATGCAACACCCACCATTTTATTCTGTAGGGCCTTTGCTTTAAAAATATATATAATGTTTGGGGGTTCAACATAATTTTCCTGCAAAAAAAATATGTTTTCATGTAAACAAAAAGTGTCAGAAAGGGCTTTGTCTTCAAGTGGTTAGAAGAGTGGATGTAAGCTTCCTAATGTTGTGTATAAAATGCCAGAACAGTTCAAAACCCCCCCAAATGACCCCATTTTGGAAAGTAGACACCCCAAGCTATATACTGAGAGGCATGTCGAGTCCATGGAATATTTTATATGTTGACACAAGTTGCGGAAAAAAGACAATTTTTTTTTTTTTTTTTGCACAAAGTTGTCACTAAATGATATATTGCTCAAACATGCCATGGGCATATGTGGAATTACACCCCAAAATACATTCTGTTGCTTCTCCTGAGTACGGGGATACCACATGTGTGAGACTTTTTGGGAGCCTAGCCGCGTACGGGACCCCAAAAACCAATCACCGCCTTCAGGCTTTCTAAGGGTGTAAATTTTTGATTTCACTTCTCACTGCCTATCACAGTTTCGGAGGCCATGGAATGCCCAGATGGCACAAAACCCCCCCAAATGACCCCATTTTGGAAAGTAGACACCCCAAGCTATTTGCTGAGAGGTATTGTGAGTATTTTGCAGATCTCGCTTTTTGTCACAAAGTTTTGAAAATTGAAAAAAAAAAAAAAAAAGAAAAAAAAAATTCTTTCTTAATTTTCAAAAACAAATGAGAGCTGTAAAATACTCACCATGCCTCTCAGCAAACAGCTTGGGGTGTCTACTTTCCAAAATGGGGTCATTTGGGGGGGTTTTGTGCTATTTTGGCATTTTATGGCCTTCAAAACTGTGATAGGTAGTGAGGAGTGAAATCAAAAATTTGCGCCCTTAGAAATCCTGAAGGCGGTGCTTGGTTTCCGGGGTCCCGTACGTGGCTAGGCTCCTAAAAAGTCCCACACATGTGGTATTCCCGTGCTCAGGAGAAGCAGCAGAATGTATTTTGGGGTGCAATTCCACATATAACCATGGAATGTGTGAGCAATATATCATTTAGTGACAACTTTTTGTAATTTTTTTTTTGTCATTATTCAATCACTTGGGACAAAAAAAAAATATTCAATGGGCTCAACATTCACTTCCGTGATGCATATCCACTATATTGCACTTTATTGTATTTTCATTGATTTAGTCAATGATTATTTTATCTATGCTAATTTATTCATGTATTCAGATTCATTGATTTATTCATGTGTTCACATTGTTAACCCCTGTCATTGTCATATAACAATAAAGTTCTCACATTTTGATCAATGATGGGCAATGATGTGACTCAGGAAGCTAATGGTTTATTGCGGTGAGAGGTTCTACCTTTTTTCTAATTGGCTCACAATAAGTGAGGCGGAGACCTCCACGCATATATAAGGATCTTCTTTGACCGGAGATGATTTCCTTGATGATGCCCTGGAGGAGGGGCGAAATGCATTGACAAATTTCCGGTCAACACTAAGAACCAGTGACGCTGCTTCCGGTTCTTGTGGAACGCATGCCGTTGTGAACCCGGAACACACTGACGCTCGGTTATCATTGAAGGCTTGTGAGTTTTCCCAATAACAGCGTATTGTTAATCTGTTCCTAAGCGGTACTTCACAAGTTGCTTTTTCTTTTTATTCCCCACATGGTCCTCTGATCTCTGCTGCTATTGAGCCAACTGTTGAATTTCACCGAACATTATTGGTCCTAGAAGTTGGATGTTGGGTGACTTTTATTTTATTTTAAAGCATTTTTTTTTTTCCCTTCCTTCTATATTACAACCACTGTTGCAAATGGGACATTATTTCTTTGATGTTGAAAACCATCTGTAGTACTGTGAATTACTCCTAGAGCTATTTGCCTGGTTGTTCAGTTCATTTAATGTTTTGCACAGTATATTTTCTGGTTTTACTTAGTTGATCACTTTTTAGTGGTAACATTTAGTATTACACCCACTGCATTTCTGGTGACACCAATCATTGGTGCATAATCTTTTCACTAATAGTGTGTACCATCATCCCGAAAGGTTTAGATGGTTGACATTCACACATACGTTTGTATTGAGCACATTTATATTCGCTAGCGCTGCATTTTATAATTTTTTAATGGGCTCAACATGCCTCTCAGCAATTTCCTTGGGGTGTCTACTTTCCAAAATGGGGTCATTTGGGGGGGTTTTGTACTGCCCTGCCATTTTAGCACCTCAAGAAATGAGATAGGCAGTCATAAATTTAAAGCTGTGTAAATTCCAGAAAATGTACCCTAGTTTGTAAACGCTATAACTTTTGCGCAAACCGATAAATATACACTTATTGACGTTTTTTTTACTAAAGACATGTGGCTGAATACATTTTGGCCTAAATGTATGACTAAAATTGAGTTTATTCGATTTTTCCTATAACAAAAAGTAGAAAATATCATTTTTTTTCAAAATTTTCGGTCTTTTTCCGTTTATATCGCAAAAAATAAAAATCGCAGAGGCAATCAAATACCATTAAAAGAAAGCTCTATTTGTGGGAAGAAAATGACGCAAATTTTGTTTGGGTACAACATTGCATGTCCGCACAATTTACAGTTAAAGCAGCGCAGTGCAAAATTCTGAATTCACCTCTGGTCCTCTAGCTACCAAATGGTCCGGGGCTTAAGTGGTTAAATGCATTTTTTTCTTTCAAAAATGACATTTTTTGCAGGGACAGTTCTAAGCACGGGAAACATGCGCCACTTCACATGCATATCATACACACCCCCCCAGGTACGAAATTTAAAGGAATATTTCACTTTTATTTTTTCATTTTAAGCATTATTAAAATCACTGCTCCCGAAAAAACGGCCGTTTTTAAAACTTCTTTTTGCATTGATACATGTCCCCTGGGGCAGGACCCAGGTCCCCAAACACTTTTTAGGACAATAACTTGCATATAAGCCTTTATAATTAGCACTTTAGATTTCTCCCATAGATTTTTCGAATTTGCCGCGAACACCCCAATTTGTTCGCTGTTCGGCGAAAGGTCGAACAGGCAATGTTCGAGTCGAACATGAGTTTGACTCGAACTCGAAGCTCATCCCTAATCAGCATTGATATTATAAAGGTATATTAACCTGAAAGACCATGTCCACCTGTAAGAGATAATCTAAGGAAAGGGTATCCATACCTCCCAACATTTTGAGATGGGAATGAGGGACACCTACAAGCAAATGTATGAAGGCATAGAACACACACCTTGCCACTCCCCTTTAAAGGGGAAATAACACCAAAAAAAATGGTTAATTAAATCCACAAGTGTTTTTTTTACCACTACTATTCCTTTATATTATTAGCTTTCAAAATGGAAAAATGCAGCAATTTAGCATTTGGATGAAAGGTTTAGCACTGGGAAACCCTTTTTGAAAGATAAAAAGTGCATTTTATATACAACCATATAGATCAGACCAAAATGAGGGACAAATGAGGAGGAAAGAGGGACAGAGGGACATTGCTCAAAATCAGGGACAGTCCCTCAAAATCAGGGACAGTTGGGAGCTATATATCTCTACTTTTGGACATTGTGGAAGCCCCTGTCAGGTTATTATTACCAGGGCTTTTTTTCTCAAACAATAGGTGCTGGAACTTAACCACGGCCCCACAAAACCCCTCCCCCTACACACACCCTCCAAATCACTTCAAATTTCACGAACACAGTAGGAGGGTCTTAAAGGGGCATTAAATACCAGGATTGCATTACATACAGAGTGCAGAGCTGTCACTTCTTTTTTTTTTTAACATTTATTAAAAGTTTATTTAAGACAAGATAGAGATGGGTAAGCAAAAAGAAAATAAAATAAAAAAACGGAACAGAACATTCGCAGATGCAGCTGCACAATAGGTACACTTATCCACAAATTAGGCAAGTCAGAATGCAACAGAGTAACTGAGACCACAATATTCTAACTCAAGGTGACCAGAGGACGTGAGCATCGGATATATTGGAGAGAAAAACAAGACAAAAAGAGAGACATGGTCACAAGTTCAGCTGGATCAACAAGGATGACTGTCGAAATGAGTTAACAATAGGACTTATGATGAATCTAGGATGTGGTCTTCGAATATCAATTATGAGGGGCAACCGCGTTCACAGCATATAAGAAGAAAGGAAAAGAAAAAACTAAAATGGAAAACAAATACAGAACAGAGAGTAAAGAGCTAAAAGGTGGGGAGGGGGGAGGGGGGGATATGGCCAGAGCCCTGGCCCGAGAAAAGGTAGAGAGAAAAGAAAACCCTTGGCCTCAGAGATACTGCCGCAGACCAGTGGGGGAATGTAGGAGCGGGAGACATCCATGTATCACCTACTCCTCCCCCTCGCCGGGATCCCTGGGAGGTGAGGCAGACATAATATCTGAGTACACAGTCGAGTACCTGAATATCAACCATGGTTGCCAGATAGTGCAAAATTTATCCACCACGTCGGTGGTTTGAGTCAAGGTCTCCTCCATCTCGCAAACCACGGAAACCCTTTTCAGCCACTCAGCAGTGGAAGGAACCCTCTGTGATCTCCAGTAGAGCGGGATCAAGGACTTGGCCGCATTTAGCAGATGTCTCGTTAAGGAGTTTTTGTACCTCCTCAAAGAGACATTCGTGATGTGGAGCAGGCAGGAGGCCGCATTCAACACGATCTTGGTTTCGGTGATCTGCGAGACCAGAAGTCTGACCCTCTCCCAGAATGGCGAAATTCGTGGGCATTGCCACCAAATGTGGAGCAACGTACCCACGTCTTGATGGCATCTCCAGCAGGTGGCTGGTATCTGTGGGTTCCATCTATGTATCTTGGCTGGGGTATTGTACCAGTGTGTCAACAGTTTAAATGCCGTTTCCTGCGTCTTAGTACTTATAGAGCACTTATGGGTCATAATACATGCATACCTCCATTGTTTGGGGGAAATCTCCATCTGAAGCTCCTCCGCCCATCTCGCTCTGAGTTTATCAACGGACCTGTATTTTAAATTTTGAAGCCACGAGTAATTCAATGACGTAGTTCTCACACTTGTGTCACCCAGCTGACAAATCGACTCAAAGGTCTCTAGAGGTCTATGTAATTTGCTCCTGACAGACTTATTCCCCAGGTAGCTACGTAGTTGGAGATACTCCCAAAGGGTCATGTGTGGGAGTTGTGTATCAGTTTTAAGTACCGTCCAGTCTTTCACAGTTCCCCCCGTAATGCAGTCGCCTACCAACAAAGGTTGAGGACGAGTCTTGGATTGGAAATGCGGGTTGTTTAGACCTGGGACGAAGTCGGGGTTATCTTGCAGTGGCGTCAGGGGACTAGGTTGTGAGGAAAAGGAAAGGTGTTTGGTCAGATTGTAGAAGAGTCTTAACGTGCTACCAGTAAGGGGGTGATGTTTGACACTGCTCAGTAAACTATTCCAAGGGATCCATGGGGCAAATTTAAGGGGAACGGGGGATAATGCTTCCTCTAGAGAGACCCAATCTTTAGCTGCCCCATGACAATGCCAATCTACGACTCTAGTCAAGTGAGTGGCTTGGTAGTAGGACCTAAAGTCTGGTATTCCCATTCCACCCTGAACTTTAGGCTTCATCAGGTATGCGAACCCAATCCTGGGCTTTTGCGAGTTCCATAGAAATCTTAGGATAACGCTCCTGAGTGTAGTGAAAAAGGAAGCAGGTATCTGAAGTGGGATGGCATGCAAGAGGTCGAGCAATCTGGGGAGGATAGTCATCTTGATTATTGCCGCACGACCAAACCAAGAGAAGTAACCCGACTGCCATCTAAGTAAGTCTTCTCTGATTTTCTTAAGGAACTCCGGGAAATTACAACCAAACATGTCTCCTAATCTAGGCGTGAGCCAAATTCCCAAATATTTCAGGGCCTTCGGTTCCCATCTGAAGGGGGAGGCAGCCACCACCCGTTTCAGCAATCGCTCAGGAAGTGAGACATTCAGGGCTTCCGACTTAGAGTAATTTATCTTAAGATTTGAAACGTAGCTATAATTGGCAAACTCCTGCATCAGATTTGGCAAGGAGATTATAGGGTTAGATAAAAAGAAAAGCAAATCATCCGCATAGGCGGCCACTTTGTACTCTTTAGTCGACACTCTGAAGCCCTGGATGTCTGTATTAGCTCTAACCATTCTAAGAAAGGGCTCAAGGGATAAAATGAACAATAGAGGGGACAGTGGACATCCCTGTCTTGTGCCATTAGTTATCAGAACTTTATCTGAAAAGGTACCATTGATTTTTAATCGAGCCGTAGGGGACTGGTATAGAGCAGAGATCCTGGCTAGCATATGTGGCCCCAGTCCTATCTTCGTGCAAGTGGCTAGCATAAAGTCCCAGGCCACGCGGTCGAAGGCCTTCTCCGCATCCGTGGACAGGAGAAGGCCCTCTATCTTCCCAGCGTAAGCCGCATTAGACAATAGCATTGCCTTGATCACGTTGTCTTTAGCCTCTCGGCCAGGCATGAAACCCACCTGATCCGGATCGATAAGATTCGACAACATGGGACTTAATCTGGAGGCCAGAATCTTTGCATACAATTTGACGTCTAGGTTTAGTAGTGAAATCGGGCGGTAGCTGGAGCACTCCGCTGGGTCTTTGCCCGGTTTGTGGATCACTGTGATATAAGCCGAAAGAAAGTCTGGGGTTACCCGTCTGGGAGCGGATAATGAGTTCAACGCAGCTGTAAGTGGTGTTACTATAAGCTGAGAGAAAGTCTTATAATAGATAGAGGTGTAGCCATCAGGGCCAGGACTTTTACCCGGTTTCAGCTGCTTAATGGCGAGTTCAACCTCTGAAGACGAGAGTGGCTCCTCCAAAAGTGCAACGTCCGAGTCAGAAAGAGCAGGCATTCCACTTTTAGTTAAATATTCCTCCACCATCTGAGCCCTATCACTCCCCGGAGACCCTCCTTTGTGTTGAGGTGGTAGGTTATACAACTTTGTGTAAAAATCATGAAAATGTTGTGCTATCTCTTCCGTGGCCACATCCAGCTTACCATCATGTCTCCTGATACCCGAAATTAGGTTTCTAGCATTCTGTTCTCTCAGTGCCCTCGCGAGGAGCTTACCAGGTTTGTTCCCAGACTCATAATAGATTTTCTTTTTGAAAAATAAAAGACGCCTTGATCTAGTATCAAAGAGCTGTTGGAGGTCTTTCCTGAGATCTAGAAGCTCAGTCGCCGTGTTCGTGCTAAGAGACTGTTTATGGAGGTTTTCTAGTGTTTGATTTTACTCGTTATGGTGACTATTTGTCCCTCCCTATCCCTTTTCCGGATTGCTCCCATTCTGGTAAGTTCCCCCCTCAGGGTACATTTGTGAGCCTCCCAGACCACTAGTGGATCCATACCTGGGGTGGAGTTCCGCAAGAAGAAGTCCTTGATTGAGGAGGTCAAGGTCATTAGTAAGTCAGGGTCTGTTAGTAAGGACGCATTCAGACGCCACGACTGGGAGTGTGAGGGGGGGGTAAGTCCATTCAAGGTTAATGAGATTGGCGCATGGTCAGAGAAAGACTTGAAGCCTATATGTGTCTCTGAGACTCGGGTTAAATCCCGTTGGGATATGAAGAGGTAGTCAATGCGGGAGTGTCTGTTGTGTGGAGGTGAGAAGAGAGCTGTCACTTCTAAACACAGAAACCAGACTTCTGTGTTTACAAGTGATTGTGGTGAGCAGGCACCAAAGGGTTTGAGCCAGAGGTGGTGGAACTGAGTTCCACCAAGTTCCCACTGGAAAAAAAAAGCCCTGATTACTGTTTGCCAAAAAAATAATAATGACAATTGACAAACCTCCAAAAGATTTAAACTTGTTCACCAAACATTCACACTCTTCATTTATCTTGTTTTCAATGGTTTTCTTCCCCATCCCAAAATCTCTGAGTGTTGAAAGAGTAAACCGTCTCATCACTTTCCAGTTGTCACCATGAGAAAATATAATACCTAAAAGGAAACTAGATAAACAAAAAATACATAAGGAAAGTAATGAGCATGTTTGATGTGGCCCTATTTATTCCTTTAGCTTTATTTTCCAGTACAGTGTCAGGACAAGTTCACTGGAAGTGAATTAGTTTATTTCCGTGCATGTATGGAAAGTACATCTACAAGTTACTGGAATTTACAATCTTCCAAAAGAGATCACAGCATTCCTTCCTTTTTTTTTTCTAATTTCCAGAAGGCCATTACCATATTGGTTCAGGTATCATACAGTGTACATGATTTAAGGTGTTTGCCCATGAATGACATGGGTGGATCGAAGTGTGTTCAAGTCTTAGGCCTCGTACACACGACCGATTTTCTCGTCGTAAACAGTCAAGAAAAGTGCCGCGAGAGTTTTTTTGTCTAGAAAAACGTTCGTGTGTATGGTTTTACGACGAGAAACTTGACGAGAATCTCGACGAGAAAATAGAGAACCTGCTCTCTATTTTCTCGTCAGGAGTCCAGATTTCCTCGTCGTGTTTCTCGTCGGCCTGTTTTGTGACGAGAAAATGGTTCGTGTGTATGCTTTTACGACTCTTCCAAAAGCGCGCATGCTCACAAGCAACTATGAGACGGGAGCGCATCTTCTGGTAAAACAAGCCTTCATAATGGAGAGAGCACATTCGTCACGCTCATAAATATTTCATCGTTTAAATGTTCTGCATTGAATTCTTCGTTAGAATGTTACATTAATCAAAACGAGAGACCTTCTTTTGCTGCTGATATTCACACAGAGTTATGCCTTATTTTTAACCTTTTTCATGCTGCTCTTTATAAGATTTATGTGTATTATATCGTGCAAGTTTTTAGGAATAATTTAAATGGTTAGATTTTTCAAAATGATGTTAATTATAATTTCTCAATGTTTTGATAGCGATCTCCCATTTAATTTTCTAATCTATATTTTTAAAATTTCACACCATGTTTTTGAGCTAATCAGATTTAGTTATTCTTTTGGGGGGGGGGGGGGGGTGATATCTGTGCCTTTTATTGTCAGTCAAATGTATCTGCTTACTCCAAAGCTTGTTTTTTTTTATTTAAAAATACACATAGTCAAGTATGAACTTAAACAAAAAACACATTTATTCATGTTTATAAATTAAATAAAGAGAAGGCAGCGCTGGAGAAGCTGCTGCCATTTGTGCATCCCAGGGACCCCAGAGCACACAGCAACCCTGTGTGGACACTAAAATTGGGAGCTTGAGAAGGCCCACATTTCAGAACACAATCTGATGCTGGCCTCCCAGAGGTCAGGAACAGCAGCAGGTGAGATATATGTCCCAAGTGTGTGGTACTACAACAGGCTGCCTTCTGTCCGACCAGTGCGACCACAATGAAGCAAGGCCATCACTTCCTCTTCTTCCTGGCAACCTTCCCTGCAGCCTTTACTGAAGCCTTCCTTCTTCGTTTAGCTGGAGGCTGGCCCACTGGAGGGGTACTCCTGTCAGGAGGAGGAGGTGGAGGTGTAGCAGAAGGGGGTGGGGCAGAAGAAGAAGGTGGAGGTGTAGCAGAAGGGGGTGGGGCAGAAGGTGGAGGTGTAGCAGAAGGGGGTGGGGCAGAAGGTGGAGGTGTAGCAGAAGGGGGTGGGGCAGAAGAAGAAGGTGGAGGTGTAGCAGAAGGGGGTGGGGCAGAAGGTGGAGGGGTAGCAGAAGGGGGTGGGGCAGAAGAGGAAGGTGGAGGTGGAGGTTGAGGTTGGGTCAGTTGGGCCACCTCACATATGGCGGTATTGGGGGTAATTTGCTCCATCACCCCCTTGTTGAGCAAGGTGATGAGCAGGGGTTCGCATAGGAGGCTCATCACCATGCTCATCACCTTGAACTTAGCCTCCACTAGGCCGGCAATGGCCTCTTCAGGGGATGTGGGCTCCTTGAGGGTGGCATGGGCCTCTTTAATAAGGGCCATTGCTGCCTCACTGGTGGTCCTGTCCCTCCTGCCTCTTTTGTGAAGCCTGATGGGAGGCACCTGGGATCTGGTGCTTCTCCTTTGCCCTGCCACCTCCTGGCTGCCACTGGGCCCTGCCACCTCCTGGCTGCCACTGGGCCCTGCCACCTCCTGGCTGCCACTGGGCCCTGCCACCTCCTGGCTGCCACTGGGCCCTGCCACCTCCTGCCTGACAGTTTCCAGACCCTCCTCCTGGTTGATTTCATCCTGTGTATGAAAAAGAAACATAGTTTAATATGTTGGTTTAATCTTTGCATCAAACTTTGTAATCCTGATGGAAGCAATTAGAATGTAAATGCATAAATCCTTGCTTTAAATTTACCACTACATCAGCTTGACTATTTACCACACAATTAAGTGCAGAATAATGTCTACAGATCATGATTTCACTTGTTGAATACAAAATAATGTATGTTTCTCATCCTGACATATTTGGGAAACATTAATTTTATCCCACTACATTTTCAGTTAATACTATACCTGGCTCCAGATGGCCAAATCAGGATCATCCAGGATGGCTGCCTCCTCTTGCTCCAGAGAAGGCTCAGGTTGGCTGCAGGGAAGTCTGGGGGGAAGAGTGGAGAGTGATGGCCTTGGCTCAATGTGGTCATCCAGGAAGGACATCCTGCTGTAGTACCACAAAACCGGGACATAAACATCATCTGCTGCTGCTCCTGACCTCTGAGAAGCCAGCACCTTAGAGCGTTCAGTCCTGTAGGTACCTCTCAAGCTCCCAATTTTAGTGTCCACTTGTTTTGCTGTGGGCACCTTGGTATGCACAAATGGGAGCAGCTTCTCCAGCGCTGCTTTTCTCACCCCTTTTTTTTTATGGATGGGGTTTTTGGTCTCCCACAGAGCCGGCAGCTCCCTTACCGGTCAATAAATTCCGCCAGGAACTCTTTGTCGCTAATAAATACATTCATATTGTATCTGCAAGTAAAATAAATTATATTTAAATAATGTGAGGCAAACAGTCTAACCTCCTTCACATCCTAGTCACCATATATATCCTCCAACAATCTCAAGACAGTATAGGCCAACAATTTTAACAAGTCTCACAAAATCACATACCTTCGTTCGCACGTCCGTCACTTGAACTCCTCTCTCCGCACACCGAACGTACTATAGTCACATGTGTGTTTGCTATATACACACCACGCATGCGTCCAAATTCGAACACGTCGCTCCGCACACGTCGCCCGCCCATGACGTTCTAACTAACATCTTTTCCCCGCCCCTTCTCTTTCGGCGCGCAGACAGATATGGCGGAGTTACAGCAGGTGTCTGATAATTCCGCAACTAGCGAGGAGACAAGCCCGGAGACCGAGGACACGTCACGATCAAGGAGGAGATTCAAGGCATCGAATATGTCTTTGGCGGAGATGGCGGAGATGGTGGACATCTTGGTCAAGGCTGATTATGATGCCAAGCATGGGCCGTATAGCAAACCAAATAGAAGGAAGGCCAAAATCCTCACTAAAGTTGTGAAGAGTCTGAGGGCGAAGTTCGGGGTGAAACGCTCAAATGAGCAGCTCAGAAAGAGGTGGTCAGACCTCAAACTGAGGGAGCCAGACCAGTTGAGGAGCATAAAGAGGATGCTCGCTAAAAGTAAGTAAAATGACGACCTTTCTGCTATTAATCTTTTTAGAAACTGACTTTTTTTTTTTTTAAAGCATATTGGACTCCCTTCCAAAATGTATTATTTTGAACTAGGTTGGGCACAGTAATCGTTCGTTACGTTACCGACACTTCGTTCGGCCACTATCCGTGGTTTTGGCTTATTTAAGACCCCCAAAAGTAATTAGACATCTGCCATTTTTGATCAAGTATTGTGGATAATTTTTAAGTCTAGATGATGTGTTTGTAAGGAGAATGAAATGCAAACTTTAATCAGTGTAAAGGAGAGGACACTCAGCAGCTGCTTCCACATCTGTACTTTGGAGCACTATAGTGTGGGCCACCAGACCCGCCTTTTTTGGGTGTCCCACACAGGTGCATCAGAGTTTATTTGTGGTGCCTCCATGTCCAAAAAATTACATCCAAATGTGAATAATAAACATATTTGGGGTCATAAAGAATGCATTTTTCTTTTAATTCCGCACAAACACACACTTGTACCCCACTTCCAAACAATTTAGCCTGTTTTAAGTTTAAAAATGAGATTTTTACAGTGTGATAAATAGACCTTTGGTTTTATTCTCATAGGGGAGAGAAGACTGGGAGGAGGACACTCCAGGGAGCACATGCACCCCACAACTTCCAAGCAACCCCAAACTCCCAAAGATCCACAACCGAAAGATGTGCAGGAAGTTGAGGTGGAGGAAGGAGAAGTGCAGGAAGGAGAGGTGGATGACGTTGTGGATCTGGTCACCACAACAGGTCAGTATCTGACACCACAGCTTAAGGTAAGCGAGGTAGGCCTGCAGAGTTTTATTAATTTTTTTTTATGGTTTTTAGGGGATGGAAATGTTGTGAAGGATAGCACACCGTTCTCTGCTGACAGTGCCCTCCGCCTCATCCAGCAAGTGATGGAATGTAGCACGGAACTGGACCTAATTAAACAAAGAATCCATGTGATGGAACAAACATTTAAAGACATTCTCGATGTTTTGGGGAGAATTCAATAAGCCATCCAAACACATTTGTTTTTACATGTTTGTTTTTATATTTTTACTAATTTTTTGAGTAACAAAGCAGCCAAAAATTGAATATGCACACAGTGTGTGAACATGTGCTATCTGCCATCAGGGGATATCCATGTACGTCTTTTGTGGGTGCAACCCCTTCCTCGTATCAAAAGTCGGTGAACTGAGGAAGGGGATGCACCCCCAAAACACATCCATTGATCAACCCTGATGGCAGATAGCACATGTTGACAATAGGGATCAGGATTGTAAACTTCCTATTTGCAAAAAAGTAAAAATGTGTGCATATTGAATTTTTGGCTGGGCAAGGGGTGGCAGGACCCCATATTAGGACGGGCACATAGAGACATAGTTTGTGTAACTGAATGTCTCAGATTGCTCAGAGGTATCCAATGTTGTCATTTTAGAAATGCAAGTGGTATTTTTGTATTTTCATAAGCCAAAATTTGACGGGTTGTGGTCAGGCCAACCCCAAAGTAAAACAAAAAAAAATGTGCAGAGAGTAAAATATTTGACCACAAACAACGTGTAGCTTCTTTTTATAATACACTCTAAGCTTATTTGGTTCTTTTGTAAGGTAACATAGTGAAATTGGTTGTTATTTACTAAAGTAAAATACACTTGCCACTACAAATGCACAAAGACAAACTAGGAGACAGGAAAGAACAAATAATTAAAGGTTTAAAGAAGATTTTTATTGGGATACTTAGACATAGGCTGGCATAGGAATTGCCCCCCTACCCGTGAAATACTCCATGTATTTGTCCCGAACCACACGGGCATTTTGGGGGGGGCAAGCCAAGACGGGCAGATTCCAGGCCCGGAAGGGGATTTGCAGGGGAAAGTCCAGCCTCTGGCAAAACTGAGGCCATATATGAATTCGCTTTGCGGCAAAGAAAATTGTGTAGCACACAGCAGCATAACACTACATAGTTTATTTTGTAGTCCGCCAAGTGGATGGAAGTCATAAAAAGGCGGAACCGGCTGGCCATTATGCCGAAGGCATTTTCAACGACTCTTCGGGCCCTGGCCAGCCGGTAATTGAACACACTCTTCTCTGGGGTCAGGGTCCTCTGTGGAAATGGCCTCATAAGATGCCGTCCGAGTCCGAAGGCTTCATCAGCCAAGAAAACAAAGGGAGTCCTTCAATATTCCCTGCATCCAGTGGCAATGCAAGGTCGTCACTCTGGAGACGGAGGGCAAACTCCGTCTGGATGAAGGATCCCCCATCGGACATCCGGCCATTCTTCCCTACATCAACATAGAGGAATTCATACCGTACTGACACCACCGCCATCAGCACAATGCTATGAAACCCCTTGTAGTTGTAGTAGTAGGATCCAGAACGGGGGTGGCGGCACGATGCGGACGTGCTTCCCGTCTATGGCACCACCGCAGTTGGGGAAGTCCCACCGCGTGGCAAACTCCGATGCCACAGTCTGCCATTCCTGTGGCGTTGAAGGAAGCTGTGGAGTGAAACAAGATGAAATAATATTAGAAAAACAAAGGCATACATTACAAGCAAATTCAAGACCAAAAAATTAGAGACCAACATCAATCTAATTATACGTTTATTAAGGTGTGTAAAAAAAGTATAATGGAAGGCTCATTTATCATATTCATCACCCCCTCTGATGGGCCATTACTAAATTATTTTGGGGGGGGGAGATGTGTTTGGCCACAGGATAGCATTGCAGTGGCGGTGCGTCCAGAGTGGGCGCTGGAGCACTGTCCCCTCTCTCCTGTGCCCATCACTCAGAACAATACATAGGTTCATGCGTTGCATGAACCTATGTATTGTCTATGCCGCACACTATTCAGGTGGATGGCCTCTTGTAAAGCGACCGACATATGATTAATTGCGTCATTTAGGGGGTTAAAATTGCAGAGCAGAAACAGGTATTAAAAAAGTCTTGCAAATTACAACCTGATGGATGTAATTGGCTTCCTCAAAGAAAAATCGGGGACGCAAGGAGGGGGCATTCCTTGTGTAAACACTGGCAGGCTGCTCTGGCAATCATGTTCACCAAGTCTGTTTAATGGTAACATGATTGGCTGATGCAACATGAAGGGAAGGAGAAGACATCAAGGACAGAAGAAGGATGGTGCTGACCACAAGAAGGTAAGTGCAGGGCTGGGGGGAAACTGGCTGCAATAGAGGGGACTAAATGGCTGCATTGGAGGGGACAACTGGGGGCGTTTATTAGGCAACAGAGCAAAAAAGGAGGAAGTTTATTTCCGAAATTGGGGTTGTAACCCCCCAACATTTGGAGCAACAGGCGCCCCTGCTGGAAAAGTTAGTGAGGGGAAATATTTAGGGAGGATAAAAAAGGGGCATTTAAAAACTTCCAGCATGCATGGGGACAAAGGGGACATTCTCAGCATATTACAATCATGGTAATTAGGAAAGGATGAAAGAAATACAATACATTAGCATACATGTAATACATAAAATGTGATGTGAAGGGAGAAAACTTACCCTAATATAGTCCTCCTGCAGGACTTGTATAATAGCAGAACAGGTGTCTGGGATTATGAGGCCCAGAGCCTGGGGGGAGATGCCTGTGGTGAACTTCAAGTCCTGAAGACTTCTCCCTGTCGCCAGGTAACGCAACGTGGCGATGAGCCTCTGCTCAGCACTGATGGCTTCCCGCATAACGGTGTCCTTCCTGGTAATATAGGGGGACACCAAAGCCAACAGTTCCTGAAAAACGGGGTCAGACATCCTCAGAAAATTCCTGTAGTCCTCAGGATTATTCTCGACGATCTCCCGCAGCAGAGGCATGTGGCAGAATTGGTCCCGCTGGAGCAACCAATTCTTGGTCCATGAACTCCTCCTCACACCATTCATGGACTGGTCTTGGTCCAAAACAAGCAGACCAACACCAAGCGCACGCACAGCACGAACTCGACGACGAGAACATCCAGGCGACATGGCTAGGAAACGGACGTCTAATCAGAACGTACAGAACAGAACGCACTTTAGAACAGCAAGGCCTATGAATAACGAACTGAAATTCAGAAACGAACAGGCAAGAACGCACTGTAAAACAGATACGACCTGCCTAGACGCCCTGAAAGTCAAGATACGAACCCACAAGCACAAACTGAACGGCAGAAAACGATCTGAAAAGTACGAAGACTGAAAAGCGCGAATCGTCTCTTCCCAAACTTTTACTTCACACGCGGTAACACGAGATCAGCAAAAGCAGCCCAAGGGGTGGCGCCAAGAAAAAAGATCTTCCCCTTTATAGTGCCGTCGTACGTGCTGGACGTGAGCGCAGAGAACCACGAGGAAATTGGGAAATGACAGTGTGTACGCATAGAAAGCTTGACGAGAAAATCGACAAGCTTAACAAGAATCTCGTCGAAAAAAACGACGTGTTTTTTACGACGAGAAAATCGGTCGTGTGTACGAGGCCTTACAGAGATCAAGAAGTCATTTATTTATTGGAAACTTTACTACTGCCAGCTAAATGAATATTTCCTGATCATAAAATGGGGCGCAATGACGTCACGCAGGCCCACCTACTGATGTGCGTCAGTAGGCGGGCCCATGTGAAGTCATTGCGCCATATTTTATGGGTTTCAGTTAACTCCAGCTTCCATCCAGAGACACTTATCCTTAAAGCCCTGTACACACGATCGGATTTCCTATGGTTTTTAAACCGATGTATTTTTCCATCGGAAATCCGATGAAGCTGACTTCCATCAGTCAAAAAACCGACCGTGACGTAAAACAATCCGATGAGCCGAGAAAAATGAAGTTCAATGCTTCCGAGCATGCGTCGACTTGATTCTGGAGCATGCGTGGGTTTTTTATCCGATGGAGTTCCCCACAGACGATAGCAATTTGCTATTGGTTTTTTAACCATCGGATAAATTTAAAACATGTTCTATTTTTAAACACCGATGGAAAAAAGACCGATGGGGCCCATACACGATCGGTTTGTCTGACAAAAAAAGTCCATCAAACTGTTTTCATCTGTAAAACCTATCGTGTGTACCCGGCTTAAGGGGGACCTGTACTTTTACTATCACCATTGTTACTGCACGTGAATCATCTGGTGCACTGGATGTCACTAGTGCAGTGTATTGTGACTATTTTACTTATTTTAACCACTTTAGCCCCAGAAGAAAAAGAGTGACAATTTATATATATATATATATATATATATATATATATATATATATATATATATATATATATATATATATATTTTTTTTTTTTTTTTACTTTTTTGCTATTATAAATATCCCCCAATTTTTTTTAAATACATTTCTTCATCAGTTTAGGCCAATATATTTTCTTCTACAAATTTTTTGTAAAAAAATCTAAATAAATTGCAATAAGCGTATATTGATTGGTTTTTCGCAAAAGTTATAGCGTCTACAAACTACGGGAACGATTTATGCCATTTTTATTGTCAAAATAAACCAATCAGTGCTGCAGCTGAATGGCGTACCTGCAAACAACGGTTAACAATAAATCACTGTAACAGTACAGTAAAACTGTATGCTGTACTAATGACACTGTGACAGGGAGTGAAAGGGTTAACTGGGGGTGATCAAGGGGTTAAACCTTTATTAGGGAATATATGGGGTTACCCTAAACCTATCTGGGACTAATGCTAACTACCACTGACTGCCCCTAATGCTGTTTAGCAGACGAAGGGTGCACCCCCTACCCACGGGCGCGAATCACGTACCTGTACGTGATTTTGCGCAGCCAGGCCGCCTTGTATATACGTGGGGCTGTCCGAAACTGGTTAATACTACACTGTGATGGTCTCTCCATTTTATGCATTTGTGTTCATGGAAGTCTCGCCATCTAAAGGGATTTCATACACCATGACAGTGGGGCTGAAGATACTGGTGGAAATATTCCCTGAATTGGGACAAGTGTTTTTAGACCTTACGATTGTGTAGGTCTAATTGTGAGTTAAGGGGCCAGAGTGTGAGGTGGTGGTACACTGTGCTGCAAGATATCGCTTGGAGCACTTTCTTCACGCAAAGTTTTTGTTTTTTTGGAGGACTGGTTTCCATGCAAGATTGTTTACTATATATTTATTTCACTTGGAGGGAGGATTACTTCACCAATGGACATCTTTTGTGATTTTGGACACTTCTTAATGTTTGATATAATTCACATGTGATTTTGTATTATCTGTTTTTATTGTATATTAGTATATATGCATTGTTTCACTAATATTTTATGTGGGGATAGTTATTTTTGATTGATCTATTGTCATCGGAGTATGGATGTGGTTGCACCACACTTTTTTTGAGGTTAAGTAGTTAAAGGTTTTTTTGAATTTTAGTTTTTAATAAAGAACTACATTTTATTTGCATTGGTACATGCCCCACTTTGCACTCCCCCCCCCCCTACTTCCCATGCCCTTTGTTTGACAATCCCTTGCCTATTAGACTTGAAAATGTCTAGAATGAATTTTAAAGATTTGTCTTCCTTTGACTTTAATAGGGTTATTAACGTTTGAACTTCAGTGCAGTTCGACCAAATTCCAGAGAACCAAACCCTGTTCTGTTTGATTCATCCATATATTCATCAACCTTAAGTATACCTTGACAGGCTGTATGTGTCAGGGAATTCCTGTGAGACGTTTTGCACATAGACGTGCACAAGCACATAGTCTTTGCCATAGAACAGCTAACAGGCGTGCGCACGCGCGCCAGAGCCCGCAATTGCGGGCGCGCACGCACACACGCGAGCCTAATTCCCCTTGGCACCAGACAGCCTATTTAAAGGGAGTCTTGGCTCCTGTGCTTTGCTGACTGATCTTCAGCTGTATTCCTGAATCCTGCTCTGATCCTGTGTGTCCTCCCAGTATTTTGACCCGGCTTGACCTTGGCTCTGTGTTCTGTTCCTGTACTGTTGCCCATCTCTGACCCAGCTCCGTTCCTGACTCTGGCTCTGTCTATGATTTGGTACCTCACTGCCCATCTGCTGACGAACCTGGCTATCCCTGCGACCTTGCTCCTGTCTATGTTCCTGGTTGCTGTTAGCCAGGCAGGTAACCGAGAGTTGTTTCCTGTTCCTGCTCTTCACACGACAGTCTACTCCTGGCCGTTGAACCCTGCCAATCTGTTCCCCCGGGACCTCCTGCTCCAGGCACTCGTGTCCCTGTTGTCCTTCGGCTTCCTCTGTCTCACCCTCAGCAGAGCCAGGACAAGAGATATAAGAGAGGCCGACCTCATCAAATCAGTCTCCCATCTGATCCCTGACAGTATGTAAAGCTAACGGCTGTCAGGTCTGCCAGGAGACTACAACCATCCCTCCGCTTTCCTGACCGGTAGTCTTGTTATCCCAGTATCAGGTGGAGGGACGGTTGAGATCCTGCAGCCAGAATATAAGGAACCTCGATGGATGGTGCAAACAGCCTAACCAAAACCCCAGTAACAACTCACGGTTAGTAGAGGTTGAAGACAGGATCCCAGGAGGAGGAGGGACAATCCAGGCAAGCTGATATACACAGGGGTCCACCAAAGCAGCGTCGGAAACAAGCCGGGTCGGTAACCAGATGAGCAAAGTCCAAGGGGCAATCCAAGTATCAAAGTCAAGTATGAGCCAGGCGGGGTCGGCAACAAGAAGTAAAGTCCAAGGGATAATTCAGGTATCGAAGTCAGGAACGAGCCAAGTCAGCAACCAAAAACAAACAGACTCCACTACAGCATAAACAGGAACCTATACTAAGGCATGGACAGGAAGGGGGGGGGGGGGAAGTGGAGATTTATAGTGACACTGATGAAATGATTGCTAACAGCTGGTCCCAGGGTGGAGCCAACATCCCAACTGGTGAAGTGGAAAATAACTGGATACAAACATAAAACCAGTTCCCTGGTGGTTCAGGCAACAAAGAAACCAGCTATGAACACTAGGTCCCAAGATCAAATCCTGGACACGGTGTGACAGTGGCTCCTTTTAAGATTGTAGATGGGTCTGTGTATAGTAAAAATTTATGATAAATGAATATACAGGTGCATCTCAAAAAATTAGAATATCATCAAAAAGTTTGTTTATTTCAGCAATTCAATTCAAAAAGTGAAACTCATATATTATATAGACAGGGTCAATCACAGCGCAGAGTGATATATTTCAAGCATTTCTTTTTTAATTTTGATGATTATGGCTTACAGCTAGTGAAAACCATAATTCAGTATCTCAGAAAATTTGAATATTATATAAGACCAATAAAAAAAGAGCATTTTTAATACAGAAATGTTGGCTTATTGAAAAATATTTCCATGTACAGTAAAGTATGCACTCAATACTTGGCCGGGGCTCCTTTTACATGAATTATTGCATCAATGCGGCATGGAAAGCAGGTGATCAGCCCATCGCACTGCAGAGGTGGTATGGAAGCCTAGGTTGCTTTGATAGCAGACTTCAGCTTGTCTGCATTGTTGGGTCTGGTGTCTCTCATCTTCCTCTTGACAATACCCCACAGATTCTGGGGTTTAGGTCAGGTGAGTCTGCAGGCCAACCATGCACAGGGATACCATGATCATTAAACCAGGTATTGTTACTTTTTGCAGTGTGGGCAGGTGCCAAGTCCTGCTGGAAAATGAAATCAGCATCTCAATAAAGCTGGTCTGCAAAGGGAAGCATGAAGTTACATAGTTGCATAGTTGGTGAGGTTGAAAAAAGACCATCAAGTCCAACCTATGTGTGTGCTTTTAGGTCAGTATTACATTGTCTATCCCTGTATATTAAGGTCGTTTAGGTGCCTAGCTAATAGTTTTTTTAAATTATCTATGCTGCCTGCTAAAATAACTGCTTGTGGAAGGGAATTCCACATTCTTACCGATCTTACATTAAGTGCTCTAGAATTTCCTGGTAGAGGGCTGTGCTGACTTTGGACTTGATAAAACACAGTGGACCAACACCAGCAGATGTCATGGCTCCCAAATCATCACTGACTGGAAACTTCACACTGGACCTCATGCAAATTGGATTCTGTGCCTCTCCACTCTTCCTCCAGACTCTGGGACCTTGATTTCCAAATGAAATACAAAATTTACTTTCATCCGAAAAGAGGACTTTGGACCACTGAGCAACAGTCCAGTCCTTTTGCTCCTTAGCCCAGGTAAGGTGCTTTTGATGTGATGAAGAAGGAATGCTGTAGCCAATGTTCTGGATACGTCTGTGTGTGCTGGCTCTTGAAGTTCCTTGTGAATCTCCCCCAAATTCTTGAATGGCCTTTGATTCACAAACTTCTCAAGTCTGCGGTTATCCTTGTTGCTTGTGCACCTTTTTCTACCACAGTTTTTCCTTCCACTCAACATTCCATTAATATGCTTGGATACAGCACTCTGTTAACAGCCAGCTTCTTTAGCAATGACCCTTTGTGACTTACCCTCCTTGAGGAGGGTGTCCATGACTGTTTTCTGGACAACTGTCAAGTCAGCAGGCTTCCCCATGTTTGTGTAACCTACTGAACCAGACAGACTTTATAAAGGCTCAGGAAACCTTTAGAGGTGTTTTGCGTTAAATAGCTGATTAGAGTGACATCATGAATCTACAATATTGAACTTTTTCACAATTTTCTAATTTTGTGAGATACTGAATTTTGGGTTTTCACTAGCTGTAAGCAATAATAATAAAAAAAAAAAAAAAAAAAAAGAAATGCTTGAAAAAATATCACCCCACGCGTAACAAATCTGTAGAATACGAGTTTCACTTTAATTGAATTATTGAAATAAATTAACTTTATAATGATATTCACATTTTTTGAGATATGCCTGTATGTGTTCTACATTCTGTGGAACTGTTATTTAATAATTAATGCATTCATGTGGAATCTGATAGATACTGTATACAAGTAAGCTAAGAAGGAAATTGGAATAAAACAGGGCCAGTAATGCCCTGTACACACGATCAATGGTCTAAAATCCGATGTAATTTTTCATCGTAATTTCCGTGCAAGCTGTCTTGCATACACACTGTCAGACTAAATTCAGACGGTCCAAAACGCGGTGACGTAAAACACTCCGACGAGCTGAGAAAAATTAAGTTCAATGCTTCCGAGCATGCGTCGACTGGATTCTGAGCATGCGTGGGTTTTTTCTCCGTCGGAGTTCCACACAGACGATAAGAATTTCCTATCGTTTTTTTTTTCCATCGGAAAAATGTAAAACATGTTCTATTTCTAAACACCAATGGAAAAAAGTCTGATGGGGCCCACACACGATCTGAATTTCCGATGAAACAAGTCCATCGGACTTGTTTAATTGGAAATTCCGATCGTGTGCACAAGGCATAAGATTATTCATATGGTTATTGTATTCAAAGTTTGAAATACCTGGGCACATTGAGTTGATGTACATTGATGCAGAATTTATCTCCTGGTCTGGATCTCCCATAGAGCCAAAGTAGGTAATGAAGGTGAAAAATTAGAAGTATTTTTATTCAGTTGACATAATGACTCAATTGTTCAATTAAACATCTAAAAAGGAACAAATTGGACCATCCCAATCACCCTGCTCTCATAAATACAACAATGGTAACAGAAGCACCAAAATACCTATTGTAGACAGCAAGCAGCTTTTAAAAAAGAGATGAAACCTCAAAGCACTCTCCTTTATGTAACAAAAATGAAAACTGAAGCACCACACCACTGCTAAGAGGTCCAGATATAACGGGATTTTGATAAAAGCCAGGGGTACAATCCTAAAAAAATATCAAACGTGTTTTGGAGGTCCAAAAGCACCCCCTTTCTTCAGGGTTTCATTGACAACAATGTAATAAACTAGAAATGGGCAGGGCCTTTAATGGAAAAAATGCTAAGAGTGTGATAAACAGCACAGGCCTTGTTAGCAGCTCGTTTGGCTACTTTTTAGCTTGTCCCCATGACTTTTATTAGAATAAAGTTGTATCTGCACCTCTCATTAAAAAGGTATGGCGCTTCCATTTCTTATTTTTGTTACATTACATCATAACATTAATAATTGTTCTTCATAAATTTAGGACAAAATAGATTCTGCTACATTTATTTGGTGAAAATAACCCAAATCAGAGCCCATTCACACTGGGGCAACACGACTTCCAGCGCGATTTTATGAGGCAACTTGGACACGACTTGAGAATGAATCACAGCGCGACCTGGAGCTATTTACAAGGCAACTCCAAGTTGCCTGCAGGACAGGAGACATTCCAGTGGCCAATCAAACAAGAATCAGCTCTGTGGGAGGGAGGGGGGAGGGAGAGTTTTGCAGGGGAAATGTATGTTTTCTTCCTGGAGAGTTGCTCCTATTAAGACAGTGAGAGGCGACTCCCATTGAAATGAATGATTACAGGTCGCCTAGGAGTCGGATTGAAGTAGTACAGGGACCTTTTTTGAAGTCGGAGCGACTGCAGTAGTGTGCATAAGGACGGCTCCATTAACTTACATTGATTTCTTCAGCCAGCGCGACCTGAGGCGACTAGGGGCGACCTGGGGCGATTTGGAGTCGGATCCAAAGACGCCCCTGTGTGAATGGGCTCTCAGGGTATATTATTTAATCTTCAGGAAAGTTATAGAGTCCACAAACTATGGTATATATTTGAAAATTGATCAACCCTGATGTACTGACGGCCTATCTGATAGTCCAAGGTATTTAATATGAGGCATGTCAGGTTTTTTGAAGTTGTAATTTTTTGTCATACATTTTTGGAAATGAAGAAATAAAAAATAAAAATAAAATGTTCATTTTTTTTCCTTTTACATACTGTCACCAGTGCAGTACAACGTCATCATATAACTGGCGTGGCGATGATCAGGGACACTGACTGGTGACAGTACGAAAAAATAAATAAAATTTATATAAAAAAAAAATACTAAATTTTTTCTTTTTTTTTTACTATTTTTTTAACACACTTTTGCTATAAGCAAGTATTTTACTAAATTAAACGGATTCATTCAGTTTGTTTTGTTGGAATTAGCTGTGATTGACCAGTGCTAATCACATAGTACAGATGGGCTGTGATTGACCCTGTCTGTACCATGTGATCACATTGACCAATAACAGCTAGCAACACAATTGTACACAATGGATGGCATGAAAGGAAGCCATCCATTGTTTACAACTGTCATGTGATCTGTTGTGATTGGTCACAGCTGTCACATGGTACCAGCAGTGAGCTGGTACACTGATCAGTCATCAGCTGTGTCCAGCCAGTGACAGATTGCGCCTCTAAGCGGCCCGCGGCTGCATGAGCGGTGCCTCCGGAGAGGACATCCACTCAGAAGGAGAAAGTACCCTCCAAGCCTATAGAAAATTGATGTTAAGATTAGGGATGAGCTTCGAGTTTGAGTCAAACTCATGTTCGACTCGAACATTGCCTGTTCGCATGTTCGCCGAACAGCGAACAATTTGGGGTGTCCGCGGCAAATTCTAAAAGCCGCGGAACACCCTGTAAAAGTCTATGGGAGAAATATAAAGTGCTAATTTTAAAGGCTTATATGCAAGTTATTGTCCTAAAAAGTGTTTGGGGACCCGGGTCCTGCCCCAGGGGACATGTATCAATGCAAAAAAACGTTTTAAAAACTGCAGTTTTTTCGGGAGCAGTGATTTTAATAATGCTTAAAGTCAAAAAAATAAAAGTGAAATATTCCTTTAAATTTCGTACCTGGGATGTGTGTGCCTGTAAAGTCGCGCTTGTTTCCCGTGCTTAGAACTGTCCCTGCACAAAGTGTCATTTCTGAAGGAAAAAAAGTAATTTAAAACTCACTCGTGGCTATAATGAATTGTCGGCTCCCGGCAATACATAGAAAAGTCACTGATAAAAAAATAAAAATAAATGCGTGGGGGCCCCCCTATATTCAATTACCAGGCCCTTCAGGTCTGGTATGGATAGTAAGGGGAACCCTGCCACAAATTTAAAAAAAAAAATGTGTGGGGTTCCCCCCAAATATCCATACCAGGCCCTTCAGGTCTGGTATGGATTTTAAGGGGAACTCCACCCCAAATTTAAAAAAAATGGCGTTGAGTTCCCCCAAAAATCCATACCAGACCCTTTATCCGAGCACGCAACCTGGCAGCCTGCAGGAAAAGAGGGGGGACGAGAGAGCGCCCCCCCTCCTGAACCGTACCAGGCCACATGCCCTCAACATGGAGCGGACCTGATGGGGAACGTGAGAAGTCTATTCATTTTTTTACACTGAAGAGGAAGTTCCCCATCAGGTCCGCTCAACCAAGACGTAGGCGGGGCCTGAGATACGAGGGCGCCCCCGCCCCCTTGTACCTCAGACCCCGCCTACGTCATTGGCTGAGAGGACCTGATGGGGAACTTCCTCCGCAATGTAGGTCTGCTCAGCCAATGACGTTTCGAGTGGAGACTGCAGCGCTGGACATCTGATAGCCGCAGGACATAGGATTACATTGCTGGAATGTGTTTTATTTTTTATTTTTTATTTTTAATAAAGGACTTTTCCAAGGTGTCTGTGTTTTTATTTTTTTTATCTTTTTACACTTTCTTCGTGAAATGGTAAGGGTACAATGTACCCCTTACCAATTCACATGGGGGGGCGGGATCTGGGGGTACCCTTTGTTAAAAGGGTCTTCCAGATTCCGATAAACCTCCTGCCCGCAGACCCCCACAACCACTGGGCAAGGGTTGTGGAGATGAGGCCCTTGTCCCCATCAACATGGAGACATCCTCCCCATGTTGAGGGCATGTGGCCTGGTATGGTTCAGGAGGGGAGGGGGTGCTCTCTCGTCCCCCCCTCGTTTCCTGCGGCCTGCCAGGTTGCGTGCTCAGATAAAGGGTCTGGTATGGATTTTTGGGGGAACTCCACAACATTTTTTTTTTTATTTGGGGTGGAGTTCCCCTTAAAATCCATACCAGACCTGAAGGGTCTAGTATGGATATTTGGGGGGAACCCCACATAATTATTTTTTTTATTTGATGCAGGGTTCCCCTTAATATCCATACCAGACCTGAAGGGCCTGATAATTGAATTTGGGGGACCCCCACAAATTTTTTTTTTATCAATGACTTTTCTCTGTATGGCCGGGAGCCGTCAATTCATTATAATAGTTTATATAGTGAAGCAGCGCTAAATGTCAATAGAAAGTGCTAATATTAAAAGTGCTATTAATAAAGTCTAACTTCTCATAAATTAAATAAATGGGGTGACAAAATCAACAATAATAAAATAAAATTAAAACGTCCAAACAGTGACTATGTAAATAAAGTGCTAAATAGCCAAAATGGCAGTCCAAATAGCAACAGCTAATTGCAGGGAGAGAAGCAAGGATGGGTGTGGGAATACACCTTGTCTCATCAGAAACACACTGGATCAGATGAACAAATGATGCATAAATAATCCTCCCCCATAGACACCAGCCTCTCATCTCTCTGGTGGACCCCACGGGGTCAGTAATAACCACAAAGATCTCCACTGCTCACAATGAGAACTTCCAGTCCTTTTGCGTGACCCGAAACCACTGTAGGGATCTCCACAGCTTACCAGTGTTCTTCCTTAAAGCGAATCTTCCTGATGGACCCCACGAGGTCAATAATGGCCACAAAGATCTCCACTGCTCACAATGAGAACTTCCAGTCCTTTTGAGTGACCCGGAACCACTGTAAGAATCTCCACAGCTTACCAATGTTCTTCCTTAAAACGAATCTTACTCCATAATATTCAGAAAAAAAGGAGCCTAAGTGACGTCCACTTCCGGTTGCGGCCGTAAACCGGAAGTTAGTATTTTATGAACATTTTGTTTGGCGTTTTTTACCCCTTGGTTTTTAACGTGTTTTTTAGCTGTTTTAGCTGTTTTTTAGCTGTTTTTATTTGAATAAACGCCTTTTCTTGGGGCTTTCCTTTACATGCTTCACTATGGAGTCCCTTTTTCTTTTTTTCTGAATATTATGGAGTAAGATTCGTTTTAAGGAAGAACATTGGTAAGCTGTAGAGATTCTTACAGTGGTTCCGGGTCACTCAAAAGGACTGGAAGTTCTCATTGTGAGCAGTGGAGATCTTTGTGGCCATTATTGACCTCGTGGGGTCCATCAGGAAGATTCGCTTTAAGGAAGAACACTGGTAAGCTGTGGAGATCCCTACAGTGGTTTCGGGTCACGCAAAAGGACTGGAAGTTCTCATTGTGAGCAGTGGAGATCTTTGTGGTTATTACTGACCCCGTGGGGTCCACCAGAGAGGTGAGAGGCTGGTGTCTATGGGGGAGGATTATTTATGCATCATTTGTTCATCTGATCCAGTGTGTTTCTGATGAGACAAGGTGTATTCCCACACCCATCCTTGCTTCTCTCCCTGCAATTAGCTGTTGCTATTTGGACTGCCATTTTGGCTATTTAGCACTTTATTTACATAGTCACTGTTTGGACGTTTTAATTTTATTTTATTATTGTTGATTTTGTCACCACATTTATTTAATTTATGAGAAGTTAGACTTTATTAATAGCACTTTTAATATTAGCACTTTCTATTGACATTTAGCGCTGCTTCACTATATAAACTATTTTTATTGTATGTTGGTCACATTATAGAAGTTAGCTGCTAGTTGTCTCTTAATATTTAATTTGTTCAGCAATATTTGCACTTTAGTGTTTCTATTTTTACTGAGTGGTAAGCGCACAAGCACCTTTTTTTCTATATTTGTCAATTCATTATAGCCGCGACTGGTTTTAAATGGCTTTTTTTCCTTCAGAAATGACATTTTGTGCAGGGACAGTTCTAAGCAAGGGAAACAAGCGCTGCTTTACAGGCATACTATACACCCCCCCAGGTTCGAAATTTAAAGGAATATTTCACTTTTTATTGTTTCACTTTATGCATTATTAAAATCACTGCTCCCTAAAAAACTGCAGTTTTTAAAACATTTTTTTGCATTGATACTTGTCCCCTGGGGCAGGACCTGGGTCCCCAAACCCTTTTTAGGACAATAACTTGCATATTAGCCTTTATAATTAGCACTTTAGATTTCGAATGTTCAAGTCCATTGTATTTAATAGGGTTCTAAAGTTCACGCAAACTTTAGGTCTGTTCGCAGTTTCTGGTGCGAACCGAACAGGGGGGTGTTTGGCTCATCCCTAGTTAAGATACCTGTGAAATAGCCCCATAGCTAGTACTATTTTTCCACTTTCCTCAACTATACATTTTCCCTATGGCAGTAGCAAAGTATTGAAAAAAAGATCATCCAAGTACACCTTCTTTAGACAAAATTAATTTGTTGAAAATAGCAACAAGTCAAAAACAGATAAAGTTATGTTGTCAACATTCGCTTGTTTGTCATGGGCAAAATATACACTATATTGTCAAAAGTATTGGGACACCTGCCTTTACTCGCACATGAGCTTTAATGGCATCCTGACAGGGAAATAAACAACTTCAATCCGTTCAGAGTGTGTCAGGGAAATAAACAGCTTATTCTGTTCAGCGTGTCACTTGACATCCTGGCTGCCTGTCAGGGAAGTAAACAGCTCAATCTGTTCAGCGTGTCACATGACATCCTGGCTGCCTATAAAAGCTGAGCAAATCCCCAAGCAGATTGCTGTTTTGTCTTCAGCTTCCTGTATCTCAAGTTCCTGTTTCCTGCCTGCCTGATCTACTGCTGTGACCCGGATTGCCTCTTGACTACCCTGATCTCTCCTGACCTGACCCTTGGCTTGCCTATTGGACTTCGCTGCTGTCTCCTGTGTTTGACCCTCTGCTCGTGACCCGGACTTTGCTGCCAGCTTCCCTCACCTGACCATCTTGCCTGTGACCTGGATTACCTCCAGTCTCAAGTACTTGACCCTCTGCTTGCCTTTGGACTTCCCTCTGTTTGGGTGTTTGACCCTCGGCCTGCTCTGGACTTTCTGCACAACTACACCAGCTGAGTTTTGATCACCATCAGTTCCTGAACCTGTCTTCTGTGACCTTCACGCAAGTCCTACTAAGCCTACTGGTAGCTTGTGCCTCTTTTTGCCATCCATCCTCTGTCCCATCTTCAGGGGGTGGAGTGCGCTTAGTCGCAAGAGTGAGCCGCTCTCTGCATCTCGGTCTTGGTGAGTACGCTTTTCTGACACATCCCCATCTTAGACCCTAGGGTTCAATATTGAGTCGGCCCACCCTTTGCAGCTATAACAGCTTCAATTCTTCTGGGAAGGCTGTCCACAAGGTTTAGGAGTGTGTCAATAGGAATGTTTGACCATTCTTCCAGAAGCACATTTGTGAGGTCAGGCACTAATGTTGGACTAGAAGGCCTGGCTCGCAGCCTCTGCTCCAATTCACCCCAAAGGTGTTCTATCGGGTTGAGGTCAGGACTCTGTGCAGGCCAGTCAAGTTCCTCCACACATTTCCACCCATTCCTCCACCCAATCCTCATCCATTTCTTCAAGGACCTTGCTTTGTGCACTAGTCCAAATCATTTGGTATTGGGGGGGGGGGGGGTTATGGTGTGAGGGCGTTATTCAGGGAATAGGCTTGGCACCTTAGTTTCAGTGAAAGAAACTCTTAGGGCATCAGCATACCAAGACATTTTCATACAATTTCATGCTCTCAACTTGTGGGGGATGGCCCCTTCCTGTTCCAACATGACTGTACACCAAGCACAAAGCAAGGTCCATAAAGACATGGATGAGTGAGTTTGGGGGGGAGGAACTTGACTGACCTGCACAGAGTCCCGACCTCAACCCAATAGAACACCTTTGGGATGAATTAGAGCAGAGACTGTGAGTCCAACATCAGTGATTGACCTCACAAATGCTCTTCTGGAAGAATGGTCAAACATTCCCATAGACACACTCCTAAACCTTGTGGACAGCCTTCCCAGAAGAGTTGAAGCTGTTATAGCTGCAAAGGGTGGGCCAACTCAATATTGAACCCTACGGATTAAGACTGGGATGCCATTAAAGTTTACGTGCGTGTAAAGGTAGGTGTCGCAATAGTTTTGACAATATAGTACAGTAGGTGCTGCCGATTTTGTGTCAATCTCGCCTCTTCTAGCGGCGAGATTGACACCCTACGAGCCCCGTCGCGAGAGCCAGCGCTGAGCTGTCTCGTCATTTCCGTTCACAATTAGCGACACGCATTGCTGACATTGAGGCCGGTGGACGGAGATCCGACATGGATTCCCGCCAATACCAGGCACTGTGTTTGGTATGAATGCTGAGCGGGAACTCCACGCCAAATTTTAAACAAAAAAAACGGCATACCAGACCCTTCGGTCTGGTATGGATTTTAAGGGGAACCCCCTAAGCCAAAAAAACGCAGCGGGGGTCCCCCTCAAAATCCAAACCAGACCCTTATCCGAGCATGCAACCTGGCAGGCCGAAGGAAAAGAGCGGGGGACGAGAGAGTGGCCCCCCTCCCTCCTGAACCATACCAGGCCGCATGCCCTCAACATGGGGGGTTTGGTGCTTTGGGGCAGGGGGGGCGACCTGCGCCCCCCCCCACCCCAAAGCACCCTGCCCCTATGTTGATGGGGACAAGGGCCTCTTCCCAACAACCCTGGCCGTTGGTTGTCGGGGTCTGCGGGTGGGGGGCTTGTCGGAATCCAGGAGCCCCCTTTAATAAGGGGGCCCCAGATCCTGGCCCCCCACCCTATGTGAATGAGTATGGGGTACATAGTACCCCTACTCATTCACCTGGTGGAAAAAAATGTCAATAAAAAAACACTACACAGGTTTTTAAAGTAATTTATTACACAGCTCCGGGGGTCTTCTTCCGACTCCAGGGGTCTTCTCCCGACTTCAGGGGTCTCTTCTGACTTCAGGGGTCTTCTTCCAACTCCGGGGGTCTCTTCTTCTGCTCTTCGGTTCTTTCTGCCTTTTGCCGGGCGCCTTCGCTAGCTTCTTCCAGCTCTTTTGCTAGCGGGGGCCCAGTCTTCTTCGTCGCCTTCTTCCCTCTTCTCCTCCTCGATGTTCACTTGTCGCTTCCTCCCACTGTAATGCTGGGTGTGCGGTCCGCAACGATTTATATAGGCCTTTCATGACGTCACAGTCACATGCTCAGGGTGGACCCGGAGCATGTGACTGACATCATGGGAGCATGTGGCCACCCGGAGCATGTGACTGTGACGTCATGAGAGGCCTATATAATAGACCGGGCCCCCGCTAGCAAAAGAGCTGGAAGAAGATAGCTAAGGCGCCCGACAGAAGGCAGAAAGAACTGGAGAGCAGAAGAAGAGACCCCCGAAGTCTGAAGAAGACCTCCGAAGTCGGAAGAGACCCCCGGAGTCGGAAGAAGACCCCCAAAGTCGGGAGAAGATCCCCGGAGCTGTGTAATAAATTACTTTAAAAACCTATGTAGTGTTTTTTATTGAGATTTCTTTTTCACCAGGTGAATGGGTAGGGGTACGATGTACCCCATACTCATTCACATGGGGGGGGCGGGATCGGGGGGCCCCCTTATTAAAGGAGGCTCCTGGATTCCGATAAGCCCCCCGCCCACAGACCCCGACAACCAACGGCCAGGGTTGTCGGGAAGAGGCCCTTGTCCCCATCAACATGGGGGCAGGGTGCTTTGGGGTGGGGGGGCCGCAGGTCGCCCCCCTGCCCCAAAGCACCAAACCCCCCATGTTGAGGGCATGCGGCCTGATCCGGTTCAAGAGGGAGGGGGGACGCTCTCTCGTCCCCCCCTCTTTTGCTGCGGCCTGCCAGGTTGCGTGCTCAGATAACGGTCTGGTTTGGGTTTTGAGGGGGACCCCCACGCCATTTTTTCGGCTTAGGGGTTGCCCTTAAAATCCATACGAGACCAAAGGGCCTGGTATGCTCCTGGAGGGGAACACATGCTGGTTTTTTATTCAAAGATTTGGCGTGGAGTTCCCGCTCAGGATTCATACCAAGCACAGTGCCTGGTATTGGCGGGAATCTATGTCGGATCCCCGTTCAATACAGTGTCGCGTCACCTTCTCACTATTGCAGCGAGCGCGAGATGTCGGCACCCTGTCGCTGAGAATCTGCGCGATGGGATCGCGATGGATATACAATGTTGGCGGCACCTACTGTATATACTAACATATCTAGTAAATCAGCCTCTCTGTAAAATTAGCAAATAGAAGGTTACAGAAAAAAAGCAAACAGAATTACCGTATCCTTTGGCAACGACATGGAAAATGGGGACATAAGGTCTCTCAGAAAACTCTTCAGCATGGTTGATAAGAGCATCCTTCACCGTCTCATAGCCACACAGGACAACCACCTTTTGTGTCCCTATATGTACGCTGAACACTGACCCATATTTCTTAGCCAGCTGCAAATGATACAAATAAGTCAATTATATTTTAGCTTCTAACTAGAGATACAGTAAGTGAATAAGTGAATAGATCAGCGATTCTCCAATCTGCCATCTGATTGGGAAAACTGAAAGTGGTGCTTCAAATCAGAATTTGCCAAGCTACCACAATGTAATTACTAACCTAGTTGACAATTTTCTGTGACTTTCAAGGCCATCCCCAGATTTGAAAAATCTGCTCCTATTATTTTTTTTATTTTTGCAAACGAGAAATTAAATTCAAAATTACACTACAAAAGAAGTAATCATTTAATGCATTTTAACTACATTCTATATCATCAAGTCAATTACTTTAAAGTAAATAAATAGGGGGATATCATAGACAGTTAATGTAACCCCTGCCATAAAAATGGTCCATGATTACACACGGTTTAACGGATTGCCGACTGTATACAGTACATATACGGCGGAAAGGCTGCTCTCCTGGGCAGTATCAGGTGCCAGACTAGGGAGTGTGCCCGTCACTCTGGCTGTGCTTCAATTACAAAAAACAATCAGCGGGTGCCGGTAGATGATTGGTCGCTGGCACCTGACGATCGGCTCAGGAGATTCTCAAAGACAGTCCTGTGTAGGTAAACAAACGCAGGGATATCTTCTGACAGCAGCAATGTGCTGTTTTTTACTTCCTGCCAAGTAAAAAACAGCACGTTGCCTAGTAAAAACAGCACACACAGTAAAACATGTTGGCCACTCATTTAAACCCTTGATTGCCCTAGATGTTAACGCCTTCTCTGCCAGTGTCATTAGTACAGTGACAGTGCACTCATCACTGTATTGGTGTCACCGGTTCCCAAATAAGGGGCAAAAGTGTCAGTTAAGTGTCCGATTTGTCAGCCGCAATATCGCAGTCCTGCTACAAGACACTGGTCACCGCCATTACTAGTAAAAAATTAAAAAAATAAAATAAATTCCATAAATATATCCCACCATTTTCAGATGCTAGAACTTTTGGGCAAACCAATAAATATATGCTTATTGGAATTTTTTTACCAAAAGTATGTAGCAGAATACATATTGGCTTAACTGCTTGCCGACCTGCTCACGCAGATATACTGCGGCAGAATGGCACGGCTGGGCGAAATCCCGTATGGGTGCGGCTTCGCTTTTTAGAACCGCCAGAGGGCGTGTGCGCGCACCCACTGCACTGCATCCGCGTGCACGAGAGCCAGCATGGGGATTTGTGTGTGTAAACACACAAATCCCTGTTCTGTCAGGGGAGAAGAGACATATTGTTTGTTTCTACTAAGAAGTAACAACGATATGTCTCTTCCCCCAGTCAGTACACTCCCCTCAAAGTTAGAACACATCTAGGGAACACGCATTTACCCCTTGATCACCCCCTAGTGTTAACTCCTTCACTACCAGTGACATTTACACAGTAATTAGTGCATATTTATAGCACTGATCACTGTACAATATGTCAATGGTCCCAAAAATGTGTCAAAAGTGTCTGATCTGTCCGCCGCAATTCCGCAAAAAATCACAGATCACCACCATTACTAGTAAAAAAACGAAATAATAAAATGCCAAAAAAAACCATAAAACTTTCCCATAGTTTGTAGACGCTATAACTTTTGTGAAAACTAATCAATACACGCTTATTGTGATTTTATTTACCAAAAGTATGAAGAAGAATACATATTGGCCTAAACTGATGAAGAAATTTGTTTTATTAAATAATAATAATAAATAAAAAATGGGGGGATATTTATTATAACAAAAAGTAAAAAATATTGGTTGTTTTTAAAATTGTCGGTATTTGTTTATAGCGCAAAAAATAAAAACCGCAGAGGTGAACACATACCACCAAAAGAAAGCTCTACTTGTGGGAAAAAAGGACATACATTTTATTTGGGTACAGTGTCGTAAAACCACGCAATTATCAGGTAAAGTAACGCAGTTGCATATCGCAAAAAATGGCCTGATCAAGAAGGGGGTAAAACCTTTCCGGATAGTCAAGTGGTTAAAGTGTAACTAAAGGAAAAACTTGTTTTTTTTAGTACATAGAGTATAGAGGGATTAGAACACCTGTCAGTTTTTTTTTACTGTCTGTGCTAGGGAGATTCACTCTCCCTATTTGTCCTGTTTACCTAAGGCTGCATTCACACCTGAAAAAACGCCTGAAAAAATCACCCAACAAGCAAAACCCCTGTTCACATCTGAGCGTTTTGTCATTTGAAGCAAAACACCTGAAAAATGCCTTAAGCTCAAAAAAGAACATGAGCTTCTTTGGTGCAGATTACAGGTGTTAACTTTGAAAGTGAAATTAAAAGAAAATCACAAGATTTTGGGTTGACACTAATTCTGATGACTCAAGTGACAACCCAGGATTTTGGGTATGGGGCCGGAAGTGGGAGGGGGGGGTTATCTCACCTATGGGACACAGATAGTAAAAAAAAAAAAGAGGGGTATAATACTCACTTACTCTATCTAAATAACTAAATAAATATGATTATGCAATTAGTTATACTTTAAAGTGGTTGTAAACCCACTTATGTAACTTGCACCTACAGGTAAGCCTAGTGTAGATTAAGGCCTACCTGTAGGTGCAAGAAATATCTCCTAAACCTACACGGTTTAGGAGATATTTTGCAAAAAAAAAAGCACCGCTGTCTACGGCGCATGCGCGCCGTAGACAATGGCGCATTCATAGGGTTAATCTCATTCACAAATCCGGCTTAGCTGGATTTGACGGCTCCCGCGCGCATGCGCGGAGTCACGTCTTCGCCGCTCTGGCCAATCACAGCGCCGGAGCGCGATGTGATTGGCTGTAGCGGCGATACCCGGAAGTAACATTCTGGCTATCGCCGCAGCGATGGCTGTGGCTGGAGAGGGAGACGAGGATGGCTTAAGGGGCCCTGATCTAAGGTAAGTGATGCATAATGAGCTAGTATGCTAGTCATACTAGCTCATTATGCCTTTGTCTTGCAGGTGGGATTAAAAAAAAAAAAAAAACTTTACAAGGGTTTACAACCACTTTAAAGGCTCAAAAGCAAGGTACTACTGGATAATTTAAGAATATTTGCAGCTAATAGAACACCAAATACTGCGTTTAAACCCTTGGCGCCTCCCGACCCTTTAAGGGGTTTAGGATGCCGGGAGGCAGGGCGGGGTTTATGATCATGTGATCAGCTTTCATAGCGGTCACATGATCGGAAGGCTCCCAATTGCAAGTAACGATTGGGAGCTTTCCATTGGTTGCCAGAAACTGTGCCGAGAGCGCACAGGGCGTGCGCTCTCGGCACAGCGGTGTTTACATTTGGTATGCAAATATGCGGTCTCTCTGCATCAAGGCCCACCTGCAGAGAGGCCACATATTTGGATACTGTTGGACAGACGTTAAGGGATATGGGTGCCTTTTTGTCAAATCGGTGGCATTTGCCCCATCCTAATCGGTGCGACTCCGCATCTGTGGCGCTGCACCGATTTCAAAAAGTAGTTTCTGTACTACTTTTTGCAATTTCGGTCCACGATTTACATTGACATCTGTGCAGAAACCTGCACAGATGTCTCTGTAATCATGGCTGAAATCGGGACTGACAAGTGGGAGTGAAATCGTGTGAGTTCAGCTGAACTCGCACGGCTTCACTCCCACAGCCCAGTGTGAACCTGGGCTTAGTGCTATAAAAATGCACTGATTACTGTATAAATGTCACTGATAGAACACAGTGAGGGAACACAGTTAACCACTTCCCTAACTGAAGGGGGGTGGGACTTACTGGGGGAGATGACAGATAGCGTGTTCATACTTTGTATAAACACACGATCAGTCTCTTCTCCACTAAGAGAACGGGGATCTGTGTGTTTACACACACAGATCCCGGTTCTCGCTCTGTCACTAGCGATCGCGGGTGCCCAGCTGTCATAGCGCCTGCTGGGCAATCACATCGGCAACATGATGTGAGCGTGCGCCCCCCTATTGGCCAAAAGGCGAAGAGATGTAAGGTAACATCACTTCGTCCAGCTGTGCCATTCTGCCGCAGTAAAACTGTGGCAGATGGCCGGCAAGTGGTTAAAGAGCGGGGCCGCCGTGTCCTTGACAACCGATGACTCATTCAGCTATCAGTGGGGTTCGTCAGTTGACAGCTGAAGTGTAAACGAAGTCCTGGCAATTGGAGCTGTCCAAAAAAAAGCCAGGCAATGTTGATCAACAACATTGCTCAGCCGAAAAAGATAGAGAAAAATAAACAATGTTTCTTTTTATTTATCTTTCTTTTTTTTTATTTTTATTAAATTGTTCCTCTCTTTAACCTCTTATTAACCCTTAAGCCTGGTACACATGATCAGATATCCTATGGATTCTAATCCGATGGTTTTGTCCATCGGAAATCCGATGAAGCTGACTTCCATCAGTCTTGCCTACACACCATCAGTCCAAAAACCAGCCGTTCCAAACGCGGTGACGTAAAACACTCAGATGAGCCGAGAAAAATTAAGTTCAATGCTTCTGAGCATGCGTCGACTTGATTCTGAGCATGCGTGGGTTTTTTATCCGATGGACTTGCCCATAGACGATCGGAATTTGCTATCGGTTTTTGATCCATCAGAAAATTTTAAAACATGTTCTATTTTTTAAAACCGATGGAAAAAAGACCGATGGGTCCCATACACGATCGGTTTGTCCTTTGAAAAAAGTCTATCGGACTGTTTTCATCGGTAAAACCGATCGTGTGTATAGGGCTTAAATTTACTCTAATCAGCCTTATTAACTCCTTATTCTCCTTCTCAATGTAATTATTATTTTTCTGCTGATTTTTTTTTTCTATTTTATAAACTATTAATAATTATTACAATTTTCTTTTGTTTGCTTTGTTAATATTTTTTACACCTTTGACATATATTTACACTTTCACATTGAAAAAAAGTGCAAAAAAAATCATTTAATTTGTAAATAACTTTTCAATACTTTGTACCATTGCTGACAGCTGAAGTGTAAACAAAATATTTGCAGTATGTATCGGTAATTGGTATCGGCGAGTTTAAAAAAAAAAAAAAAAGAAATGGATCTGTGCTCATACTCATTGTAAAAAAAATGGTATTGGTGAATCCCTAATTATTATTATTATTATTATTAATATCATCATAATTTTTATTATATTATTTTGCACAGTTATTAAACGGATGCATCATACCTCTAAAAAGGTCTTGTATGGTCTTTTCAGATCCAGAATATGCATGTTTCCAATGATGGGTAAAGGTTTCGGGCCAGGTGGAAAATTTGAGTAAGCATTCTGGGTGGAGCCATGAGTAATCTTCACCAGTAAAAGACAGAGCAGAACTAGCAGGAGAATTGTGATTGGCTCAGTGAAAAACATGACTCCAGAATTCCTACAAAGAAATGGAAATGTATGTTTTAAAGAATAGTTCAGCTATAAAATTAAGGTCTTTAGTTAATTTTTCAATTCATTGAATGCATTTTCAAATACATATTCTAATAAAATTACTGTATTGAATACCCACTAGTCTGTACGGGGGTTGATTTACTAAAGCCTATTCACTAAGCAAACTGAACATTTACAGTCTCTGTACTTTTAGTAAATCTACCCCATAATCTGTAATTAGATTAGTTGGTGGTGTTGCCTTATGAGGAGTTTATGAGTAATCTCCATTAGCAACTGGGAATATCTGTACATAGATGTATATTTAATTTAGTATAAGGGATGTGTAGTATGAAATATTGTTGCTGTAAGGGTTAACTTGGCTGACATACTGGGCCTGGGAAAAGGTCCCTTTTGATATGCATGAATGCTGGGTGACGAGGTACTGTGCAGACGTTCTGTCTGTATACCTAACTTAGTATTCAAACAAGCCAGGAAGAGATAACCTCTGTACTTGTAGTATATGTGGCACCACCTTCGTTAGCTAGATAAAGGCGTTGGTGTTCTCCTATGTTAACGAACCAATATCCATTTAAGGGGTAATCTACCACAGCTAGTTCCATGTATAGCTAAGTGCCCCATTCAAGGGAAGTTAACGACCTTCGGGTTAATTACTTTATCTTCAAATCTAATTATCACTAAATTTAAGGAGGGAGGAGAGAGCTAACAGTAACCAATCATAGTGGCCCTGTTTTAGTCAATGGAAGAGGGGCCCATATAAGGAGAACCGCAATCAGTAGAGATCAGAGATGAGATGACCTGGGCCCAGGAGTCATTATTATAGGTAATTATCAGACCATCTCCCAGCACTTACAGTATACTTGTGTTGTCATATGTTTTTCTGTGTGATCTTTGTAGTGCGATGTACATACTTTGTATTTGAAACTAAGATTTACTCCCTTGCTTAAGACTGTAAAGGTTTGCAGTGTATTAGATAGACTAATAACAACTCTCTAATAAATGCTTATTATATTGAAGCTTTCACTTTTGGTTAAAAGGACTCTTATTTAACCCATATCGTATCTTTGAGATTTTAAATCTTAAATATACATTTTTATATAAATATATATATTTTGATATACATTTTGACTTTCGCAACAGTGGCGACCATGAAAATAAGTACAGGACTGAAAGTATTTAATATAATAACAACATTTGTATATTAGTTATTAGAGGGAATTCAAGCTGAGTCCGCTTATTCAATCTATCTAGGAAAAATATAGGTAAATCTTTTTGTTTTATTAGTGGGTATCAACTCTAAGGAGAGAATATACACCACAGGTTATTTTGTTTTATTATATTTGTAATGTTATTTTATTTTTATCTTTTTTTATTATTTTCAAAAAAAAAAATGTATTTGGTTTCATTAATATCCCAAAATAATAAATTGATATAAGTACTTTGGATGTACCATTATAACCGGTCAATTTAATAGGGAGGAGGTACAGAATGGGAACATTTTTGTTCAAAGACCCAAACATCAATCTTTCAAGTCAAATCAGCACAATTTGCTGAGCTGGCTGCAATTCCTCATGCCCTAGAACTGATGAAAAGGGACCAAGAAATAGTTTTATACTCAGATTCTGCGTGGGTCTGTAATGCTATTACAGAAATTCTGCCCTTCTGGCACACCCACCAGTACATGTCCTCAGATGGGTCTTCACTTAAACATGCATCCCTGTTGAAATATATTGCAACATTGGTGCAAAAGTTGCCAGTCAAACCATGGGGGTGCAAAGTAAAAGGTCATTTAGGCACTGCCCCATACTGGGAACAAAATGAGGTAGCGGATTGCTTGGCCAAACAAGGAGCACAAGGGGGGGGGGGGATCTGGGAAATTCCTTTGAATTTACTGGACTCAGTCTTGTGCCCCATCATTTGTGCCCTCACAAAATCCTGCAACTAAAATATTTTGCTTTCTTCCCTTTTAGAGCCATGAAGTCGATGTGGATTGTGATCCTGCTCCATCTCATCGGACATACCAAGGGAGAGGAGATGGAACGCTCATCAGCGTGATCAATGACCAGAATCCGGTTTACTGCCTAGAGGGGGAATCCGTCTTATTGCCTGTGGCCATTGTAGGAACTGTGGGGAAGCAAGTTTATTGATGGAGTCCCATGGATAATCAGCTAGTCTGGATTAATGGCGTTGCTGGGAATGCCACAGATCACGAGGACAGAGTCATGAGTTTTCAGAATGGATCCTTATTGATTCAAGAGTCACGGTTGAGTGATGCCGGAGAGTGGAAATATTATTTTGGTATCTCCATCCCCTGGTCCAGCAACACTCATGCATCCACTCTTCAGTACGTCCCAGGAAAAATTACCCTGCATGTGTCCCCAAAGACTAACAGCCCTGCTCCTACAACTTTGCCCAAAAATACAGTTGCAATCCCTTATTATGAACCAACATCCTTGGAATGCCCATCACTGCAAGAGGGACCACCTAGTGGCCTAACGGCAACCTCAGTCCCTGGAATATTGTTAAATAACGTCAAGTTCCTTCATGTGCCGGTGGTACTTAATTTGTCCCAGTGGAACATGGCCGAATTCAGCTCATGTGCCCGGACAAATGTGTCTGTTTTACTCTTCCATTGTTTGTAGATTTGATTGCCTTCCATGCAAGCCGAACTCAGGATCCATTTGCAGAACCAAACCTCCCTCCCCATAGGGGCATTTTCAGATCCAGAAAGTTAAAGGGCTTGGACAGCATACTCGCGTCCATCCCAGGACTTTTTGGATCTGGCATGTCAATTTGGAACCGATCCGATTTGTCAGCAGTTCGCAGGCATATCGGAAATTTTGAACAGAAAGAGGGTCGGCAAGTGCTGAAACCAGTTCTGCAAGGTGTTGAGGGGCTTGCAGAGGAGGAAAGGTTTACGGTTATAACATGACGCTAGAGAGTATGCTATGGGCAAAGAGGTAATATGCACTGCGTATGGAAATCTTATTTTAACAAAGGTCACTAATGTCATCCGAGATATTCAAGCCGGTAAAATCCCTGATATATTAAAAGATACAGACCTTACCCAGTGGTATTGTACTCACACTAATACTAGTGGTGGAATGAATGTACATTCTGGAGACAAGTGCAAACCTTTGCCGGTTTCCACAATTTGAAATATAGGGATAGTGACACAACACCCAAATAGAGGGCCATTTGCTTGCAAGAAGAGCCAGTCACTGTGCACCTACCGTGACCTAATGTACATGTCCTGCACAATGTCGCTGCCCATGTTCCATCCACAAGATGACTACTTTAACATGATGGCCTCCATACACTCCCTCGGATACCTCAAAAATGATGTGTACAAGGAAAGGTTGCACCTCCCCAAAATGCTCATTCAAGTTCAAGGGCGATGGAAAGCACCACACACTGCCTGCTGCACTGTCAAAGACAATAGATACTTATGCCGTTGTGATGTGTAAGAAATTGACACTCCAGTCTGTGGTCTAAGCAATGACCTGGATCCCACAGCCAAAGAGGCAAGGGACCCCCAACTGGAAAGTCCATGCCAACCACCTCAAGAAACCAGTCCAAGTGAGATGGAAGCTAACTGCCCAGTGAAGTTGTCAAAATGGAGAACACCAAGCACAAGGATCACCTACCACATGAATGGACTGTACTGTGTCGCTGTGTCGCTAGTAATCACCAGCCATTTCTCTATGGGGGTCAGTCGTGTCCAATACCCTATCCAAATTTTTGCTTCATTCCACATGAGTACACTACTATTGGGGAAACTGTAGTAACCCCCATACCAGTGTTAACAGAAGACTATATCATTGAGAGTACCCCTGATGTCCCAGATCCTATCACATATATACCCCATTTTGATGTAAAAATGTATACTCTCTCAGTAAACCTTCACAATCTGTTTGCAAGGAAGGATACCCATATAATTCAACTTAGTAATGATATGGTGAAAACAGGGAAAAGGTTGAATGAACTTTTACATGATGGGGATTTCAGCTTAGTCACCACTAGGACCTGGGTGGAAATGGGAAAAAAATGTCTTCTCGTATTGCAGTGTGGGGTACTGATTTTTATAATGGGCATGGTGATATATCTTGGCCGACTTCTAAGATGGCAGAGAGAGAAACTTAACACTCTAATGGAGATTAGACATAAACAATTACTCACTTAAGTGTGGCCTCGTCTCATCTGTCTCAACTTGCCACAAGGGCTCATCTGTTGCCTTATGAGGAGTTTATGAAGAATCTCCATTAGCAACTGGGAATATCTGTACATAGATGTATATATAATTTAGTATAAGGGATGTGTAGTATGAAATATTGTTGCTGTAAGGGTTAACTTGGCTGACATACTGGGCCTGAGAAAATCTAATTACCAGGTCCCTTTTGATATGCATGAATGCTGGGTGACGAGGTGCTGAGGAGACGTTCTGTCTGTATACCTAACTTAGTATTCAAACAAGCCAGGAAGAGATCACCTCTGTACCTGTAGTCTATGCGGCACCGCCTTCGTTAGCTAGATAAAGGCATTGGTGTTCTCCCATGTTAATGAACCAATATCCATTTGAGGGGTAATTTGCCACATCTAGTTCCATGTATAGCTAATTGCCCCATTCAAGGGAAGTTAACGACCTTCGGTTTAATTAATTTATCTTCAAATCTAATTATCACTAAATTTAAGGAGGGAGGAGAGAGCTAACAGTAACCAATCATAGTGGCCCTGTTTTAGTCAATGGGAGAAGGGCCCATATAAGGAGAACCGCAATCAGTAGAGATCAGAGATGAGATGCCCTGGGCCCAGGAGTCATTATTATGGTAATTATCAGACCATCTCCCAGCACTTACAGTATACTTGTGTTGTCATATGTTTTTCTGTGTGATATTTGTAGTGTGATGTACATACTTTGTATTTGAAACTAATATTTACTCCCTTGATTAAAGACTGTAAAGGTTTGCGGTGTATTAGATAGACTAATAACAATTCTCTAATAAATGCTTATTATATTGAAGCTTTCACTTCTGGTTAAAAGAACTCTTATTTAACCCATATCATATCTTTGAGATATTAAATATTAAATATACATTTTGACTTTCGTAACAGTGGTATATTATTTGGGGGGCGGCAAGCAATGCACTCACAGCCACCCCACCCGGTCGGTCAGTAACCAGCCCCGCACTTACCCCATCTAGGTCGCGGGGAACGGCTTCCCCTGTGTGCATCTCCTCCTCCTTGGCATCACAGCGGCTTCCGCCATGCGTCTCCTCCCTCCTCCTGCCTATTCCTCCTAGGCAGCTAATAGGATCGCTTCTCCTCTCGGTCAATTTGGTAACGGGTCTCAGGGGTCCAGCTTCCTGATTTGCCGAGAGGAGAATCAGGAAGACAATAGGGAATATTAATTCGCTATTGCACACAACTGTGTGGGCTTGGGGTGCAGAGCTCTGCGTCCTGAGCCTACACTTTTTTGAAGCCTCACATGCTTAAAAAAAAACCAAAAAAAACACATTGGAATCCATGCGTCTAGCACCCCGCATGAAGATTGGGGAGCCTGGCACATGGATAGGGGGGGCGGAGCTCATGCGCCCTGCATTATGGGTCGCTACTGAATTAGATATGTACATATGCACAACAATATTATCCATTTAATAAAAAAAAAAGCAAAGACATTCATTCAAACCTTTCAGAATGTCATTAAACACAATTTTTCGAGCTTACGGTACACACACCTGGTAAACAGGTAACTCTGATGATAAAAAAGCAAAAAAAAAAGAAGGCTCAATAGCGCAGGGTGGGAAGAACCCCCACAAACACCATAAAGTCTATATGGTAAAGGAGGTACAATTAAAAGTCCACTATAGTGATGACTGCTGCATCTCTTCTCAGGATATTGGATCTCCTATATACACTGTAAAAATAAAAATGAAACAGAGGCGCCTCCATCTAAGTGTATCTATTTATTAAATGAACCCTAAAAACAATTGTAAAGTCTCGTTTTTTTTCTTTAAGGCTGGGTTCACACTTGTTCGGTGCGAATTCCAGCTCTCTTATCTCTGCAAAAAGATAAGAGAGCTGTTCAGCAGATCATCTTCGTTTTAGCTGTGAATTTGGTGACCAGGGAGAGAGGATGGGAAGGGGGGAAGTGTAGTGAAGTGAAGGAGAGAAATCCTGATGAGAACTAAACAGATCTGCGAATCAGATGCGTGCCCATAGAAGATAATGGACCTGAATTTCCACCTGAGCCGCAAAGCAATGCCTAGAAAACGCACACTTTTTTTTGGCAATGCGCAGTGCGAATGCATCGCACATATGTGAACCAGCCTCATTGAAATCAATGTATTTTAAAATGTTATGCGAATTGGATGCGGTGTAAGCCACAACCAAATTGCATAGGTGTGAACCCGGCCTTAAAATAACAAACATGTTATACTTACCTGCTCTGTGAAATGGTCTTGCACAGAGCAGCCTGGGTCCTTCTCTTCTCAGTTCCCTCTTCGGCGCTCCTGGCCCCTCCCTCCTGTTGAAGGCCCAGACAGCAAGCTGCTTGCTATGGGAGCACCCGAGCCACAGCTTCCTGTGTCTATTCACACACTGAACTGTGGCCCGGCCCTGCCCCCTCACTCTCCTGATTGGCTAACTGACTTTAATTGACAGCAGCAGGATAAAATGTCCCTTCACAAATGGAAGCCTGCACAAGGGGATTAAAAGCAAAATCCAGCTGGAGCTACAGAGTATAAAAGAGAAAATAGGCACCTCTAAGTGTAGCACAATGGTTACATTTAATGAAGGTGCAACATTTAGCAACTGGTTGATGATTAAAAGAGGCACATCTAAGTATGCAGGCATCCATGGTAAAGCTGTTCACATAGAGCAGTGGTTCTCAACTCTTGTCCTCAGGACCCACTAACAGGCCAGATTTTAGGCATTACCTTGGGAAAATGCAGACTAGAATACTGCAATCATTGAGCAGCAAATGAGATCATCTGTGATTAGTGTTGAGCAAACCCGAACTGTAAAGTTCGGGTCCGTAACGAACTTTAGCTTTTTCCCGAACCCGGACTTTGCGCAAAAGTCCGGGTTCGGGTTCGGGTTGGGCAATCTAATTACGCATTTAGAAATGCTTCAGGGGCCAGCCAATCACCTTTTGATTAGCTGGTGTGCCCTTAGAGGCCATCATAGCCATGCTTACTAATGGCATGGCTGTGATTGGTCAGTGCAACATGTGACCCAGCTTCTATATAAGCTAGAGGCACACAGCACACACGTCACTCTGCTTCAGAATAGATAGGGAGAGGATCTAGTCTGCTGCTTCTGCTTTTAGGGAGAGATAGAAAAATACATGAGTTAGTCCTGATTCTGGAATCTGAGGGAAAAGATAGAGACAGTGTAGTGTAGGGCCAGGTTCCTGTTTTTTGCTTTTAGGGAGAGAGATATATTATATAGGAATAGGAGTCCAGATTCAGAGATATAACTCAGCGATCTGCATAGGTTTACCTGTTTGTGTTGCAGTGCAGTCTTTTTACACTGCTATGAGCCCAGTGTCAGAGAAAATCTACCTTTTATCTGCAAGCTCAGTGCACCAGCACTGCATATATTACGTTGAGAGATACACCGTTTCCATACTGTGTATTCTGCTCTTGGAAAAGGATCCATTTAGGACAAAAAAAAAAGGCACTTTATTGTGCTCTTTTCCAAAAGACCCATTGGCAAAAAAAAATAAAAAATTCCATTTTATTTTGCTCGTGCAAAAAAAGACCCGTTTAGGGCAAAAAAAAAATTTGCACTTTAATGTACGCTTGCAAAAAGAGCCATTTAGGGCCATAAAAAATATTTTACAGTGTGTTATACATATGTGGAGGTGTGTGAAATAAACAATTTATATATAGTTTTCTTCTACTGTGCTATACTAAAAAAAACATTTTTTTTTAATAGCATTTTCTGCAGTTCTGTAGCTGTGCGATTCAGCAGTTACGTACTGTGGGTGTATTGTGGTCTTCCAAAAAACGCCATTTAGGGCCACAAAAAATATTTTGCAGTGTGTTATACATATGTGGAGGTGTGTGAAATAAACAATTTATATATAGTTTTCTTCTACTGTGCTATACTAAAAAAACAACATTTTTTTTGAATAGCATTTTCTGCAGTTCTGTAGCTGTGCGATTCAGCGGTTACGTACTGTGGGTGTATTGTGGTCTTCCAAAAAACGCCATTTAGGGCCACAAAAAATATTTTGCAGTGTGTTATACATATGTGGAGGTGTGTGAAATAAACAATTTATATATAGTTTTCTTCTACTGTGCTATACTAAAAAAACAACATTTTTTTTTAATAGCATTTTCTGCAGTTCTGTAGCTGTGCGATTCAGCAGTTACGTACTGTGGGTGTATTGTGGTCTTCCAAAAAACGCCATTTAGGGCCACAAAAAATATTTTGCAGTGTGTTATACATATGTGGAGGTGTGTGAAATAAACAATTTATATATAGTTTTCTTCTACTGTGCTATACTAAAAAAACAACATTTTTTTTTAATAGCATTTTCTGCAGTTCTGTAGCTGTGCGATTCAGCGGTTACGTACTGTGGGTGTATTGTGGTCTTCCAAAAAACGCCATTTAGGGCCACAAAAAATATTTTGCAGTGTGTTATACATATGTGGAGGTGTGTGAAATAAACAATTTATATATAGTTTTCTTCTACTGTGCTATACTAAAAAAAAACATTTTTTTTAATAGCATTTTCTGCAGTTCTGTAGCTGTGCGATTCAGCGGTTACGTACTGTGGGTGTGTTGTGGTCTTCCAAAAAACGCCATTTAGGGCCACAAAAAATATTTTGCAGTGTGTTATACATATGTGGAGGTGTGTGAAATAAAAAATTTATATATAGTTTTCTTCTACTGTGCTATACTAAAAAAAAAACATTTTTTTTGAATAGCATTTTCTGCAGTTCTGTAGCTGTGCGATTCAGCGGTTACGTACTGTGGGTGTGTTGTGGTCTTCCAAAAAACGCCATTTAGGGCCACAAAAAATATTTTGCAGTGTGTTATACCTATGTGGAGGTGTGTTAAATAAACAATTTCTAAATAGATTTCTTCTACTGTGCTATACTAAAAAAACAAAAAAAATTTTGAATAGCATTTTCTGCAGTTCTGTAGCTGTGCGATTCAGCGGTTACGTACTGTGGGTGTGTTCTACTCTTCCAAAAACACCCATTTAGGGCAAGATCCTAAATTTGGAAAATATGAGGAGAAGGTCAAAAGGGACGTGGTGGCCCCGGTCGTGGTGCTGCTGGTGGAGCTCCTGTTGCAGGGAGAGGACGTGGTGGATCTGTGCCGGATACACGCACAAGTGAAACACCTTCCTCAGGTGCGAGTAGGCGTCCGAGCCTGCGGCGGTATTTTGTCGCGCCTAATGAGGCTGTACGAATGTTTAGGCCAGGACAAGTACAGGCGATAGTAGATTGGGTTGCTGACAGTGCCTCGGGTTCCTTCACATTGTCTCCCACCCACCCTTCTGATGAAAGATCAGAGTTGGCAGCTGAAACCCATGTCCATCAGTCTTTCACCTCACCCCCTTGCAAATAAGCCAAGCAGTCTGAGCCCCAAATCATGCAGCAGTCTCTTCTGCTTTTTGATGACTCTGTTAGCAGGGTTTCCTAGGGCCATCCACCTAGCCCTGCCCCAGAAGTGGAAGAGATTGAGTGCACCGATGCCCAACCACTTATATTTCATGAAGAGTACATGGGAGGACCATCGCAGCACGTCTCGGATGATGACGAAACACAGGTGCCAACTGCTGCTGCTTTCGCAATTGTGCAGACAGACAAGGAGGGCAGGGGTGAAGACTGGGTGGAAGATGATGTGGAGGACGATGAGGTCCTCGATCCCACATGGAATCAACGTTATGCAGGTGACCAGTGTAGTTTGGAGGAAGAGGCGGTGGTCGTACAGAGCCACCAGCACAGCAGAAGAGGGAGCAGGGTGCAAAAGCGGAGCGTCCGTCCCCTAGACAGTATGTCTGCTACTGCCCAACGCAGCAAGGGACCGAGCACATCCTACAGAATTAGGGTGTTTGAGCCTATTTACCACTCAAACACTTCCCTTAAATTTAGCACCCCGCTACATTTTTATTTCAAAATATTTTATTTTCCCACTAGCTTATCCATTAAATTGAATAATTTATTCCAGAAAGGGCGTATTCTGGGGCATTCCCACCATATGTGTGGCATCGTGCCGTTGAGTTTCTGAGGTTCTTAATGACTTCCCGTACCTCTTCTGCTGAAAAGGGGGCCTCCAGCATATTTTTTTATTTTTTTTATGTTATTTTAAGTTATTTCCCTATCCACATTTGTTTGCAGAGCACTTGCCATGCTCTTAACAACATTTTGCTGACATTTGCAGCCCTCTAGCCCTTTCCATTACTTTTTTAGAGCCTTTTTAGTCCTTAGAAGTCCGGGTCCCCATTGACTTCAATGGGGTTCGGGTTCGGGTTAAAGTTCGGTCCCGAACCCGAACTTTTTTCCGAAGTTTGGCCGAACCCGTCAAACCCGAACATCCAGGTGTCCGCTCAACTCTATCTGTGATGTATTTCAGTTATATTGAAAACCTGGCCCGTTAGTGGGTCCCGAGGACAGGAGTTGAGAACCACTGACATAGACCATCCTTCCTCCACACCCAGGCCCGGATTTACTCCCTTTGCCACCCCAAGAATGGGTCCTTCAATGCCACCCCCCCCAGCACGGGACGGACGCTTTTCTTTAAGGGGCGGATATGGGCGGATATGGTTAGAAATAGCATGATGGCCAGTGCTTTATGATGGGCGGATGCTTTTCTCAATACAGCAAGGGGCTCTTCTAACCATACCCGCCCCTATCAAACGCAGCCACTGTGCCCATCAAACGCAGCCACTGTGCCTATCAAACGCAGCCACTGTGCCTATCAAACGCAGCCACTGTGCCTATCAAATGCAGCTAATGTACCCATCAATAGCCCCTGCTCATTAAACAGTCCACATTCAGTGAAAGTTAATGCACTGCAAAGTTAGCAGTACATGAACTTTCACTGAATGTGGACTGTTTAATGAGCTTGTTGCACAAATCACTTTATTACACTTTATTAATGATATCTATAGCTATGCATATTGTGATAGTGAGAGTCCCTGTCCCTATGGAAAGGGAGCAAAAACTGACACAGAGTCTGCATGTCAGCAGACTGCAGAACTACAGAGCATAGCTTGGACATTGAGAAAACTGTTTTGGCAGCTTTCTCCGGGTTTTGCTACGTTTGGATGGGGCTGTGTAGTTTGGAGATCCCGCAGAGACTTGGGTGGGATGGGATCTCTAACCCTGTGTCCGGGTCTTGTGGACAGCCAGCAGGGTGTGTGCTCAGGTGCACACAACCAATATAATGAGGGGCTGGTGAGAGCAGAAGGTGGAGGATGGTGGAGAGTGAACAACTTGCTACTGCTAAGTGAAGACAGACCTATGTCTGGAGAGCGGTCTGCCCTGTGAGAGACTGCAGCCCATGTAAAGGGGATTCTTTGCCCAGGGACTGGGAAAGGCTGGCCTGCCTTGAGAGTCGGGGAGACTGAGGAAGCCAGTGAGTCCAGGGAGCTGGAAAGAATCGTTTCTATTTGAAAGCAAGCAGAGGAACTGCTGACAAGAGCCAGGTGGCTTGGTATGTTTTCATTTATGTGCTGAATGAAGTTTAAACCCCTGCGTGGGAACCCGGAATGGACATTTTGCTTTGTTTTTTTTCTGTTTTAATAAACATGAGCTACCAGGCCCTTAACTAGAACGCCTGTCTGATATGGACTCACTGCATAAAAATGCATCTATTCACTTGAGCTAAACACCCCCATGCCACACGTGGTGGAGATGCCGGGGACAAGACGGTGGAATCCGGGTCCTTGCTCCACAGTGAGTTCAGGTCAGGAACTGTTGGCTGTGTGTGGAAGTGCAGCCAGGAAAAAGGCATTGCGTGTTGCAGGTGGTGTACCTGTGAACGAAAAGTAAATTTTTTTTTTCTCTGTGGTGAACTGCTGCTAGCTGTGTGTGGCAGCTAGGCAAACTGCATTGCGCAGAAGTTTATTTGATGGACAGTTGCATGCAGGTTGTGTACCTGTGAAAGGAGAAACAAACAGTTTTTTTTGTTTTGTTTTTTCCTTTTCTTCGCTAAGAACTGTTACAAGTTGCTGTGTGCAAGACCGCAAGGATGGGGCGGTCAAAGCAGAAAAAGGAAGCAATCCTTGCTAAAGCCAGGGAACAGCTACTGTGGCTGGAGGGTATAGCACCACATGCCCCAGCCACACCAGAGAATTCGTCTGAGTGTGACATTGCTGTGATCTGGGGTAAATTACTCATGTCACCCTCAGTTAGAGCAGAAGTGAAAGAGGATGTTGTGCCTGGCAGCCTGAGCCCTAAGGTGCCACAGCATGAGGCAAGGAGGCCTCTGCGCTGCATGCGTTGTAATGAGTGGGGACATGCTATTGCCCAGTGCCCCTTGTCACAGGAATGTTCATGGAATAACCAAGCTGGACAGAAGCTTGATGAATTCTGGAACTCACCTGCTAGAGAATGTCACCAGTGGCATCCCAGACAGAGGGATCAAGTAATCCAAAGTCGGCCTACTGATGATAGTGACCAACGTTGTCCTCAGGAGTGGTATCCCATGGCAACGAGTGAGAGACAGTCATTGAAGAGCTGCCAAGGAGTTAAAATTCATCGTCCAGTTCCATGCCTGGAATGTGGCCAGCTGGGGCACGAAATATTGTCTTGTCCTATATTCTGGGGTGCACCTAGAGGTAATGTTGCTAAACAGAGCTCTTTACCTGTGGGCCAAGATCCCTTTGCAAATATGTTTGCAGTCACCCCTGGCAACAAGGAGGAGTTTTCTGTGGTGTCTGCAGGGGGTGCTAAACAGTGGGAGATGCCTGCTGTGATTTCATCCCATGGCCACCAGGGGGACTTGGCCAGTAAATATGCAGCTGAGAGACAACGCACTCAAATGAAGGCTATGACAACGGCTACAGAAATTGGTAAGACTGTTGCAGTTTATGGGACAGAACCCAATGAAATTAAAGTGTGTTCAGCGGGGAGATCCGCAGTACAGGTGGACTTACTACAGTGTGCTACCCAGAGTAGGGGGGAGGCACAGGGTAAAGCCCTACTGGCAGCAGGACTAAAGACTAAAAAGGACATGGGGACTCTGTATGTACCTGGTGGAATCCAGCAGAGTGCTGGAAGAGCTGTACTAGGGGTGACCAAAGAAATCCATATACCATGTTCCCTAGTGACAGAGACAGGTGCTGCCGGGTTGCCCAGGAAAACCTCCCAGGAGCCCACAGTGTTGGAGCGGAGGGTTTCCCAGGTCAGCTGTGGAGCTGCTCAAGTGGGTAAAGGGCCACCCACAATAGCTACAGGTATGTCTAAGTGTCCTGATGATCCTCTAAAGGTGGAGAAATGTATTTCTGGAAATGTCATATTTGAGAAAAATGTTGGTAATATGATTACTAAAGAGGTTGGGAGTAGGATGTCTTCCATGACCACCAGAGGAAACGCTGCAGGGTTATCTGTGGAAACCTCCAGGGATCTCCCTGTGTTGGAACTGGAAGTTGTCCAGGGCCGCTCTGGCACTACTCTGGGGGAACAAGAAGGGACTGCGACACACAATGAGAGTGTGTGGGTGCAGACCACCCGCCTGGTATGTGACCAGATTGGTGAACGATTTATTCACCCTGTTAAAGCTGGTAGTGTAAAGCTGGATGTGATGGTAGCACCACCAGAACAATCTGGTCAAAATAGAGTATTGCACCCTGCGTTATGTGACAAAGCATTGTCCCAATGTGAAATAAGTGAAACTGTGCTTGTACAATGTGATGCTTATAGAGATGACAAATGTACTGTATTGGGTAATGAGTCCCAGGTTCCTTTGGTGCCTCTTGGAACAGGTGATGCAGCACTGCAGAATGCCTGTCAGGGAAGTACCACTGACTGGGACAGCTGGGCCAAACAATTGCTAGCCACGCTGGATAAGGCTAGGTTACGTAACACAGATGTGGACATAACACCTGCTATGCCCAACGGAGGGATTGCAGGGTGGCCAGTGGCCAAGGGCGTGTTGGCCCCAGCAGAGATTGGCCCCCTCCAATCAGAAGGACCAGTTAAGGGCGCATGCATGGCAGTTGTGTTATCTGCAGCCCAACCGCTGGAAAATAGTGAGTGCAAAAATGGGAATGTGATGTATGACCTGCAGCGGCTCGCTGATGCTGGGACAGAGAGGGTAAATGTGAGACGCACATCTGACAGCGCTCCAGTTGAGCACCAGGCTGTGAAGACCGATACCGCCAGTGAGGTGGAGGTCACTGTGAACGTCCCTACCTTCCCAGCTTCAGTGGATGAGCCCCTCCACATCATTGATAAGGGAAAAGTCCCTAGAAAGGTCTTGTATGTAGATGTGGATCGCATTAAGATGACAAATATGTTGTTGAAAATTCTTGAAGTCCAAAAAACACATTTGCTATACACCTGGGTGCCTCCACCGTGGTCGGACAAGGTGGTACTGCGTAGTACCAGTAGGTGGAGCCAAGTAGTACAAGCCAGTCTTGATGTTAATCATGAGAGGAACTGGTTGGTACCATATTTATTAGCAGTGTGGCAAATGGTCTCAAGGTTCTCTGAGAGGGTGCTTCCAGTTACCGGTTTGGATGGAAGACGCTCAGGAGAACGTTTGAAAACATCAGAGGTCTCTCCGCATGATGCAGTGACTAGGAAAACTTCTGCTGGTGCGGTCCAAAGTGCGGCTGAGCAGTGGTCAGTAGAGAGCACAGACACTAGACCTCACGTGAAGGAAGGGACCGAAATGGACGTGGCAGTAGCAGAGATTTTTCGTGTCATTCATACAAAGGTACAAATTAAAGTACCCCGGAGACACTGTAGGGGAAAGCACTGATGGTATTGGAGGTGGCGACATCAGAATTTGTGATCTGTCACTGGTTGGTACTGCTAACAAGGGTTTAATTGCCGTGGGTAACCTCAGAAAAGTTGTTAAACCAAAAAAACCTGTTGTGATGGGAAAAACTGGTATCGGTGAAGGAAAAGGTGGTTCCCCATTAGGCGAAGTGTTAGGGACAGGTCCTCTATATCAAGAAAGTGAGGGTATCAGGGAAGACAGAGGTCCCCCGAGAAAAGCAAATAAGCCCAGAAGCCCCAGAAGAGGGAGAAAGCGTAGGATAGAAACAAGTGGGATCCCGTGGAGAGTCAGGGTAGGACTTACCTGGAAGAGCACCGGAAAAAAGGGTTGGGCCTACGCGGCTGACAGCCGGCACAGAGGTGTCCCAACCCTGATGACGTGTGCTGGTGTTCCTCCCTGCGGATCGAAACAAAGGGGGGGGGGATATGTGATAGTGAGAGTCCCTGTCCCTATGGAAAGGGAGCAAAAACGGACACAGAGTCTGCATGTCAGCAGACTGCAGAACTACAGAGCATAGCTTGGAAATTTAGAAAACTGTTTTGGCAGCTTTCTCCGGGTTTTGCTAAGTTCGGATGGGGCTGTGTAGTTTGGAGATCCCGCAGAGACTTGGGTGGGATGGGATCTCCAACTCTGTATCTGGGTCTTGTGGACAGCCAGCAGGGTGTGTGCTCAGGTGCACACAACCAATATAATGAGGGGCTGGTAAGAGCAGAAGGTGGAGGATGGTGGGGAGTGAGCAACTTGCTACTGCTAAGTGAAGACAGACCTATGTCTGGAGAGCAGGGATGAGCCGAACACCCCCCTGTTCGGTTCGCACCAGAACCTGCGAACAGACAGAATGTTCGTGTGAACTTTAGAACCCTATTAAATACAATGGACTCGAACGTTCAAAATCTAAAGTGCTAATTATAAAGGCTAATATGCAATTTATTGTCCTAAAAAGTGTTTGGGGACCCGGGTCCTGCCCCAGGGGACATGTATCAATGCAAAAAAAAGTTTTAAAAAATAGACGTTTTTACGGGAGCGGTGATTTTAATAATGCTTAAAATGAAAAAATGAAAGTGAAATATTCCTTTAAATTTCGTACCTGGGGGGTGTGTATGATATGCATGTAAAGTGGCGCATGTTTCCCATGCTTAGAACTGTCCCTGCACAAAGTGTCATTTTTGAAGGAAAAAAAGTAATTTAAAACTCACTCGCGGCTATAATGAATTGTTGGCTTTTATCAATACATAGAAAAGTCATTGATGAAAGAAAAAAAAAAAGCGTGGAGGTTCCCCCAAATTCAATTACCAGGCCCTTTAGGTCTGAAATGGATATTAAGGGGAACCCCGCCGCAAATTTAAAAAAAAAATGGCGTGGGGTTCCCCCTAAATATCCATACCAGGCCCTTGAGATCTGGCATGGATTTTAAGGGGAACTCCACCCCAAATTTAAAAACAAATGGCGTGAAGTCCCCCCAAAAATCCATACCAGACCCTTATCCGAGCACGCAACCTGGCCGGCCGCAGGGGAAGAGGGGGGGGACGAGAGAGCGGCCCCCCCTCCCTCCTGAACCGTACCAGGCCACATGCCCTCAACATGGGGAGGATGTCCCCATGTTGATGGGGACAAGGGCCTCATCCCCACAACCCTTGCCCGGTGGTTGTGGGGGTCTGCGGGCGGGGGGCTTATCGGAATCTGGAAGACCCCTTTAACAAAGGGGACCCCCAGATCCTGCCCCCCCCTATGTGAATTGGTAAGGGGTACATTGTACCCCTACCCTTTCATGAAGAAAGTGTCAAAAAATGTAAATAAAAACACACAAACACCTTGGAAAAGTCCTTTATTAAAAAATAAAAAAACATTCTAGCGATGAAATCCAGTGTCCCGCGGCGATCCCGATGTCCAGCGCTGTCCCTCATTGGTTGTTGTTGTGTTACACTATGTGATTATTCTTGCTCTGTGTCTTAAGATCTGTCCCCTTCTTTCTAGCTGAACTCTCTCTCTCACCGTAGTTCTTTATATATCTCCTCCTCTTCCTGATTCTGGTCATTACTCCTGTATTTCTTCCATGCTAAACATCTTACATGTGGCTTACAACTGCAACGTTTTTCTACCTATGAATATCCATCATTAAACGGAACATTCGAAAGGATTCATCGTCTGTCGTCCTAACTGTGAGTTTATTCATTGAGTTAAACTGCCTGTATCGATGCAAGGGATAATAGCAAACCAGCTTGTGTAAGGCCTACTTCAACCTGGAGATGAACTTTATCGCTTTGTAGTTGAGACAGAACAGTAGAAAAACGGAGTTTCACAGCCTAATTACAAGATTTCTGCATGTCAGTACTGAAACAGACAAGATTTACTGCCCTCATAGCAAGACAGAAGGGACAGAGCAGCACATGGCAGCCTTATAGCCTGAGACAATCTGCACAGTGTCATATTTCAGCACACAGATCCTGCCTGCTTTCTCAGTCAGTCTGCTATCATGAGTGATCAAGCTTCTGCATGTGAACTCACATCTCCTTCCTCACAAGTTCCTGAAGAAACTGAGTTACCCAAACGCTCAGTTAAACCCACTTGGAAAGTAATGGAGAATTATGAAGCTTCAAGGACTGAATTGTCAAATAGCTTGGAATTAGTCTGGGAGAAAATCCTTGCTGAAGCCAATACAGTGTCTGTTGAACGTGAACTACTGACACTAGAGGGCGCCATTAAACAACTTTCTGCCTCATATGAGCTTTATCAGCTTACCAGCAGCAAATTCACTAATGTCTTACAAAACATGAAGTCAGAAAATGCGACGATGAAATTAAAGCGCGTCAATGCTCTCAATATTTGAAAGAGACAGTTTTATCCAGCAAACCAGATTAAAGGCAGAAGCAAAAATAAAGCTGTTACAGGACACTGCATCTCACAGATCTGTTTCCACCAGACGTTCTAAAAACTCGTCAAGACCCCATAGTTCAAGATACTCAACACTCAGTGAGGGACTTATTAATGCCCGCGCTGAAGTGGAAGCCAGCAAAGTGCAGGTGGCATATGCAGAAAAAAGAGCAGAGTTGGAAGCGCAGTCAGCACGTCAAAGAGCAACAATGGAAACCTTAAATGAACAGTGTAAACATGACGCAGCTATGGCAAAGCTAAGGGTCCTACAGCAAGCTATCAGTGCAGACGAAGGTGCAAGTGAGAAAGACAGCATTAACCTAAACATAGCAGATATGGAAGACCCCCTCAAACGCACTAAACACTATGTCCTAAGCCACTGCAGTGCACACTCCATTGTCTCCAATGCTCCCGACTACATAGAGACTCCTTCACAGCTTCAAGTTAAAGAGGTTCCAGCAACTTCCTGCACTCAAAATCACTCCACTGCATTTCCTACCTGCCTACCTTGCCTGCCTTCATACGTCACAGAGGATCAGCGCAAGCTTCAAGCAAGTCATCAATCTCCAGTCATCGGTACAGCCTTGAATCAACGTACCATTGGAACAACTGACTTCAAGCAAGCAACTCACCTGGATGCATCTGCTGCACCATATTTCCCTGTGTCCTTTAACAACAATGTCAAAGATAACGCAATCAGCACCATACAGCCAACAGCATCTCACATAAAGGCGGAGACAACTGAGACAGAAGAGTTTGTGAGGTACATGCTTCGCAGAGAGCTCACAAAGACTGGTCTTACAAGTTTTGATGACCAACCTGAGAACTACAGAAGTTGGAAATGTGCCTTCAGAACTACAATCAGCAATATTGGCATTACAGCTGATCAAGAATTGAATCTGCTGATCAAATGGCTTGGTCCTCTATCTGCTGCACGTGTTAAGCCATTAAGATCGGTTTTCATGGACAATCCTACTGCAGGCCTCACAGCTGCATGGGAGCGACTAGAGCAAAGTTATGGCAGTCCAGAAGCTATAGAAAATGCTTTGTTCATACGTCTGGAAACTTTCCCAAAGATATCCGGTAAGGACAACAAGGAGTTCCAGAGACTGAGTGACCTTCTCCTTGAGCTTCAGCTAGCCAAGACAGACCCAAAACTACCTGGACTCAGTTACCTTCACACTCCAAGAGGGGTAAACCCAATTGTCTCCAAGCTCCCGTATGGTTTGCAAGAGAAATGGACTGCACTAGGGTCATCATACAAAAGAGAGAACAAGGTTTCCTTCCCTCCATTCTCTTTCTTCTGTGAATTCATCAGGAAAATTGCAGAGACCAAGAACGATCCAAGTTTTTCCTACGGTGAGTACAGCCACTTCTCACCCTTTCCTAAGAGTACCAGTCTTCAGGGCAACTATAGAAACCATAGAGGCCCAGTGTCCGTGAAAAAGACTGACATCCTTCCCACTCCTACCACAGTTCTGGCCACGAACAAACAGAGTAGGAAGATTGAAAACCCTAACAGAGAGTGTCCCATACACAAGAAGCCACACCCCCTCAATAAATGTATCGGCTTTAGGAAAAAGCCTCTGGAAGAGCGCAAGGAGCTTTTAAAGACATTTAGGGCATGTTTCAGGTGCTGTGCTTCTACAGAACATTTTGCAAGGGACTGTAATGTGTCCATCAAGTGCATAGAGTGTGGCTCTGAAGAATATGTGCAAGCCCTCCATCCTCTTGAGCCCAGCTCTGCACAACCTGCCAACACTCCTCCCAGGTTAACGCATGGCGGGGAGAATACAGACCAAGTGCCTAATTCTACCATCATTTCTTCATCCTGCACTGAAGTTTGTGGAGAAGACCGCTGTGGTAAGTCCTGTGCTAAGATATGCTTGGTGAACATATACCACAAGGATCAACCAGAAAAGTCTCTAAAGGCATATGCTATCTTAGACGATCAGAGCAATCGATCACTTGCAAAATCGGAATTGTTCAATCTATTTGAAATAAAAGGCGAAGCTCATCCTTACACCTTGGGTACCTGTAGTGGAACTATAGAGGTTTCTGGAAGAAGGGCTCATGGACTCATGGTATCTTCTCTCAAAGGTAACTTGCAATTACCCTTACCTACACTTGTTGAGTGCAATCAGATACCTGCCAACAGGGAAGAAATCCCTACTCCAGCTGCTGCTTTCCATCACCCTCACCTCAAGGTAATAGCAAATGAGATACCGCCGCTTGACAAGGATGCTCAGATCCTTCTTCTGTTAGGAAGAGACATTCTAAGAGTTCACAAGGTACACAGACAAGTCAGTGGACCCCCAGATGCCCCATTTGCCCAGCGCACGGATCTAGGGTGGGTCATCATAGGCAATGTCTGCATAGGCAAAATGAAAAGACCTACCAACATTTCGTCATTCAAGACAAATGTTCTGCCAAATGGCCGAAACACTTTCTTTGAGCCATGCCCACATCACTACTGGGTGAAAGAGAAGATAGCCAGCCACGGATGGCAACATGGTATCTCTGGTGACACAAGCCCTTTCTCCTGCCATGATGGCGACTTCGGCTCTACAGTGTTTAATGCAACCAGTGAAGATGACATACTGGCTCCTTCAATGGAAGACAAGGAATTCATCAAGGTAATGGACAATGAGTTCTTTCAAGATGACTCCAATAACTGGGTAGCACCCCTACCCTTTCGTCTCCCAAGAGAGAGATTGCCCAACAACTTACAGCAGGCCATCAGTAGATTCTCCTCCTTAAAGCGAAACTTAAGCAGGAAACCAGAGATGCAAAAGCACTTTGTGGACTTTATGCAAAATGTATTTGACAGAGATCATGCAGAGCCTGCTCCCCCACTAAAGGAGGGAGAAGAATGCTGGTACCTTCCATCCTTTGGCGTGTATCACCCACGCAAACCAGACCAAATCAGAGTTGTCTTTGATTCCAGTGCTCAGCACGAAGGTGTTTCTCTTAACAACATGCTTCTTACGGGACCCAACTTGAACAACAGTCTAATAGGAGTCTTGATTCGTTTCAGACAAGAGCCTGTAGCAGTAATGGCTGACATTCAACAGATGTTTCACTGCTTCATCGTCAGAGAAGACAACAGAAACTACCTCAGGTTTCTATGGCACAAGGACAATGACCTCAACAAGGAAGTTATAGATTATCGCATGAAGGTACATGTCTTCGGTAACAGTCCTTCCCCAGCAGTGGCAACTTATGGGCTAAGGAAAACAGCTCAGACTGGAGAAGTTGAATATGGATCTGATGCCCGTCAATTTGTTGAAAGAAACTTCTACGTTGACAACGCACTTAAGTCCTTTCCAACTGCTAAAGAAGCAATTGATCTTCTCACCAGAACAAAGGAGATGCTGTCTGTAGCAAACCTTAGACTGCACAAGATTATATCCAACAGCCAGGAACTTATGAATGCCTTTCACTCTGAGGACTATGCCACTAGTCTAAAAAACCTTGACTTAGGTACAGATGTGCCTCCTGTACAGCGAAGTCTGGGTTTGTTGTGGAACATCAAGCAAGACAAATTCACCTTCCAAGTGTCAACTTGTGACAAACCCTTCACTAAGAGAGGAGTCCTGTCCGTGGTGAATAGCATCTATGACCCACTGGGTTTCCTTGCTCCAGTTACCATTCAAGGTAAGATTTTACTAAGACAGTTGTCTACTGAGAACATAGACTGGGATACTCCCTTGCCTAGTGAGAATCAACACAAGTGGGAAAGGTGGAGATATTCTTTGAAGTCACTAGAAAAACTTCAGATTCCCCGTTGCTATGTTCCAGGTTCCATTTCAACTGCTAACCGGAGAGAGATTCATATTTTCTCTGATGCATCAGTTGAAGCTATTGCTGCAGTAGCCTATTTGAAGACCTCTGAACTGAATGGAGAATCACACTGTAGTTTTGTCCTAGGCAAGGCAAAACTCACTCCCAAGCCTGCACATACCATACCAAGACTTGAACTTTGTGCAGCCGTGCTAGCAGTAGAAATTGCCGAGGTCATACGATGTGAAATGGACACTACAATTGATTCTTTCACCTTCTATACAGACAGTAAGGTAGTACTTGGTTACATAAACAACCAAACAAAACAATTTTATGTGTTCGTCAGCAACAGGGTTGAACGTATCAAGAGATTCTCTCTACCAAGTCAATGGCATCACGTTCCCACTGAACTCAACCCAGCTGACTGTGGGACCAGAGCCGTGTCACCTGCTGCTCTTCAGGACAGCCTATGGCTGTCACCTCCAAGGTTTCTGTGTGAGGACTCTTACTTACTCCCTATTGACACCACCTATGGGCTAGTAAACCCTGAAGATGATAAGGAAATAAGAACTGTGAACACCTCACTCCACACTTCTGTAAGTACAAAACAGAAGCTGAGGTCGCACCGTTATGAGCATCAATGGAAGCAGGTGCAGCATCTAGCCAATGTGTTCTGGCATCACTGGAAGAAAAAGTATCTTCACCACCTTCAAGGTCGTAACAAATGGCAAGCATCTAAGCTGAATCTTAAGGTTGGAGACCTCATCCTTCTAAAAGACAAGAAAGTTTGTCGGAATGAGTGGCCTATGGATCTTATTACTAAAGTTATGCCCAGCGACGATAACAAAGTCCGGAAGGTAGAAGTCAAGGTAACCAAGGGAGGATCGACACAAACCTTTAGTCGACCAATCACAGAGTTAGTACTCCTTTTGCCAGGTGAGTGACTTGTGCAAGGACTAGCCATGCTGTCGGCACGGCGGGGAGTACATTGCTGCCATCTACAGGTTCTACTCAGAACTTTGGAATTATTTGAAGACATCATACTGTGACTTTATGTTCTTCATCCTGTTGAACTTACGTTTATTATTTGCTTGTTGCATGTTTTTCATTACAGGTTCCAGGACATTCGTCAGTATTGGACTTTTTGAAAATATATATATTAGTTTAAGGTTATGAAATCTAAAGATTTCAGACGGGGAGTGTTGTGTTACACTATGTGATTATTCTTGCTCTGTGTCTTAAGATCTGTCCCCTTCTTTCTAGCTGAACTCTCTCTCTCACCGTAGTTCTTTATATATCTCCTCCTCTTCCTGATTCTGGTCATTACTCCTGTATTTCTTCCATGCTAAACATCTTACATGTGGCTTACAACTGCAACGTTTTTCTACCTATGAATATCCATCATTAAACGGAACATTCGAAAGGATTCATCGTCTGTCGTCCTAACTGTGAGTTTATTCATTGAGTTAAACTGCCTGTATCGATGCAAGGGATAATAGCAAACCAGCTTGTGTAAGGCCTACTTCAACCTGGAGATGAACTTTATCGCTTTGTAGTTGAGACAGAACAGTTGTGCCTTTGCGGACCTGATGGGGAACTTCCTCCGCTGTGTTTTAAATGTATAGACCCGCCCCTTCTAAAGTTCCCCATCAGGTCCGCTTAGCGGACCAGATGCGGAACGCGAGAAGGGGCGGGTCTATTCATGTATTACACAGCGAACAAAGTTCCCCATCAGGTCCGCCCCCTCGGTATGTCCGACCCCGCCTACATCATTGGCCTGAGCGGGGAACTTCCTTCACTGTGTAATTTAAATTTACACAGTGAAGGAAGTTTCCCGCTCAGGCCAATGACGTAGGCGGGGTCTGACATACCGAGGGGGCGGACCTGATGGGGAACTTCGTTCGCTGTGTAATACATGAATAGACCCGCCCCTTCTCGCGTTCCGCATCTGGTCCGCTGAGCAGACCTGATGGGGAACTTTAGAAGGGGCGGGTCTATACATTTAAAACACAGCGGAGGAAGTTCCCCATCAGGTCCGCACAGGCACAACCAATGACGGACAGCGCTGGACATCGGGATCGCCGCGGGACACTGGATTTCATCGCTGGAATGTTTTTTTTTAATAAAGGACTTTTCCAAGGTGTTTGTGTGTTTTTATTTACATTTTTGACACTTTCTTCGTGAAATGGTAGGGGTACAATGTACCCCTTACCAATTCACATGGGGGGGTGGGATCTGGGGGTCCCCTTTGTTAAAGGGGTCTTCCAGATTCCGATAAGCCCCCCGCCCGCAGACCCCCACAACCACCGGGCAAGGGTTGTGGGGATGAGGCCATTGTCCCCATCAACATGGGGACATCCTCCCCATGTTGAGGGCATGTGGCCTGGTACGGTTCAGGAGGGAGGGGGGGCCGCTCTCTCGTCCCCCCTCTTCCCCTGCGGCCGGCCAGGTTGCGTGCTCGGATAAGGGTCTGGTATGGATTTTTGGGGGGACTCCACGCCATTTTTTGAAAAAATTGGGGTGGAGTTCCCCTTAAAATCCATGCCAGATCTCAAGGGCCTGGTATGGATATTTAGGGGGAACCCCACGCCATTTTTTTTAAAATTTGCGGCGGGGTTCCCCTTAATATCCATTCCAGACCTAAAGGGCCTGGTAATTGAATTTGGGGGAACCCCCACACTTTTTTTTTTTTTTTATCAATGACTTTTCTATGTATTGATAAAAGCCGACAATTCATTATAGCCGCGAGTGAGTTTTAAATGACTTTTTTTCCTTCAAAAATGACACTTTGTGCAGGGACAGTTCTAAGCACGAGAAACATGCGTGACTTTACATGCATATCATACACACCCCCTAGGTACGAAATTTAAAGGAATATTTCACTTTTTTTTGTGATAGGTAGTGGGGAGTGAGATCAAAAATTTGCGCCCTTAGAAATCCTGAAGGCGGTGCTTGGTTATCGGGGTCCCGTACGCGGCTAGGCTCCTAAAAAGTCCCACACATGTGGTATCCCCATACTCATATCATTTAGTGACAACTTTTTGTAATTATTTTTTTTTTTTGTCAATATTCAATCACTTGGGACAAAAAAAAATATTCAATGGGCTCAACATGCCTCTCATCAATTTCCTTGGGGTGTCTACTTTCCAAAATGGGGTCATTTGGGGGGGGGGGTTTGTACTGCCCTGCCATTTTAGCACCTCAAGAATTCAAGAAATGAGATAGGTAGGTCATAAATTAAAAGTTGTGTAAATTCCAGAAAATGTACCCTAGTTTGTAGACGCTATCACTTTTGCGCAAACCAATAAATATACGCTTATTGACATTTTTTTTACTAAAGACATGTGGCTGAATACATTTTGGCCTAATTGTATGACTAAAATTGAGTTTATTCGATTTTTCTTATAACAAAAAGTAGAAAATATCATTTTTTTTCTGTTTATATTGCAAAAAAAGAAAATCGCAGAGGCAATCAAATACCATTAAATGAAAGCTCTATTTGTGGGAAGAAAAGGACGCAACATTGGGTGTCCGCACAATTTCCAGTTAAAGCAGCGCAGTGCCAAATTGTAAAATCACCTCCAAAAATCCATATCCGAGCACGCAACCTGGTAGGCCGCAAAAAAAGAGGGGGGGGGCGAGAGAGCGCCCCTCCTGAACCATACCAGGCCACATGCCCTCAACATGGGGAGGATTTCCACAAAGCGCCCCCAAATATTGGGGGGGGGGTGCTACATAAGCCATCATCATGTGCGATTGTGCGTGTGTGCCAGGCATCATAGGTGTCCGTTTAATAAACGGAGAAGTTTTTTCTCAGTTCAGTTCTCGGCAGTTCTCAGAGGAAAATTATCTCCTCTGCAGCCGGTTTAATAAACGGAGAACTTCAGTTCTCAGAGGGAGAACATAGGAGAAGTGTTTCCTCTGAAAACGGCCGAGATCTGTGTAGAAGTGGGTGGGCTGCCTGTAATCTCGTGAGATATTGTGAGATTACGGTGCAGCCGAGTTCAAAAAGTGAAACTAAAGTTTAAAAGAACATGTAATTACATGTTTTCAGACGTGATAACTATATATATATATATCCTGTATATATATATATATATATACACACACACACACACACACACACACACACACACACACACACAAATATATATATATATATACAGTATTTATATATATATATATATATATATATATATATGTATACACACACACACACACATATATACAGTATATATGTATATATACACACACAAACACATGAATATATATATATATTGTGAGGGGGTTAGCTCGGCAGTGGGTGTGTGTGACCCCCTTGGACGGGTTCACCACACAAAAACAGGCACAGCAGACAGGGTTTATAGTTGCAAAAACAAAAAGGTGCAGTTTATTTACACTATTTACAGGGGAAAAACAGCAAAACAAAAAGAAACAAACAAAAAGAAATCCTGGTCAGCTTGACCGCTTACTGCACACATTGGTGTCCCTAACTAACAACTGGGTACAGCCTTGTGCTGTCCCAGTCCCTAGCTCCCTGCTTTTTGAAGTTATTACAGTAACCACACAGGCTTTGGCTCACCGCACAGAGATCACACTCCCCAGACTATCCACACAGATCTGGTTCCAGGTTGGAGCATCTCCCTTAGTATGCTGGGAGTTCTTGTAGAGGCCCAAACGAGCCCACTTACTTCAGCTGGGCTCATTAACTCTTCCCCTGCAAGACTCCCCGCACTCCCCCTAGTGGTATAAATCGGCATAAAGCCTGAATCTAGGACATATATACCTTCCATCCTGGACGCAACCTGGTGATTTTACCTGCATTCTGTCACATACCCCCCCCCCTCTTGTTTTAACCTTGGGGTTGGAACACAAGCAACCAGACATGCATGTACTCGAGACAAAGCATCCACATTCCCCATTTGAACGCCAGGGCGATGCTTTACCGTAAAGTTGAATTCCTGTAGGGCCAGGAACCACCTATTCACTCTTCTATTTGTCTCCTTGTTTTGAGCCATCCACTTTAAAGGAGTGTGATCAGTAATCATGTCAAAGTTCCTACCTAGCAGATAGTACCGAAGGGAATCTAGAGCCCACTTCACTGCTAAACACTCCTTCTCAATCGTGGCGTAATTTACCTCATGGGACTTCAATTTCCTACTGAGGTAAATTACTGGGTGCTCTTCCCCGTTCCAGACCTGGGACAATACTGCTCCTAACCCAACGTCTGATGCATCACTTTGTACGACAAAGTCCCTAGAGAAGTCTGGTGAGTACAACACTGGCTGGCTACATAAGGCTTTTTTTAAGAATTGGAATGCTGCCTCAGCCTCTGGGGTCCATTTAACCATGACCGACTCTTTCCCTTTTGTCAGGTTGGTTAGGGGCACAGCCTGAGAAGCAAAGTGGGGAATGAATCGCCGATAATAACCAGCGATTCCCAGAAAGGCTCGTACCTGCTTCTTGCTGTTGGGACGTGGCCAATTCTGTATGGCCTCGACTTTGTTGACTTGGGGTTTTATTACTCCCCTCCCAATGGTGTACCCAAGATATTTGGCCTCCTCCTGCCCAATGGTACATTTCTTGGGGTTGGCCGTAAACCCAGCTTCCCGAATAGAGTCTAGGACTGCTTGCACTTTTGGCAGATGTGAGGCCCAATCTGTGCTGTAGATAATTACATCATCCAGGTAAGCCGTGGCATACTTCTGATGGGGCCTCAGTATCTGGTCCATTTTCCGCTGGAAAGTGGCTGGCGCATTCTGTAACCCAAACGGCATTCTTTTATATTGGAACGCCCCATCTGGGGTTACAAATGCGGTTTTCTCTTTGGCCGACTTGGCCAGGGGAATTTGCCAATACCCTTTTGTGAGATCAAGAGTTGTCATGTATCGGGCTGTTCCCAGCCGGTCGATCAACTCATCTATACGTGGCATGGGGTAGGTGTCAAATTTTGTATCTTTGTTCAGTTGTCGGAAATTGTTACAAAATCGCCAGCTCCCATCCGGTTTAGGCACTAACACTATGGGACTTGACCAATCACTTTGGGACTCCTCTATCACCCCTAACTTAAGCATTTTCTGTACTTCCTCACGTATTGCCTCCCGTCGGGCCTCTGGGATCCGATAGGGTTTTAGTTTCACCCTTTCACCGGGCGGGGTAATAATATCATGCTCTACGCCAGACGTTTGTCCCGGCAGCTCAGAGAAAACCTCCTTGTTGCGAAGCACAAACTCCTTAACCTCCTGTTGTTGGGGGTTTGACAAGGTGACTGCTATCCCAACATCAGGAATCCCGCAATCAGAGTGAGCTGGCGACAAAGTTTCCGTGACTAGGGATTCCCTATCCCTCCAGGCTTTCAACAGATTAATGTGATAGATCTGTTCGGGCTTTCGCCTTCCTGGTTGTCTGACCTTGTAATTCACTTCGCTCACTTTTTCCATTACCTCATAGGGGCCTTGCCATTTGGCGAGGAATTTGCTTTCAACCGTAGGGACAGGTACCAATACCCTATCCCCCGGGGAAAAGGTACGGGTCTTGGCTCCACGGTTGTACACTCTCTGCTGTGCCAACTGCGCTTGGGCCAAATGTTCCTTTACGATTGGCATTACCTGTGCAATTCTATCTTGCATCAGGGCGACATGCTCAATCACACTCCTGTGGGGAGAACTCTCACTTTCCCAGGTTTCCTTGGCGATATCCAACAGCCCTCTGGGGTGTCTCCCATAAAGTAACTCAAAGGGTGAGAAACCCGTAGAGGATTGGGGTACCTCCCTAATAGCAAACATTAAATAGGGAATTAGACAGTCCCAATCCTTTCCATCTCTATCCACCACTTTCTTTAACATTTGTTTTAGGGTTTTGTTGAATCTTTCAACCAACCCATCAGTTTGGGGGTGATACACAGATGTACGCAATTGTGTCACTTTGAACAACTTACACAGCTCTTTCATAACCCGGGACATAAAGGGTGTACCTTGGTCCGTAAGCAGTTCTTTACAAATACCCACACGGCTAAAAACAAGAGATAGCTCTTTGGCTATGGTTTTGGCCGAGGTATTTCGGAGAGGAATCGCTTCCGGATAACGGGTGGCATAGTCCATTATAACCAAGATGTACTGGTGCCCCCTAGCGGACTTCATTATTGGACCTACCAAATCCATTGCGATCCTCTCAAAGGGGACCTCAATGATGGGAAGAGGTACCAGCGGGTTACGGAAATGTGGCATCGGTGCCGACCTCTGACACACAGGGCAGGAGGAACAATAATTTTCTGTTTCCTTCATGACCCCAGGCCAAGAGAACCTCTGCAATACTCTCTCTCGGGTTTTCTCTGTCCCCAGATGACCTCCAAGAATGTGCCCATGGGCCAACTCTAACACCAACTTCCTGTAAGGTTTGGGCACCACAAGCTGCTCAATGGTTTCTTCTGCCCTTTTAGCGACCCGATACAGTAGGTCCTTTTCCACGATGAAGTATGGGTAAGTGCAGGTCTCATCTGGGTTCACTAACTCGCCATCTATTTCCACTACGTTTTCCCATGCCTTTATTAGGGTGGGGTCTTTTAACTGTTCTGTGGCAAAATTTTCCTTGTGAACCTCGAGATCAGAAAACTCCACAGACGGCACGTTTTCGTCTGAGGATGTTGGCTCCTCCCCAGTTTCTCGAGTCTCCCCTGCCAATACCGACAAGGGAAATTCTGGAGAGTCCTCACCACTCACAGAGGAATTCTGGCTATCACATTCCTGGTATATAGGGGCACCAGTGGGGGGCTCAGGACAATCCCATAGTTCCCAGAACTTTGGAAAATCCCTTCCCACAATGGCATCATGAGGCAAGTGAGACACTAGTCCCACCCGATGAGAGAGGGTACCTTTGGGGGTCTCAAAACACACTGTAGTCACCGGATACTCTCGGGTGTCCCCATGCACACAAACAACAGCTACCTTGTCATTCCCAGAGACCTCTGTAGTAACTAATTCAGCCTTTATCAGTGTCACCAGGCTACCTGAATCCAGCAACACAACAACATTTCTACCATTAATACACATTTTGCATAAATGTTTCTCAGTTCCCCGAATGGCAGTGCATGCAACTGTCGCAAACAGCGACTGACGTCTTTCCCTTAGAAAGTCACATTGCATGGGTTCATCCACAACCGGGCAATTTGCTGCAATATGTCCCTCTTGTCGGCAGCGGTAACAGACAATCCTTCTTGCTGCCTCTTGAGCCCCTGACTTCCCAGGCTGTTCTCGCCAAACCTTGGGTAGAACTCCCACCCTCTCACTCTCTCCACCCTCACCCCTTGGAATCATCTTACCCGCCACTGGGGATGGTCTGGTCTTAGGGTGGAAAGTCTGTGAGTCTCTGGAAGAGGCAGTCAGGTTCTCTGTAGCCAAGTACTTCTCTACACGATCCACAAGATTATCGGCCGTTTCTGGGTCTCCATGGCTTACCCACTTTTGAATGGCAGTAGGAAGAGCTCTCAAGAAATGATCCATCACAACACGTTCCACGATCTTTGGTGCGGACAAAGTCTCTGGCTGTAGCCACTTCCTGTTCAGGTGAATGAGATCATACATTTGAGACCTGGGGGGTTTTCCAAGCAGGAAAGTCCAGTTATGCACACGCTGAGCCCGGACAGCCAGGGTGACACCCAGCCGTGCCAATATTTCAGTTTTTTAGCATTACATAGTCTTTTGCTTGGTCAGGCTCTAGGTCATAGTAAGCTTTCTGCGATTCACCAGTTAACAGAGGAGCCACCAGTCAAGCCCACTGATCCTTAGGCCACTTTTCTCTTTCAGCAGTCCTTTCAAATGTGGTCAAAAACACCTCTGGATCATCCTCTCCAGTCATTTTTGTCAATAAACGACTCACCCCAAATGACGCGGTATTAGTGGAACGACTTTCCTCACTGGTCTGCGGACGTTGCTGCATTACTGTTTCCATTTGTTGTAGTCTCTGCTCTTGCTTCTGCAACAGGTCTATGAAACGGGCCTCCGATTGCTGCAGGGCTTGTTGCTGAGCTTCCAGACTCTGTTGGTGAGCTTGCTGCTGGGCTGCAAGGCTCTGTTGATAAGCTTGCTGGTAGGCTGCAAAGCTCTGTTGTTGAGCTGCAAGGCTCTTTTGCAAACCTGCATTTGTCTGCTGCTGATTGGCATTTGCTAGAGCCAGCTGTTTCAATATCTCCTCCATGCTGGCCTTAAAAAAAAACTGCCACTGGTTCTCCACCAACTGTGAGGGGGTTAGCTCGGCAGCGGGTGTGTGTGACCCCCTGGATGGGTTCACCACACAAAAACAGGCACAGCAGACAGGGTTTATAGTTGCAAAAACAAAAGGTGCAGTTTATTTACACTATTTACAGGGGAAAAACAGCAAAACAAAAAGAAACAAACAAAAAGAAATCCTGGTCAGCTTGACCACTTACTACACACATTGGTGTCCCTAACTAACAACTGGGTACAGCCTTATGCTGTCCCAGTCCCTAGCTCCCTGCTTTTTGAAGTTATTACAGTAACCACACAGGCTTTGGCTCACCGCACAGAGATCACACTCCCCAGACTATTCACACAGATCTGGTTCCAGGTTGGAGCATCTCCCTTAGTATGCTGGGAGTTCTTGTAGAGGCCCTAACGAGCCCACTTACTTCAGCTGGGCTCATTAACTCTTCCCCTGCAAGACTCCCCGCACTCCCCCTAGTGGTATAAATCGGCATAAAGCCTGAATCTAGGACATATATACCTTCCATCCTGGACGCAACCTGGTGATTTTACCTGCATTCTGTCACAATATATATATATATATATATATATATATATATATATATATATATATTCATGTGCTTGTGTATCTATATGTGTATGTGTGTGTGTGTGTGTGTGTATATATATATATATATATATACACACACACACATGTATATATACTGTATATATATATATATATATATATATATATATACAGTATCTATATATAATGTTGTTAATATTCCTTTTTAACCCACTGGTGCTGATATTAGGAAGAAATAAGCCTTGCTTCTCTAATCACACCAGCTTCTCTCCCAGATTCTCCACCTCTGAGCTGGTGAATCTGGAAGGGAGATATTTCAGTGGAAGAGCCGTGAGATCTTCAGATCTCAGTTTATTAAACTGGCCATTTTGTGACAAAACGGTCATGTGCTGTGATGAGAAGGGGAGAACATTTTCTCTGCTCCTGATCTCAGTTTATTAAACCGGCAATGCTCTGAGATAAGCGGTGATCATCATGATCTCGGGTTATCATGGTTTATTAAACGTACATGTGCTCAATGTGGATTAAATCAATTATAAATATGCATAGCCATAGATATCATTAATAAAGTGTAATAAAGTGATTTGTGCAACAGCTGTTCACAAATCACTTTATTACAGTTTATTTATGCTATGGCTATGAGTATTTATTTAACCACTTAACGACCGCTCACTGTATATATACGCCGGCAGAATGGCACGGACAGGCACAATCACGTACCTGTACGTGACTGCCTTCGTATAGTTGGGGGGTCCAATCGGACCCCCCTTCTATACAGTGAGCTGTGGTTCTCGGTGCGGGAGCGATCCGTGATGAGGGGACGGCCATTCGTTTCCGGCCACCCCCTCGCGATCGCTCCCGGCGAATGAAAAGCTTCCTCTGCCTGTGTAATGTTTACACAGGCAGGAGGATGTGATGTCATCTCTCATGCCGCATTTACATATACCGAGCGCCGCATGAGAGAAGACACAGAGGTCAGTCCACTAAACAGCACACTGACACCACACACACATAGGCACACGATCGCCCCCCCAGACACCCCCAGATGACCCCCCAGTCACAGTGTCACTGATTGCAGTGACCATTTATTTACTGATCACTGCAATCAGTGACATTTGTGACTGTAAAAGTGTCAGGGCAGAGTGTTTTAGGTCCTGTGGCGCCCCCTAACCTCTCCTAATAAAGGTTTAACCCCTTGATCGCCCCCCAGGTAACCCTTTCACCCCTAGCACTGCTGTCACTAAGCGATCGTTTTTCTGATCGCTGTCTTAGTGTCGGTGATGCCGATAGGTAGCCAGTTATTTTTTTTAGGTTCACTAAGCGATCGTTTTTATGCTGGTGCTGATAGGTAGCCAGTTATTTTTTTTAGGTTATCTAATAAAGGTTTAACCCCTTGTTCGCCCCCCCCAGCTAACCCTTTCACCCCCTTTTGCCAGTGTCACTAACGATAGTTTTTCTGATCGCTGTATTAGTTATGCTGGTACCGATAGGTAGCCAGTTATTTTTTTTAGGTTCGCCGCAGGTTTTTATAGTGTCATAATTGCCCCTAGTTAACCCTTTCACCAGTGATCACCGTATAAGTGTTACTGGTGACACTGGTTAGCCAGTTCGTTATTTTGTTATTTAGGTTCCCCGTCAGGTTTTTATATAGTGTCAGGTACCCCCATATATTATCTAATAAAGGTTTTAACCCCCTAATTGCCCCTAGTTAACCCTTTCACCAGTGATCACCGTATAAGTGTTACTGGTGACACTGGTTAGCCAGTTCGTTATTTTGTTATTTAGGTTCCCTGTCAGGTTTTTATATAGTGTCAGGTACCCCCATATATTACCTAATAAAGGTTTAACCCCCTGATTGCCCCTAGTTAACCCTTTCACCAGTGATCACCATATAAGTGTTACGGGTGACGCTGGTTAGTTAGTTTGCTTTTTATAGTGTCAGGGCACCCGCCGTATATAACCCAATAAAGGTTTAACCCCCTGATCGCCCGGATATCAATTAGGTTTTAGCGTCAGAGAGGGTCTGCGTCGCCCCAGGCAGCGTCAGGTTAGTGCCAGTAATGCTAACACCCACGCGTGAAGCATACACCTCCCTTAGTGGTATAGTATCTGAACAGATCAATATCTGATCTGATCAGATCTATACTAGCGTCCCCAGCAGTTTAGGGTTCCCAAAAACGCAGTGTTAGCGGGATCAGCCCAGATACCTGCTAGCACCTGCGTTTTGCCCCTCCGTCCAGCCCAGGCCACCCAAGTGCAGTATCGATCGATCACTGTCACTTACAAAACACAACACACATAACTGCAGCATTCGCAGAGACAGGCCTGATCCCTGCGACTCCAGTGCTGTAGGAGGTGATTTTACTACCACCGTTAAAAAAAAGAGCATATATGCCGAAGCATGGGGGCAGCAGGGGCGGAGGAGCGATTTTGCTCCTAATTCCGCGTACATACAATACATGTCCAACAAAGACCAGCAACGTACTGGTATGTTGCTGGACTTTGGTTATACCAGATTGATGCCTGCGGGTTTAGGTATCATCTTGGTATCATTCTTTTCAGCCAGCGGCCGACTTTCATGTAAAAGCAATCCTAGCAGCTAATTAGCCTCTTGACTGCTTTTACAAGCAGTGGGAGGGAATGTCCCCCCCCCCGGATATAAAAAGCGCCATTGGGAAATTGGGAAAGCATTTTATCATACCGATATTGGTGTGGTCAGATGCTTTGAGGGCAGAGGAAAGATCTAGGGTCCAATAGACCGCAGTTTTTTCAAAAAAAGAGTACCTGTCACTACCTATTGCTATCATAGGGGATATTTACATTCCCTGAGATAACAATAAAAAATAAATAAATATGGAAAGAACAGTTTAAAAATAAAATAAAAAAGCAAAATTTATAATAAATAAAAAAAAAAGGACCCCTGTCCCGCCCCGGTTCTTGCGCAATGGCAAACGCAAGCGTCGGTCTGGCGTCATATGTAAACAGCAATTGCATCATGCATGTGAGGTATCACCGCAAAGATCAGATCGAGGGCAGTCATTTTAGCAGTAGACCTCCTCTGTAAATCTAACGTGGTAACCTGTAAAGGCATTTAAAGGCTTTTAAAAATGTATGTAGTTTGTCGCCACTGCGCGTTTGTGCGAAATTTTAAAGCATGTCATGTTTGGTATCTATGTACTCGGCCTAAGATCATCTTTTTTATTTCATCAAACATTTTGGCAATATAGTGTGTTTTAGTGCATTAAAATGAAAAAGTGTATTTTTTCACCAAAAAATGCGTTTGAAAAATCGCTGCGCAAATACTGTGTGGAAAAAAAAATGCAACACCCACTATTTTAATCTGTAGGGCCTTTGCTTTAAAATATATATATAATGTTTGGGGGTTCAATATAATTTTCTTGGAAAAAAAAATGCTTTCATGTAAACAAAAAGTGTCAGAAAGGGCTTTGTCTTCATGTGGTTAGAAGAGTGGATGTAAGCTTCTTAATGTAGTGTATAAAATGCCAGGGCAGTTCAAAACTCCCCCAAATGACCCCATTTTGGAAAGTAGACACCCCAAGCTATATACTGAGAGGCATGTCGAGTCCATGGAATATTTTATATGTTGACACAAGTTGCGGAAAAAAGCCATTTTTTTATTTTATTTGCACAAAGTTGTCACTAAATGATATATTGCTCAAACATGCCATGGGCATATGTGGAATTACACCCCAAAATACATTCTGTTGCTTCTCCTGAGTACGGGGATACCACATGTGTGAGACTTTTTGGGAGCCTAGCCGCGTACGGGACCCCAAAAACCAAGCACCGCCTTCAGGCTTTCTAAGGGTATACATTTTTGATTTCACTCCTCACTGCCTATCACAGTTTCAGAGGCCAAGGAATGCCCAGATGGCACAAAACCCCCCCAAATGACCCCATTCTGGAAAGTAGACACCCCAAGCTATTTGCTGAGAGGTATGGTGAGTATTTTGCAGATCTTGCTTTTTGTCACAAAGTTTTGAAAATTGAAAAAAATATATATATTTTCTTTCTTCATTTTCAAAAACAAATGAGAGCTGTAAAATACTCACCATGCCTCTCAGCAAATAGCTTGGGGTATCTACTTTCCAAAATGGGGTCATTTGGGGGGGGGTTGTGCTATTTTGGCATTTTATGGCCTTCGAAACTGTGATAGGTAGTGAGGAGTGAAAGCAAAAATTTGTGCCCTTAGAAATCCTTAAGGCGGTGTTTGGTTTTCGGGGTCCCGTACGCGGCTAGGCTCCTAAAAAGTCCCACACATGTGGTAACCCCGTACTCAGGAGAAGCAGAAAAATGTATTTTGGGGTGCAATTCCACATATAACCATGGCATGTGTGAGCAATATATCATTTAGTGACAACTTTTTGTATTTTTTTTTTGTCATTATTCAATCACTTGGGACAAAAAAAATAATATTCAATGGGCTCAACATGCCTCTCAGCAATTTCCTTGGGGTGTCTACTTTCTAAAATGGTTTCATTTGAGGGGGTTTGTGCTATTTTGGCATTTTATGGCCTTCGAAACTGTGATAGGTAGTGAGGAATGAAATAAAAAATTTGCGCCCTTAGAAATCCTGAAGGCGGTGCTTGGGTTTCGGGGGCCCGTACGCGGCTAGGCTCCTAAAAAGTCCCACACATGTGGTATCCCCGTACTCAGGAGAAGCTGAAAAATGTATTTTGGGGTGCAATTCCACATATAACCATGGCATGTGTGAGCAATATATCATTTAGTGACAACTTTTTGTAATTTTTTTTTTTTTTTTTTTTTTAGCCATTATTCAATCACTTGGGACAAAAAAAATAAAAATATTCAATGGGCTCAAAATTTCTCTCAGCAATTTCCTTGGGGTGTCTACTTTCCAAAATGGGGTCATTTTGGGGGGTTTTGTACTGCCCTGCCATTTTAGCACCTCAAGAAATGAGATAGGCAGTCATAAATTAAAAGCTGTGTAAATTCCAGAAAATGTACCCTATTTTGTAGACGCTATAACTTTTGCGCAAACCAATAAATATACGCTTATTGACATTTTTTTACTAAAGACATGTGGCTGAATACATTTTGGCCTAAATGTATGACTAAAATTGAGTTTATTTGATTTTTCTTATAACAAAAAGTAGAAAATATCATTTTTTTTCAAAATTTTCAGTCTTTTTCCGTTTATATCGCAAAAAAAAAAAATCGCAGAGGCAATCAAATACCATTAAAATAAAGCTCTATCTGTGGGAAGAAAAGGACGCAAATTTCGTTTGGGTAAAACATTGCATGTCCGCACAATTTCCAGTTAAAGCAGCGCAGTGCCAAATTCTGAAAACACCTCTGGTCTTTAAGCTGCATAATGGTCCGGGGCTTAAGTGGTTAATCCACTGAGCATTATATTTTGCTGCTTGCTTCTGGTTGGCACATATGAATATGATGACGAGGATCAAGAAGTAGTACCTGGCTGCTATCCTTGGTGCTGCTGCTGGGGGTTCCCCATCAGGCCGCCATACATTCCTTCTCCCGTCCTCTCTTCTCCTCTTCCCCTCACTTCACATTCCTGGTGCGGGGAGAAGATGATGGCGTGCAGAGGAGGGTAGGCGGAGCATTAGGCCAGTCATCGGCCATTATGGGGGCGCCTGTCACTCCCCTCCCCAGACCAAGTAGCAATATTAGCATTTGCTGTGCCGGCGCCGTGCTCCAGCAGGCCGGCCGCGGCACCGGAAGCTATATTAGTGCGGGAGGCGGCCGCGGGAGGACGGGTGGGGCCGCCCCTGCACCCAGTGCCGCCCAGAGGCCTGGCCTCAGTGGCCTTGTGGGAAATCCGGCCCTCTCCGCACCGCCGGCTCTCACCGCTGTCAGTCTGCAATCTTAACTGGGAAGACTACCCTGCAGTAGAGCGATTTGAAAGCGAGGCTTGAACCGCTGGTGAAGCGCAGCGTGGAAGTGACGACGTCAATGGCGGTAAGGAGGATGGTCTATGCGGACAGCTTTACCCCGGATGCCTGCATACTTAGATGTGCCTGTTTAAAAAGTGTTTGTTAACCCCCCGAAAAAAAAAAAAAAATACACATCCTGGTCCTTTAAAGCACATTAAACAGCACAGTGCTTGTGCTGTATAAGCTGCCACTCTCTAAACTGTAAAAAAAAAAACCTGGACCTGCCACTTCCTTTATGCCTTCCTGTATGCCCTCTCATAGACCACAAAAATCAGGGCTACTCAGCCCTGACCACCATGGTCTGAGTGCGTCTTTTCGTCATACGCTGCCCTGCTCTCCTCTCTCCCCCCTTACCCCCTCCTTCCTACCCGTCAGCGCCCTCTCTGTCTCCGCCTCCCGCCGCTATTATAAAAAAAAAATACAATGGTCACACTATACAAGTCCTTTCTAAAAACGAGCATTTTAAATAGCCATTTTGAGCTGTCTTCAGACCAGTCGCGTGACTCACGCCCGCTTTACAGATCCGAGACAGGGCTTCTGAGCGGCCACGTGATCTCCCTGGCTGACATCACGGTCCCTCCTGCAGTAGTCGTGTATCAGAGCTGAAAAGAGACTGTAAGTCACGTGACCGGCCTGAAGACAACTCTGAAAAAAATACACTGCTCTTCAGAACATTTTTTGCTCAAAACACCTAAAATTTCACCCAGACCTGCTATTTGAATGAATTCCCAGACCCATTAAAAAGATTTTATTACAATATGTATGATTTTTCCTGAGCAAAAACCACATTAACAGTTCGAATTTCTTTAGTTTGATAAAAAAAATTCTATCCTGCTACTTCAAATTTTCTTGTCACTATTGTTGAAAATAAACATTGATTGCGCTCCACTAACCACTAGACAATTGAACAAAAGTTCTGAAAATGAAAATTGCTAATGAAATTCTACAGGTATGGATATTTATGAGGGAGGGTCTGTCAAAAAAATCCAGACACCATCCCCATTATATCATAATTGACAAAAGGGGAAAAGAAAAACCCCAAGTCTCCAATCAAGGAGTCTGAAGTAGGACAATGTTTCATATAAAACACAAAAAAGTTAATATATATGTAGCGTCCTGCTCCTATTGAGTAGGCACTAGATGTAAATTTAGGTTTATCTGAGCTGTAGTTTAGCTCAGAGTATTATGTTAAATTGCTGGTTTCTGTTCCAGTTCAGTCGTGTTGTACATTTTCCACTTGGCCTTGGGTGTTGCAGTCACCCCCGGTCAGTGTTGGAAATACAGCAGGCTGGATGCATTGAGTACCTCTTTACCCAGAAATAGCCCAGTGGGAGTGGTTCACCCGCTGTGCATTCTGGGAGAGGGTACTTAAGGGACAGACACTGTTTTCGCGGTCTCTCTGACCTAATGGCCCTCCTGGCCTAAGGTATGCCGTAGCAGTTCTTCTACCTCGGGGCCTGCTGACCCGAGGCCTTGTTACTGAAAGTAGGCCCAGGAGTTTCTGGGGCCTACTGGTCTAGGGGTGGTCCTGAGCTGTCTTCCCTGCGGGGAGAAGCCGAGCAATTGGAGACTCAACTGGAGGACGCATCCCGGCCCATCTGCCTCACAGGATCGCCAGATGGCTGAAAGATACTGGTACTGTGAGATTATATTCTGATTTTGCAAGAGTTCTTGGTTATACAGTCCTGTGGCAGAGGATTGTACAACGAGTCAAGTGTATTCAACAAATCTGTGGCAGAGACTATGACCGAGCACCACACCGGCTGCTAGGTCAGTGAGAGAGGCCTATCCGGTGGTTGCTAGATCCAGTTGTGGAGCTGTTTGTCCTCTGGATCAAAGTAGTACCGTGTTCCGCAAAACAATGTACCTGAATCTCCCCTAACCCTCCATCCCTCTATCTGACGTTTGTTAATAAAGCATTGGAAAAAGAGACTAATGCCCCATACATACGATCGTTTTTCATGCCGTTAAAAATGGGCATTAAAACCGATCGTGTGTATGCTCCAGAGCATTTTTAACGACGTGAAAAACGGCCATTGCTAATGCTGTTCGGCTATGCCTGAACAGCGTCTTTAACAATGGCAACTGAGATGCCAATTCATTGGCGTCTCTTAGCGGCACTTCCGCCCTCAATTGCCGGGCCTTATGGCCTGGCACGCACGCGCTAACTTGACGGCAGTAGTTTGTCGGGGGTGATTGGCGAGGATGCGATGGGCGTGGCGTGGCGTGTCTGCCCTCACGCGCTTTGTCCCTATTCACCCATTGCACATGCGTATCGCCTTGACGGCGCGAGTGCACGCTAATTGGCCGGCCGTGATGACGCTGTGCGTCGTGCAGCGCCGTCATGAGCGAGTTGCTCATATATGGGAGCAAACACCACCACTCACCAACAGGTTGCTGAAGTGGGTGGTAGCCTCCACAGTGATGGGTCTGACCGGACGGAACGGTAGATAGTCTTGGAGCGTCAGTGGTATGTTATACTTCATTATTCTGTGGTGTTGGGACCAATATCTCCCTTCCTTCTCTATCATCGCATTTTTTATGCACCATGTTATAGACGCTCTTTGTTTCCTTTAGTGCCGCTTCACTCTATGGTGTGAGGGACTTGTCCCCTCTCACATAGTACCTGTCTGCTTACCTTCCGGACGGCAGTGGGTGAGGTTTCCCACTCCCAGGCTCCCTGCTTTCAGGTATTCACTTATTTTTAAATACCATATACATGTGTAGCAAGGCATTATGTTGTTGTGCGGTTCTAGCACCAGTACCTTATATATTCCTTCCTACACCTGGAGTATTGGTACTTATAAGTGCTAGCAACATTTAGTTATAGTAATTACCTCCCAAATATATATGTGTCCACAGAGTTCGTTATTGAACTACTACATCAGCTGGGACTTGTATACGACCTTTTATGCTGACTACTCCAAAACAATTTTTGGGTAGTATTACCACTATCCATCTGGGTTAGCCTACTACAAAACACCTTTAAGGTAATTTTCTAACTTCTCATCTTGTATTGCTTTATATTGCTTTGGGCTATTTTTACATCTAAATTATATATATTTCTTTGTTGCCTTGTGGTTGCTATTCTAGGTTCCAGTCTAGGTTCCACACTATCTGTCCAGTTCTGGTCCAGTCCAATAGCTTTTTGGACATTTTCTGAAAAGTAGGTGGCCTTGCAACATACCTATATATATATATATATATATATATATATATATATATATATATATATATTTTTTTTTTTTTTATTCATCATGTATGTGTTATTATTCTGGCCATTACACCTGGATGTGGCTTATGCTACTTCCAGGTAGTCCCTTAATATTTGCCTGTTCCAGACCCTTTTAGTATTATCTAATTTATATAATTATGTGTCTACAGCTACCTTGAGCATCTCCATTCTTATCCACGTGTTGGTGTGTGGTTGGTGGTATTTGCTGCAGCATTTCCCCTTTGAAGGAGGGGCCCTTCCATCTGGATCCCCTTTTTCCATGTGTAATTCTCGCAGAGCGTAGAGGGTCGCAATAATTCTACTACACTCACCACCCTATCTGTCTAGTGGTGAGTGTTTTTGGTTATCAAGTGTATGTCAGAATTACATGTAATAACAAGACAAATGTCTTTTGTATCAAAATTATTAAAACAAATTTCTTTATACATCTAGAAGCTCTTGAGGAAGCGATTAGATCGCGAAACATGTCGAGCACCAAGTTTTAAGTTTATCAACACCCTGTGAACCTCCACCCCAGGAACCATCGCAATATTGTGGGGTATCTATTGGGAAGTGTCCACAGTTTATGTGTTGTTAATTGTATATTTATGTATATGTTATTTTATCTACATGCCATCAATTATGTACCTACTTTTGTATTCATGACGTAGGTCAAATTTATGCTATGTATTCATGTAATAAACAATATTTTTATTAAATTTTCTATATATCAAGTGTGCCTTTAAAGTCCATTCTTTCTACAATCTCCAGTTTAATTCTATTAGGATGTGGCACTATTTCTATTAGTAGGTGTTGATTACAACCTGGGGGCCCATTGTAATCAGTATTCGCATTAAAAATTTCGAACATGCTCTATTTTTTCACGTCGTTTTTCATGTCGTTTTTTTTAACGACGTGAAAAACGATGGTGTGTATGCTTTGACGAGGTGAAAAAAAATGCGCATGCTCAGAATCAAGTATGAGACGGGAGTGCACGTTCTGGTAAAACTAGCATTTGTAATGGAGATAGCACATTTGTCACGCTGTAACGGACTGAAAAGCAGGAGGCTGAAAAGCGCGAATCGTCGCTCAACAAACATTACTAACATGAAGGGTGGCACCATCCGAACGGAACTTCCCCTTTATAGTACCGTCGTACGTGTTGTACGTCACTGCGTCGCCCCTCCCCCCCCCCCCCCCCCCAAGCAGTCAAAAAAAATTTTTTTTTAAACATGTCCCTTTAAGATTTTTTTTAAAAAAGGTCCTTATGTGCACTGTGTCCGGGCGCAGGGAATTGCCTCAAGTCGCTGCAAAATCGCAGCAAAAATTTATGGAAGAATCTTGCGACTTTCAGGCTTTTCAGGCTAACGCAGCCTGAAAGTTGCACGATTCTGCTGCAATTTTGATGAGACTTAATGCAATTCCTATGTATTCTGGAGGTCTATGGACCTCAAGTTGCATCAAAGTGGGACCAAAGTAGTGCAGGGTCTACTTTGAAGTCGCTGTGACTTGACGTTGCACAGATATGAACGGTTCTCATTGGAAATCATAGGGGACAACTTGTCATGCAACATTGAAGTCCCAAGTCGCAGGACAAGTTGCACAAGTGGAAACAGAGCCTAAATGAAAAGCGGATTTTTGTGCATGTGAACTGCATTCTGATGGGCCAACTTCACAGTTAACATTGCTAGCCATCAGATTTGTCTGTAGTCTTTACAGCACGTGCGCAGGAATAATGATCAGATTTTACTACCGCGAGAAGTACCCATGGTAGTAAAATACAATCGTTAAGGCTCCTTTCACACTTGTGCGACTTGAAAGTCACATGATTTTTGCCATGATTTTTGCCGTGACTTGAAGCAATGTCTGTGTAATCTTGAGGTCTCTGCCTCAAGTCGCATCAAAGTCGGATGAAAGTAGTACAGGGACTACTTTGAAGTCGCAAAGATATGAATTGAACTCGTTGGAAATCATGGGGTATGACTTGTCATGCAACTTTGCAGTCCCAAGTCGCAGGACAAGTCGCACAAGTTTGAAAGGGCCTCAGGTTGTCTGTAGCACCTTATCACTGCTGCTACCTGATCATTGCTTCAGTGTATTGATTTACTGGTTGTGACTCGCGATTCTTTCAGTGTACTGTGTTCTAACAACTCATGATTCTTTGACTCAGTAACTCAGTAATTATTTAACTCTGTGTACTGTGTACTCCTGTCTCAAGAACTGGATACAAACTTCTGAGTGTCAGTGTGCTGTGAGCCGGTGTTCTGCCGAGCTGATTCTGCCTATCGATATGGTTCCCTCATGACTGCACAGGTGCAATCCGAGGCAACGAAATTCTCTGAGCGTGAACAGCTGTTCGGCAGCTGTAGACGCACTCCCTCCCGATGCTAGGGAAACCAGCTCGACAAGACACCGCTCTATACAGCAAGGGGCGGATCGGTGAGTGTGCGCTCTCTGCAATGTTAGACGCCAAGGCTAGAGATTTACTGCAAACCCGCCCTTTTAGAAAAACCCGCCCTTGAGACATTGTCGCCCTATAGAGTGGCGTGTCACAGTCTCCGGCCCCGCCCCTTTTGCCGCCCCTTGCGCCCGCTCATCAACATTTAAAAAAATACAGAGCGGCGTGTCACCCGCCCATCGACATGTTTAATCCCGCCCTATAGAGCGGCATGTCCCAGTCTCCGCCCCCGCACCTTGCTGCGCGGCGTGTATCCTCGGGAGCGAGCGCGTCTACAGCTGATGAATAGCTGTAGATGTTCGTAGATTTCCGTGTGTTCCGAGTGCGCATGCGCAGTCGAGCTCGGAACCATATCGATAGGGGAACCAGCTCGACAAGACACCGGCTGATTGGTTGCACTTGCAGGGAGGGGCTGAGCTCTCACTCTAGGAACATATTACCAGGCCTGCTCTGCTATTCTATTGAGTGCATACTAGTGTGAACTGTTTCAAATGGATCAGTTCACTCAGATGAATCGATTCATCCAGTTCACTGAAAAGAATTGATTCAAAAGAACGATTCGTTCATGAACTGGACATAACTACAACAGACCCTTTACTGTTCACACAGCAGCTTTTGTGTCCTTTGCAGGAATTACAATTAGGGTTGCCACCTGTACGGGATTCACCCGGACAGTCCGGTTTTTGAGTCATCTGTCCGGTTTTCAGCACGCTAGAAACCCGGACACATTCAGACTGAATGGTGGCTCCCTCTTTGCAGGCTTTCGGGAGAGTGTTTATACTAGCCGGCACAGAACCTGCCCCTGTCACCTCACCTCCCCGCTCTCACTATCTGTCTCGGTCACTGTATTCATTTCCGGGATTGAGGGGATGCTGCTTAGCATGGAATACCAGCAGATATGTGTGTGGGCTGCGGGGTATGTGTTCACCCCTGGTGAAGTGTCCTTTCTATCTCCGAGCGCCATGCAATGTGAGTGTCAGAGGATAGGTTCCTTCCTGCAAAGTGAAGACAGCGGTGTAGCAGGTGAGCGGCGCAGGATTAGCCCAGGTGACATTGTACAGGCTCTTGCAGGTACAAGCTCCCCTCTGTACGTCACAGCTCAGAAAGAGGCAGTGGCAGTGCAGTGCACAGGAGGTGGGGGAGGTTACGATCTCTAGCAGCAGAAAACCAGTGGAGTCATCGTGCAGCAGTGGCACCGAGAAAGTCTGTGCAAGTTACAACACACACAGGGGTTGGGGGCATGGACACTTACTGTGTGCTCTATTGGTCATGAGTGAGATCTGCAGGACTTCCACACACAGCAAACCCAACCCCCATCCCCATCCCATCCTACCCCTCCCCATCCTATCCCATCATACCCCATCCCATCCTACCCCTCCCCATCCCATCCCATCCCATCCTATCCCATCCTACCCACCCCACCCCATCCCATCATATCCCACCCCATCCCATCCTATCCCATCCCTCCCCATTCAATCCTACCCCTCCCTATCCCATCCCACCCCACCCCATCCCATCCCTCCCCATCCCATCCCACCCCATCCCCTCCTACCCCTCCCCATCCTACCCCTCCCCATCCCATCCTACACAACCCACCCCATCCTACCCTACCCAACCCAACCCACCCCATCCCATCCTACCCCACCCACCCCACTCCACTCCACCCCACCACATCCCATCCCATCCTACCCCACCCCACTCCAACCCACCCCATCCCATCCTACCCCACCCCATCTCATCCCATCCCATCCCACCCCACCTTATCTCATCCTATCCTATCCCATCCCATCCTACCCCACCCCATCCCATCAACTGTCAAAGAGGGATCCACATCTATGCCATCCTGGACATTCCACTACAAGGCAGCACTCCTCTTCTACAGCCAGGATCCATGCAGGAGAGGACACAAACTGTACACAGACAATACACATTTCTCTCACACACACAAAATACATGTTACACACACACACACACAATATACATGTTACATACACACACACACACACACACTATACATGTTACATACACACACACATGATATACATGTTACACACACGATATACATGTTACACACACACACACAATATACATGTTACACACACACAATATACATGTTAAACACACACACAATATACATGTTACACACACACAATATACATGTTACACACACACAATATACATGTTACACACACACAATATACATGTTAAAAACACACACAATATACCGATACATGTTACACACACAATATACATGTTACACAAACACACACACACAATACACATGTCACACACAATATACATGATACACACACAAAATACACACAATATACATGATACACACACACACAATGCACACACAACATATACACACTCTGTACACACATTCCACATTGCAACCCCTCCCTCCCCCAAAGACAATCATTCATTGGGCACAATATACCTGTAGGTGTAAATACATACAGTGCATATATATATATATATTTTATTTAATAATGCAAAAATGGACATGTAGCCATTCACTTCCCAGAGAGAGAAGAGGTGGGGGGGAGGGTGCAAGTGCAAACTAAAAGTGCAAAGTGCTCTTGAAATTGCACTGAAAGTGCACTTGGATGTGCAGTCGCTGTAGATCCGAGGGGGACATGCAAGGAAAATAAAAAACTGAATTTTAGCTTGCTCATTTCAGATCCTCCGCTCAGATTTACAGCGACTGCACTTCCAAGTGCACTTTCAGTACAATTTCAAGTGCACTTTACACTTGTAGTTTGCATTTGTAGTGCAAAGTGGATTTGCCTTTCGTAAATAACCCCCATTGTGTGTTGGGGTTTGACTTGAGGAAAAGGTGGCAACCCTAATTACAATCTGTTAGATCCGTTTTTTTTGTGACACCCAAACAGTGATTTTTGAGGCATTGCACAGATAAGCATGGGAGAGTGAGGTGGAGATCCTGAGTGCATGTAATTTAGAGGGGGGATTATTATTTTAGAGCTCTTTCTGGTAAAAAATAAAAATAAAAAATAGGAAGAGAGAGGATGAGGAGGAGGAGGTGATGCATCTTGTTCAGGATGATGAGATTTCATACCAGGGTAATTGGTAGGGTTGCCACCTGTACGGGATTCACCCGGACAGTCCGGGTTCTGAATCATCTGTCCGGTTTTCAGACTCCCTGAAACCCGGACAAACCATTCTGGCATGGGGGGGGGCTTCATTAGCATACTTGCCTCTGTGGAGACATTTACAGCAGCAGTGTCATTTCTTCTCACTAAATACACACACTGTGCTGGTGTGTGTGTTGGCAATCTGAAGCTCCTTTCTGTCTCCCCCTCCAGGCTCCTGCAGTCTCTGTTATCTCTGACCCCCCCTCTCTCCAGTCACTAGTGCCGTGTTCTGAGAGAAGGGGGAGGCGGAGCTGAGGAGATCACTGTAGCTGCGTCGGGCTGGCCGCTGCTCACTTGGAGGTGAGCTGACTTTTTTTTTTTTTAGTAAGGAAAGTTTCCTAAGGTGCAAAGTTCCAGGAGGATTTCTTGTGAATTGAATAGAATTGAGATAAGCAGAATCGGAAGAGACAGCGAGTGAGTGTGTGTGGGGGGGAGGGGAGTCTGCAGCCCAATGATCACAGCCCAGCCAACTCACAGTATCTCCCAAGCAGCAGACTTATCTATGTATACAAACTTCCCCCATTCTCTGTCCAGATTATGTGAAGTCATTTATAACCATTCACTTAACCCTGTGTGTATGTGATGAGTGTACACCTCTGATTGTCCAGACTCAGTGCCTGGAGAACACAGAGTTACATGAATGGTCATCACATCACATCATCTGTACATACAGAGTGCTGGGGGCGGGCATCTTATAACAGAATGTTTTCATTGAGTAGTATTGTTGTTGTGTGTTTTAGTAGATGACCACAATAGATTTTTTTTTATTATAGACATCGCTATCTGACCACTTCTCATTCCCCCACTCCCCCCCCCGCTTACATCACCCCCAGACCACTTCATACAGACATCACTTAGAGCTGCCCCCCCCCCCCCAGCTGAGGGACATCATTCCATAGTCACCCCACAGACACTGCAAGTAATCCCTCCCCATACTGCCCCCATCATCCCCTCCACACCCCTCTCCCGTACATACTGCCCCCATCATCCCCTCCACACCCCTCTCCCGTACATACTGCCCCCATCATCCCCTCCACACCCCTCTCCCGTACATACTGCCCCCATCCTCCCCTCCGCACCCCTCTCCCGTACATACTGCCCCCATCATCCCCTCCACACCCCTCTCCCGTACATACTGACCCCATCATCCCCTCCACACCCCTCTCCCGTACATACTGCCCCCATCATCCCCTCCACACCCCTCTCCCGTACATACTGCCCCCATCATCCCCTCCACACCCCTCTCCCGTACATACTGCCCCCATCATCCCCTCAGCACTTCTTTCCCGTACATACTGCCCCCATCATCCCCTCCACACCCCTCTCCCGTACATACTGCCCCCATCATCCCCTCAGCACTTCTCTCCCGTACATACTGCCCCCATCATCCCCTCCACACCCCTCTCCTTTACATACTGCCCCCATAAATACCCTCCACTCCCCTCTCCCGTACATACTACCCCCATCATCTCCTCCACATCCCTCTCCCATACATACTACCCCCATCATCCCCTCCACATCCCTCTCCCGTACATACTGCCCCCATCATCTCCTCCACATCCCTCTCCCATACATACTGCCCCCATCATCCCCTCCACATCCCTCTCCCGTACATACTGCCCCCATCATCCCCTCCACACCCCTCTCCCGTACATACTGCCCCCATCATCCCCTCCACACCCCTCTCCCGTACATAATGCCCCCATCCTCCCCTCCGCACCCCTCTCCCGTACATACTGCCCCCATCATCCCCTCCACACCCCTCTCCCGTACATACTGACCCCATCATCCCCTCCACACCCCTCTCCCGTACATACTGCCCCCATCATCCCCTCCAGACCCCTCTCCCGTACATACTGCCCCCATCATCCCCTCCACACCCCTCTCCCGTACATACTGCCCCCATCATCCCCTCAGCACTTCTCTCCCGTACATACTGCCCCCATCATCCCCTCCACACCCCTCTCCCGTACATACTGCCCCCATCATCCCCTCAGCACTTCTCTCCCGTACATACTGCCCCCATCATCCCCTCCACACCCCTCTCCTTTACATACTGCCCCCATAAATACCCTCCACTCCCCTCTCCCGTACATACTACCCCCATCATCTCCTCCACATCCCTCTCCCATACATACTGCCCCCATCATCCCCTCCACATCCCTCTCCCGTACATACTGCCCCCATCATCCCCTCCACACCCCTCTCCCGTACATACTGCCCCCATCATCCCCTCCACACCCCTCTCCCGTACATACTGCCCCCATCATCCCCTCAGCACTTCTCTCCCGTACATACTGCCCCCATCATCCCCTCCACACCCCTCTCCCGTACATACTGCCCCCATCATCCCCTCCACACCCCTCTCCCGTACATACTGCCCCCATCATCCCCTCCACACCCCTCTCCCGTACATACTGCCCCCATCATCCCCTCAGCACTTCTCTTCCGTACATACTGCCCCCATCATCCCCTCCACACCCCTCTCCCGTACATACTGCCCCCATCATCCCCTCAGCACTTCTCTCCCGTACATACTGCCCCCATCATCCCCTCCACTTCCCTCTCCTTTACATACTGCCCCCATAAATACCCTCCACTCCCCTCTCCCGTACATACTACCCCCATCATCTCCTCCACACCCCTCTCCCATACATACTGCCCCCATCATCCCCTCCACATCCCTCTCCCGTACATACTGCCCCCATCATCCCCTCCACACCCCTCTCCCGTACATACTGCCCCCATCATCCCCTCCACACCCCTCTCCCGTACATACTGCCCCCATCATCCCCTCAGCACTTCTCTCCCGTACATACTGCCCCCATCATCCCCTCCACACCCCTCTTCCGTACATACTGCCCCCATCATCCCCTCAGCACTTCTCTCCCATACATACTGCCCCCATCATCCCCTCCACACCCCTCTCCTTTACATACTGCCCCCATAAATACCCTCCACTCCCCTCTCCCGTACATACTGCCCCCATCATCCCCTCCGCACCCCTCTCCCGTACATACTGCCCCCATCATCCCCTCCACACCCCTCTCCCGTACATACTGCCCCCATCATCCCCTCCACACCCCTCTCCTTTACATACTGCCTCCATCATCCCCTCCACACCCCTCTTCCGTACATACTGCCCCCATCATCCCCTCAGCACTTCTCTCCCATACATACTGCCCCCATCATCCCCTCCACACCCCTCTCCTTTACATACTGCCCCCATAAATACCCTCCACTCCCCTCTCACATACATACTGCCCCCATCATCCCCTCCGCACCCCTCTCCCGTACATACTGCCCCCATCATCCCCTCCACACCCCTCTCCCGTACATACTGCCCTCATCATCCCCTCCACACCCCTCTCCCGTACATACTGCCCCCATCATCCCCTCCGCACCCCTCTCCCGTACATACTGCCCCCATCATCCCCTCCACACCCCTCTCCCATACATACTGCCCTCATCATCCCCTCCACACCCCTCTCCCGTACATACTGCCCCATCATCCCCTCAGCACTTCTCTCCCGTACATACTGCCCCCATCATCCCCTCCACACCCCTCTCCTTTACATACTGCCCCCATAAATACCCTCCACACCCCTCTCCCGTACATAATGCCCCCATCATCCCCTCCACACCCCTCTCCCGTACATACTGCCCTCATCATCCCCTCCGCACTTCTCTCCCGTACATACTGCCCCCATCATCCCCTCCACACCCCTCTCCTTTACATACTGCCCCCATAAATACCCTCCACACCCCTCTACCATACATACTGCCCCATCATACCCTCCACACCCCTCCCCTTTACATACTGCCCCCATCATACCCTCCACACTCCTCTCCCAGTCATACTGCCCCCATCATCCCCTCCACACCCCTCTCCTTTACATACTGCCCCCATAAATACCCTCCACACCCCTCTACCATACATACTGCCCCCATCATACCCTCCACACCCCTCCCCTTTACATACTGCCCCCATCATACTCTCCACACTCCTCTCCCAGTCATACTGCCCCCATCATCCCCTCCACACCCCCCTCCTTTACATACTGCCCCCATAAATACCCTCCACACCCCTCTCCCATACATACTGCCCCCATAATACCCTCCACACCCCTCTACCGTACATACTGCCCCCATCATACCCTCCACACCCCTCTACCGTACATACTGCCCCCATCATACCCTCCACACCCCTCTCCTTTACAGACTGCCTCCATCATACCCTCCGCACTCCTCTCCTTTACATACTGCCCCCATCAATCCCTCAACACCCCTCTCCCGTAAATACTGCCCCCATAATACCCTCCACACCCCTCTCGCATACATACTGCCCCCATAATACACTCCACACCCCTCTCCTTTACATACTGCCCCCATCATACCCTCCAGAAATGTTTTTTAATCACAAAACTATATGTATAGTGTATAAGACATAAAAATTGTCGTGTACAGAGGCAATGAATTTTATGTACTACCAAAAAAAAATTTTTGCCATGCGCTGCTAAAGTGTTTGTGTTTGGCTTGAAGAAAAGGTGGCAACCCTAGTAATTGGGTAGCGCAGAGTATTCATGTGTTTCCTAAATACAGATCAATGAGCAGCAAATGGATAATTAAGCAAGGGGGGACTGGAAGCATGCATTGCAATAGACTGTACAAGCTCAATGCAATAGGCTTTCCTGGCTGAGCAAGGTGGACTGCCTTCACTTGATATCTAGGCCAGCAAAAAGTCGGTGCCAGATGGTGTCAGAATTGACCAATGGGGTCTGCATGCCACAGCTCTATCGATGCACATGGAACAGCAACACACATTGCACTGGAAGAACCTGGGCATCACACGTGTACTCAATGTAGATTTTTGGACACAATTTCTAGGACATTAAAAATAATATATATTTACATTGCATACATTTTTTTATATATATATATATATATATATATATATATATATATATATATATAAAATTACTAGCGTCCTCAGACACTACCTGCATACTGCATGTTTCCCCAAGTGCTTGCATGGGTTCCTTCTTACGCTCGAAAGACATGTTGATAGATCAATTGGCTCTAGTATGTATATGTATGCAGTCATGGCTTAGTTGTCAACACTCTTTCCTTGCAGTACCGGGTCCAAATCGCAGTTTGCATGTGCTCCCTGTGCTTGTGTTTCCTCCCACACTCCAAACACACACTGATAGGTCCATCGGCTCCTATCTAAATCACACATGTGCTCACTCCATGCAGATTACTGAACACAGTTTCTAGGATATGTATATTGGACAGCAGTGGCGGCCCGTCCACTTGCAGACCTGCAGTCCTTGGATTTGGGTGCAGCAATCTATTTTTGCTTAAAAAAAAATATATATTTGTCCAAATCCTTTGAATGTGGCACATGTACAAGTTGTAGTGGTGTGATGGGGAATGGGGAGCCCCCCGATCTGCAGTGTGATCTAGATGCCCACATGGTCACTATATGGGATTCTGAGTGCCAGGGACTGTGCCTACAAGGGGTGTCTGCAGGCTGCTGCTCTATATATAGAAGGAGACAGAGCATGGCTTCTCTCCTCTCCTTGATGGATCTGGCTGATCTCCAGACATGCACAAAGAATCATTCAATCCTCACAGCACATGGCACACTATACAATGTATACAGGAGAAAATAATAAATCATATATACAATAATGAACCTGATCAGGGGGAAAACAAATCATACATACAATAATGGTACTTATCAACGGGAAGAAAATAATAAATAATACACAGACTAATGGACCTGATCAATCGAGGAGAAAATAATGAGCAATACATATAATAATCCGGTTATATAACAAACACAACATGAGAAAAAACAATAAACACCGGCAATGCTCATACTATTCTGGGTAAATAAAGAGGAATGGCACATAATGGGGGGTATAGTAGACAGAAAAAGAGAGAGACCAACAACAATTCCTTATATCAGGGGTCTCAAACTGGCAGCCCTCCAGCTGTTGCAAAACTACAAGTCCCATTATGCCTTTGCCTGTGGGAGTCATGCTTGTAACGGTCAGCCTTGCAATGACTCATGGGACTTGTAGTTTTGCAATAGCTGGAGGGCCGCCAGTTTTAGACCTCTGCCTTATATGGAAAGCGGTACGGAGACAGATCAGGGCATACTGCACACTCTGCTGTCATCCCATACCACCCCCCACCCTCTGCTGTCACATTTCATACTCAACTGTCACATCACACACTCTGCTGTCACATCACACAGTCAACTATCATCCCACATCATTACCCTCCCTCACACACTCTGCTGTCACAAATTGGTAAGAAAGTCAGTACAAAAACAGCCAGTTGGTAGATCGATTGACAGAGGTGCCCAATGTGGTTATACACAAGATAGGCATGATTCATCTGCTTTAGTAGAGCCCTGTGTATAATGTGCAGCCTGGTATATGATGTGCAGAGCCCTGTGTATAATGTGCAGCCTGGTATATGATGTGCAGAGCCCTGTGTATAATGTGCAGCCTGATATATGATGTGCAGAGCCCGATGTATAATGTGCAGCCTGGTATATGATGTGCAGAGCCCTGTGTATAATGTGCAGCCTGGTATATGATGTGCAGAGCTCTGTGTATAATGTGCAGCCTGGTATATGAAATGCAGAGCCCGGTGTATAATGTGCAGCCTGGTATAATGGGCAGAGCCCTGTGTATAATGTGCAGCCTGGTATAATGGGCAGAGCCCTGTGTATAATGTGCAGCCTGGTATATGATGTGCAGAGCCCGGTGTATAATGTGCAGCCTGGTATAATGGGCAGAGCCCGGTGTATAATGTGCAGCCTGGTATATGATGTTCAGAGCCCTGTATATGATGTGCAGAGCTCTGTGTATAATGTGCAGCCTGGTATATGATGTGCAGAGCCCGGTTTATAATGTGCAGAGCCCGGTGTATAATGTGCAGCCTGGTATATGATGTGCAGAGCCCTGTGTATAATGTGCAGCCTGGTATATGATGTGCAGAGCCCGGTGAATAATGTGCAGCCTGGTATATGATGTGCAGAGCCCTGTGTATAATGTGCAGCCTGGTATATGATGTGCAGAGCCCGGTGTATGATGTGCAGCCTGGTATATGATGTGCAGAGCCCTGTGTATAATGTGCAGCCTGGTATATGATGTGCAGAGCCCTGTGTATAATGTGCAGCCTGGTATATTATGTGCAGAGCTCTGTGTCTAATGTGCAGCCTGGTATATGATGCAGACCGGGTAAAATCTTGTAGTGGGTCGGATGTGTTTATACTTCCTTTCAAGTGTGCAATCTAAAGGGAAATACCCCAAAATAACAACTGATAGCTATTTTTTTTCCAAAATAAACTGAAAATTTCTGGTTGTGTTTTTCACATGGCAATATTGAATAAACATGCAACCAGAACAGTTTGAAAAATGTGGTGATCAGGTTGAACCTACATAATGTACCCTGTACACTTGTTCTCTGAAGTCTATTGCCAGTATAAAAGCCAGCCACGAACTCAGCACAGGGATGGTGGGAACCCCTCATAATGGGCACAGCGTGTGTACAGACCCGGGAACTCGGCACAGGGATGGTGGGAACCCCTCATAATGGGTGGGCACAGCGGGTGTACAGACCCGGGAACTCAGCACAGGGATGGTGGGAACCCCTCATAATGGGCACAGTGGGTGTACAGACCCAAGAACTCAGCACAGGCATGGTGGGAACCCCTCATTATGGGCACAGTGAGGCTACATTTGATGAAATCAACACTTGGAATTGGCAGCCATACCTATCTCTTAAACTTACCCTGATTCTCATTTGACTCATAGGTACTGATCATTGTGGAATTTGTTTTTCAAAATGAATGACAATTCGGTTCTATCTTTGAAGCAAGTGCCCTTCACAAGGCGTTCAGATGATGAAAAAAAAGAGGATAAAGGAGCTTGGATCACATCAACCCAAACTGCAAATTCAGCAGAGGTCAAGTGATCGTGGTCGAGTTTACACTCAAAGCTTTTCCGCCACTTCATATAGCAAATGGAGTTGGCTAGCTGTATGTGATGTGACTAATGCCTATTATTGTTTTCCCTGTTTGCTTTTTCAAAGTCATGGCACTGACACGTTGTGGATATCAACAGGAGTTTGCGACCTAAAACATCTCACTGAAAAGTGCAAGCGGCATGAAATTACCCAAAGCCACCTTGACAATATTATGAGGCTCGAGTTTTTTGGGAAGCGTAGCATTGGTGAACAGCTAGATGCAGGCTACAGAATTGCCATTAGAAGACACAATGAAGAGGTCACAAAAAATCGACACATCCTGTCTAGAATAATAGACTGCGTGAAATTTTGTGGTGCATTTGAGCTGGCTTTGCGTGGCCATGACGAGAGTGAGACATCACAGAATCCTGGGATATTCCGTGGCTTGGTCGATTTTGTTGCTTCACTTGATGGAGTTTTGAAAGAGCACCTTGAGAATGCCACTGTTTTTAAGGGAACTTCAAAAACTGTGCAGAACGAGCTGTTGGACTGTATGTTGTCTGTTGTGAAGGAGCACATTATTCAGGAAGCACGGAGCAGCGATTTCATCTCAATTCAGGCCGACGAGACCACCGATATTGCCACACAGTGCCAACTTGTGATTGTACTGCGCTACATTGATGCCAAAAACAACATACAGGAGAGGTTTTTTGAGTTTATTCCTCTGCATTCAACCACAGCAGATTCCATTGCTACAGCACTACAAGAGCGCCTTGCTGTCATCCTTCCAGAGGATCAGAAGCAAAAACGAATCTCCCAAGTGTATGATGGAGCCAGCGTGATGAGGGGTGCCACTGTAGGGGTTCAAAAGAAAATTCAAGATGTGTACCCAAATGCCCATTACATTCACTGCTATGCACATCAGCTCAATCTGATAATGCAACAGGCCACTTCTCGAATGCCCAAAGTGAGACTATTTTTTGCTAACCTTGGTGGATTTGCCAGCTTTTTTCCAGATCACCCAAGCACACAGATGTGCTTGATAAAATAGTTGCCCATAGACTACCGACATCAAGCAGTGTCAGATGGAACTTCCACAGCCGTGCCGTCAATACAGTGTTTGAACACAGAGACGACCTCATCCGCTGTTTTGAAACAATGCGAGACTCAGGTGACTTTGACCTTGTTACCATGCGAGAGGCAGCAGGCTTTGCCTTGCTACTGGATGATCAGGATTTTACTTTTTTTCTGACGCTTTTCCACAACATCATGCCCCATGTGGACCTCCTCTATGCCAAACTCCAGAAGAAGGACATAGATTCAGTCCACATTAAGGGGAGCATCCAGCAGTTCCAGAAGGACACACAGAAGATCAGGTAGCAGCTGTATTCCTCCTTTTCATGTGTTGTTGTTGTTGTTGTTGTTGTTGTTATTATTTTTATTATTATTGTTCATACATTTTGCAGAGATTCTATCCCATCCCTGGTTGACCAAAGCAGTCAAGGTGGTTCTCAACCGAGGAGGCGGTGCTCGCTGAATCCAGGAGAACATAAACGCATTGCATCTGAGGTGAGTTTTTATTTGTTGCAATATTTGTCTTTTTGATAGCTCCCTCTTATAGATATGAAGATTGGAAAGAAAAATATTTTTCTCACAATATTCATATAAAAATGATGTGATCTAAAAGGATTTGTTATTCCCTCTAGTGGATAACATGAGTATTACAGCCTTCATCTGTGTTAGCTGCTTGAGCATCAGAAATGCATGAAACCTGACATATTTACTAAGAATGTCTTGTCCATGTGTATGGAGTTCTGAGAAGTTATGGATTCAAAACCACTGAAACTGATCTCCCTTTATAACTTAAAACTGAACATTTAAAATGAATGGAGATCAGTTTGTCAAGTTTCATGCATTTCTGATGCTTAGGGAGCTAACAGAGATGTCATTGACATTTGTCATCACTACATAATTTTTGTTTTTATCCTTCAATCTATAGGTCTGTGATACCATACTCTTGCACACCATGCAACGTTTCTCCTTCACAAACCACCTTGTTAGTGCCACCTTGCTTCAAGCAGACAGGTTTGATCAGTACGCAATGGAGTTTCCGGAGGATGCACTGAGTAAGACTTTGAAGGCCTATCCACTGCTCAATAAGAGCAAGTTAAAGACAGAGCTTAGTCTCATCTACCGCACAGACGAGTTCAGAAAATGTAACGGTGCTTTGGACCTATTTCAGCTGTTTATGGAGAACAATCTTAAAAATGTATTTAGACAGACTGTCACTCTTCTGAAGATTCTCATCGCCACACCCATGACCACAACAGAAGCTGAGAGGTGCTTCTCAACCTTAAAAAGAATTAAGACTTTTTTGAGAAATAGCATGACCCAGGAAAGGCTGAATGCATTGGCCATGCTGTCCATGGAAAAAAGAGTGGTGACAGAGATGACTGATTTCAACCAGAAGGTCATTGAAAAATTTGCAAGCCAGAAAGAAAGAAGAGCAAAATTTATTTTCAAATAATTCTACTGGCGCTAATGTAAATGTGGCATTCATTTGTATTCAGTCACCTTTACTCTGATTCAGAGTATTTTTTGTTGCTGTTTGTTGTGCAATAAAGTTTGTCTACTGTTTTAAAAAAATTCACTGATTTGTGGTACATTTATTGCATTCTTTAACAGTTGACTTAAACATTAACATTTTCTATATTTTATCTAGCAGGAATGACACATAATCACCTGATAAATGCCCATTTAGAGTCCTTCATTACTAACAGTGTAATTTTTCAGTTTGTTTGCGCCGATCTGTAAGGCTGCGCTATATACCATGATTTGTGATGCTGGGGCTGTATACTCTGTCCTGTGATGCTGGGGCTGTATACTCTGTCCTGTGATGCTGGGGCTGTATACTCTGTCCTGTGATGCTGGGGCTGTATACTCTGTCCTGTGATGCTGGGGCTGTATTCTCTGTCCTGTGATGCTGGGGCTGTATACTCTGTCCTGTGATGCTGGGGCTGTATACTCTGTCCTGTGATGCTGGGGCTGTATACTCTGTCTTGTGATGCTGAGCTGTATACTCCTGACACTGAGTGAAAGCTAGTGGAATACAGGGGACAGAGTGGGTGGATTATATAAGGGGTGTGGCTTATGAGAAGTGGGAGGGGCAAACGTGGAGGGGCGGGGTCTTGTGCCCCCCCATCCTAAAACTTCACCAGCCGCCACTGATCCGTAGTCTGACCAGTCCTTTGGTTTGGTAGTAAGTGTCCTTACAATTGCACATACTTGGATTCAAAATCAGGGATAAGCAGCCATGCTCCAACATGCCTCCTCACACAGAGACACACACTCTCTCTCTGAGAGCTAAGACCAGCTGCCTTAATCAAGACCTGAAAGAAAAACATTAAACTGCGGATCCACGGACTTGGGAGTTTGTCCCACCCAGAGCTCTATCAGACTCCCAATAAAACCAGCCCCGGAACGAACATATATACATCTATACATATATATATTGTACAGGACGCCAAGGTTGGGTCCAGGACGGGTGCTATACAGCACCAGTATTTGGGTTGTGGTCCCTTTAAAGAGAGCTGTGAGAGTGTACAGGGGGTCACCCAAAATGGGTGAGGGATTCCCGGCAAAAGAGTTAATCCGGCTCCCTTTCCCTGTGGAACAGGGAAAGGGAGCCGCTCAGGTGTAGATATCCTCCAAATTACCTCCTCCCAGCAACCATGGGTGCAAGCAATGCAAGTATAAGCAAGGCAGGAAAAGGAAATCCTTTGGACAGCAGCACTCCAAATAAAAGCCTTTATTTCATAAAATCCAGGACTCCAAAACACACACTGCAAATCACAGCACACTGGTCAAAAAACTGGCTAACGCGTTTCACACTGTACTAGTGCTTATTCAATAAGTGCTTTTTTCTTTAATTTATTTTGTGCTAAAGACAACCGGACTTTATTTTATGCTGAAGCTAAGCGGACTTTGTTTTACAATTTTTCCTGTGTCCTGAGTGAAGCCTTATTTTTGGTTTGTTTGCAAATAAAAGCCTTGTTTCAAACGGTTTATGCACTTAGTCCCGTGGAGCTATAATCCCCAAACTTTACAATATATACACACACACACACACACACACACACACACACACACACACACATATACATACACACACACACACACAGTATGATATAAGTATGTAGATTACAACATGTTGAGCCTAATGGACCAACACGTTTCGCATAGATTCAATGCTTCTTCAGGATCCACAAGCTCTCTTTATCAAAAATATGGGTACAATGTCCAAAACGCTAAGAAAATAATATTTACACTAAGTATCTACTTGGATAATTAAATATTTGACAACAGCTGCACTCAATGTATTGTACTTATCAATAAAAAAACACATTTAACCACATAATATCGTCCTATGCCCTGGCGGGCGTGCTGACATCACGCCCTTGCATGTTTCATCGTAGAAGGCATTGTCACTGGGGCAATGGGCATATGAAGATATTATGTACTGACTGCCTGTTGTTTTACCAGACTTGTAAGCATATGCCTATTTTAATAAAGTACATTATTTTATGGATGTTGGGCAGTGAGCGTTTTTCTCCCTCTCTTTACACGTGCCATGCTCTGTATGGTTGGTCTGTCGATGGATTTGGAGATTCTATCTAAGAGAGTAATCACCACATGGGCCTTTCTGAGGGAAGTTTCATTCCATACCCATAGTGAGGGGTATTCTGAAGCGAGGTCAGACCCTGTAATAAGGTCTTGTAATGTTTGGTAAGAGGCCATTTATTATACTGCTGAGGAGCACGATTGGGTGAACACCTGGAGAGCTAATGTAATTGGCAGTGCATGTGTGGAGCACCATTCCAACATTATTTTTTTTATTTTTTTACGCCCTTCTAGTCGTTTTATTGTATGTCAGATGCTGGAATTCAATGGTGTGTGGGGCCGTGTGGCTGCCAGTTATCTGAGTATAGTTTGTGCTCCTCAGGGGACTCTGATCCCAACTCCATCCAATGAGGTTTTTGTTGTTTGGGAGACTTTAAAATTCATTTCAGGGTTGTATTTTTGTCTGTGACCCCATTGGGGTGTTATATCCTCACTTCCTGCCCTTGTGACCACAATACAAAAAATGAGGAGCCAGACTTGGAAGGTGCAGAGAGGAAAAACACAATTCACATGTTAGAATTTCATCATCACATCACAAATGTTGGTGTTTGCAACGACTACCTCCCCCCCATAAACATCACAGGCTCAGCTGTACCAATGACTCCACCCCCTCCCATTTCCAACATTATTATTGCATTTGGGACTTTATGTGTTTTATTTTTGGATTTGGCACAGTATTTCTTGCATGATAGCATGAACTTTATGAATTATTGCTTTTTAATTATTTATATATTCAATATGAATTTGATGAGTTTTTTGTGGTATATATTTATATATGCAATGAATGTTTTTTATGAATTTTCCTTTGAATTTTCCAAGCACTTTATGCACAATATCTAAAAACACCCGCTATAAATTAAGCAGCATGTATGGTGAGATATTATCCAAATTATGTATAGCAGTAAAATGTTGATGGGGACAAGGGACTCTTTCCCACAACCCTGGGCTATGGGTTAATTAGAAAGACTCTGTGTGTAAGCAGGATGGGAGCCTAAGTTCACATGTTGTCCATTACAGGGTACTCCATACAATCAAAAAAGAAAGACAAGATCCATAGGGGAAATCATACCACCAGACGTAAAGCGCCCATCCACACTCAAACGTGGACCAGAAGCCACAGCACAATGAATCCACTCTTACTTGGAATACCAATGCATGCAAATTGGCCAGCGACCAAATTCTACTGGTGTATGGCCAGCTTAAGAGTTGCACAGAAAAAAGAATACTAGGTGTGCAGATAAGAGAGTGATAGAAGCAAAAAAGTTCTAACCTCCACAGAACAGGATAGCAGTACACTTCCCTTGGTGTGTATGAATATTGAGACACGAGAGTGGATCCCGCCTCCCTCCTCCAACAATATTGTCCTGCTTGCAAAATTCACAGTAATTGGAAAGAGCAGAGAACACAGCCTATGCTCCTCCCAGCATATGAAGATAACACCAATCCAGGTTTATAGGTTAGAGAAACACTGTTGACACAGACCTAAAGGAAAAAAATACTAAGGGTCAAATGAAAGGTATACATCCAACGTACAATAATGTGACAATTATAAAGGCTTACACAACATAAGATGCTTGTAAAACTATCTATTGCAACTGATAATGTTGGTCCATAAGACAAGATTATGTGAAGAAGTTTCAGTGACTGGCCAGTAGCGGAGGAAATATGGTCTACAGAGCATAAAAGCAGGAGCCAAATAGGGTAAGGAAAGGAAAGATTGGGGGGGGTAGAAGGGTTAGAAAGTTCCGGGGGGGGGGGATATTTTCCAGCTCAGTCGTATGGATAGGAGAGAATGATTAAATCCATGTGCCTGTGAATAAGATATCCTTGGTTGCCCAATCCGGAGAAATGTGGGGTGTGAATCGTCAAGTGCAGAGATAAGTTTTTCATTAATCATGATATCCATAAGTATATTTTTGATTGCCTCAAAGCTTAACGTGAGGGGTTTCTAGGCTGTAGTGATAGTTAATCTGGTTGCTGAAAAAATATGGGTAATCAACACTTAAGCCTCGTACACACGGCCGGGTTTCCCGATGGGAAAACTGCGAGGAGAGCTTTTGGCCAGGAATCCCAGCCGTGTGTATGCTCCCTCGCTGTTTTTCTGACTGCCAAAATCGGCCGGCTAAAAAAAGAGAACCTGCTCTCTTTTTTCCCGGCGGGTTTCCCGACTGACTTTTATCCGTCAGAAAACCCAGCCGTGTGTAGCAAAAACCGGCCATTTTTGGCAGTTTTCCTGTGGGGAAAAACTCGGAGCATAAAACACGGTCGGGATTCCCGTGGAAAATCTCTCATTGGAGTTTTCCCGACGGGAAAACCGAGCGTCTGTACGGGGGAAAAGTAGAGAGCAGGCTCTCAGCTTTCCCCTCAGGATTTCTGACGGATCTTTTCCCGTCGGAAATCCCGGTCGTGTGTACTAGGCATTAGTTGATAGTCCCTGATGGTCGAGGCTCGCATGTAACATCGCTGGATTGAGACGGGGCTCAGGTAAGTTTTAGGGGGGCTGCTGCACACGGAAAGCTTTTTATTTAATGCATTAAGATAAAACTCCTTCTTCCTTTAACACAACGAGGGAGAAAGAGAAAGCAATTGGGAAAGGAAAGGGTTAGATTGTCTAACTAAAAGGCTGCACTAACTTACATAATATATCAAGGGTCAATTGAATAATTTACCAAACACAAAACGTGATGATAAGCAATAAAAAAACAGGCTGTTTGAGGTCGCACACTCCCCTTCAGTCTGAAGCGCTATTTAACTCTTGCATAGACTTTTCGGTTATATTGCTTGATGAAAGGGAATTATATTTTTCAGTTGGTTTCTCATATTTTTCATAGACCTTTTTCAGCTTTAAGTTCACTGTTCAGTTGCTCTGCAACATTACAGGTTTTAATAAATATTCTTACCTAATGCTTTGACAAGGAGCACAAGGGTGGATGGCAATTACAACCTACATTTATATCCAATCCCAAATGTACTTTAGACTTTTTATACTTCTATTTTAAAAGAGGGAAAAAAAACAAAAAAAACAATTGGAACTGTGGTGAGTGGAATTTACTCAGAATAAAGGCATACCCAAAGGGCTTCCCTTCCTGTCATGTAGAGATGGGCCGAACATCCCCCTGTTCGGTTCACAGCAAAACTCCCAATCAGGGAAAAAGCTTGGCCCCGAACCACAAACCCCATTGAAGTCTATGGGAGCTGAACATGAGAAATAAAAAGTCCCCATTTTGAAGCATTATATGCAAGTAATTGGCCATAAAAAGGGGTATGGGGGTTTAATGATGCTTAAAATGAAACAATAAAAATGAAAAATTATTTTAAATATAGTGCCTGGGGGTCTGCCTGTTAACTGCTGCATTTGTAGCAGGTATAGAACATGCTGCAGCAAAAATGAAAAATTGACTCGTGGTTGCAATTGCTGACACCCAGCTATTAAAAAAAGAAAAAATAAAAAAGCAACGTGGGATTCCTCCCCAGTCCATATCAGGCCCTCCAGGTCTAGTATGGATTTTAAAGGGGAACCCCATGCCAAAAAAAATGGCATGGAAATCCCCACCAAAATCCATACTAGACCCTTATTCAAGCATGAACCATACCAGGCCGCATGCCCTCAACATGGGGGGAATGGGTGCAGAGCCCTCCCGATCCAAAGCACCTTGTCCCCATGTTGATGGGGACAAGGGACTCTTTCCCACAACCCTGGGCTATGGGTTAATTAGAAAGACTCTGTGTGTAAGCAGGATGGGAGCCTATGTTCACATGTTGTCCATTACAGGGTACTCCATACAATCAAAATCCATAGGAGAAATCATACCACCAGATGCAAAGCGCCCATCCACACTCAAACGTGGACCAGAAACCACAGCACAATGCATCCACTCTTACTTGGAATACCAATGCATGCACATTAGCCAGCGACCAATGCCCGAACTTCTACTGGTGTATGGCCTGCTTAAGAGTTGTACAGATAAAAGAATACTTGGTGTGCAGATAAGAGAGTGATAGAAGCAAAAAAGTTCTAACCTCCACAGAACAGGATAGCAGTACACTTCCCTTGGTGTATATGAATAGTGGGACACAAGAGTGGATCCCACCTCCCTCCTCCAACAATATTGTCCTGCTTACAAAGTTCACAGTAATTGGAAAGAGCAGAGAACACAGCCAACGCTCCTCCCAGCATGTGAATATCACACCGATCCAGGTTTATAGGTTGGAGAAACATTGTTGACACAGATCTTAAAGGAGAATTCCCCGTTTTGAAAAAAAAAATGCTATTAAAAAAAAAAAGAGTTTACTAAGGGTCAAATGAAAGGTACACATCCAATGTATAATGAGACCAATTATAAAGACATAAAAGCTAAGACAACTGATAATTTTGGTTCAAAAGACAAGATTATATAAAGAAGTTTCAGTGACTGTCCAGTAGTAGAGGAAAAATGGTCTACAGAGCATAAAAACCAAATAGGGTAAAGAAAGGAAAGATTGGGGGGGGGGGGGTGGGAGGGTTAGGAAGTTCCGGGGGGGGGGGCTATTTTTTACCTCAGTCATATGGATAGGAGAGAATTATTAAATCCATGTGACTGTGAATAAGATATCCTTGCTTGCCAAATCCGGAGAAATGTGGAGTGTGAATCTAGTATAGAGATAATATAATGATAAAAATATGGATAATCAACACTATCTCTGAACAAATGATTTCTAAGCCCCTGCTCAGCTCCAAATCGCATGACAAATCGCACCCCTTTGCCCGCAATGAAACAGTTCATACCACTGCGATTATGTAAAAGATGCCTGCAATACTTTTACTGATTTCATTGCGATTTGCATGGACTTCTGTTAAATGAAGTCGCAAGCCGTAATGAAATTGGCAGTGCAAAACTGATGTGCGGCTTTGAAATCGCGCAGAAGTAGAACAATTTCAAAGTCGCACCGATGTGGACCAGGGCTAAATGCACTTAATTTTCAAAAAGCAGAAATGTGCATTTAATACCTTTTATGCGTTTATGTAATGCCCTTTTAGCTAGGCTACTAGGTAAATGTATCTGTTGTCTTCTTCTGTAATCATAATTGTTTGATCTGCTCTATTCAGAGCTGCTTAGGGAGGGACAATTCAAAGGTCCAATCTGAATATTACGCGGGGCTTGGCCAATTCCTGGGGAGCTGTGCCCAGATGGTGGCTGGGCTGCTGTTAAATAGTCTGGAGCCCTGAAGAGATTGACTTTTCCCCTCAGAGGGAATGGATCTGTGAGCTGAGAGGAGGGGGGCTGCTTGGCTCTGGAGCCCTTTGGATTGAATGCTGGACTTCATTGTAAGAGGCTGCACCAATGGACTGATTGCCAGGATCCAGGGAGTAGAGCCTCTTTTCTGCACTAAAACTACTTCATGGTCCCCAGCCGTGAACTGTGGACTGATCCAGTCTGCCTTTATCTGCGCTCATACTACTTCATGGTCCCCAAAAGGGGAAATCAACATTGTGGCGCGTGTATACCCCCCAGTGAAACATGAACTGTTCCAGTCTACCTACATTAGTGTTTCTGCTGCTAAAACTAAAAATTGCAGAGCTCAGTGATGAAAGTTCTGAGAACTTATTGGAGGGAAGGGACACCCCCCCTCCCTGCTTCACACAGCCCATAGAAACAGAGCTGAGGCTGTAATTTACCATTATTTTCTTTATGTCAGGAAAACTTGTCACTCATGCTGATAGCAGATGAAGGAAGCAGCAGATAGAAAATACACCTAGTGCTTTTAATAATGAGAGGTACACACTATACAGGGATATACTGTGTTCATATTTTATGTCTAAAGTTTACAACTTCTTTAAGCCGAAAGATCATTTGGGGTTTAAAGCTTTTTGAAGGTAAAGCTTGAAAAAGTAAACCCAGTTTATGTATTGGGAGTTCTATCAAACACTTCTGTTCTGTTTTGAATGTTGCTTTGTGCAATTGATGTAACTTTCTGTGATCCAGTATGGGTATTATGGCCACTTGCTGACCTGGCAGAATCCACAGGTAGTGTCAAATTCACCAAAAAGATCCAGAGAAAAATCCTGTGTAGAGTTTAAGGCTTAAAGGAGAAGTCCAGCCTGAGCTTTTTAGGCTGGGCTTCTCCTCTGGGTCACATAAGTGCAATTTGTTTTGCACTCCTGTGATCCATTTTCAGTGGAGAGTGGTCTGAAGTTCGCTCTCCACTGACGTCACTGCTATCAGTCGAGGCAGTGCATCATCCCGACTTCCAAGTCTGGATCCGCCAAGCTGCCTTGATTGATGGCAGTCTCAGCGAGCCGATGAGACTGCCGATTTCTGCCCCTCCACAGCTCAGCACTCCAATGAGCGTGGAGAAGTGGAGCAGAAGCGATGCTGACTGACAGTCAGCATTGCTCTGCTCTGGGAGGAGTGAGAATCGAGCCATCGGCGGTGTCTGGTGGCTCGGTTCTTAGTGCAGAGACGCCGGTGGACAGATACAGCATCAGTCTGATGCTGCATCCACTGAGGTAAGTATGACTAGCAGAAAAAAAAAACCTCTCTTTTAACAATAAAAAGGTTGTGATTCCTTTCTTAGGGTGCACAGATATTTCCTTCTGAAATCTTTGTTGTGCCATGAAAACCCTCTGAAAGTGATATTACAGTCTTGTTTTTTTGTTTTTTGTTTGTTAAATCACTTAAAGCGTAGTTCCACCCAAAAATGGAACTTCCGCTTTTCTGGTTCCTCCCCCCTCCGGTGTCACATTTGTCACCTTTCAGGGGAGGGGGAAGCAGATACCTGTCTAATACAGAATCTGCAGCAATCTACGCCATGTCCGGACCCTCCTCCGCCCCCCCCCGTGCTGTCCTCTGGGAGACTCACAGGTCCCAGAAGACAGCAGGGACCAGTGAGGACGCACAGCGCAACTCGCGCATGCGCAGTAGGGAACCATTCTGTGAAGCCACAAGGCTTCACTTCCTGATTCCCTTACTGAAGATGCAGGCGCCTCCACTCGGGAGCTGAGGGACTGATCGGGTTAGGACATCGCCGGCGCCCTGGACAGGTAAGTGTCCTAATATTAAAAGTCAGCAGCTGCAGTATTTGTAGCTGCTGACTTAAAAAAAAATGGGCGGAACTCAGCTTTAAGGAACGGAAGGATTTTCCCCCTTAATGACCAGGCCATTTTTTACGATGTGGCACTTTAACTGACAATTGCACGATCATGCGACGTTGTACCCAAACAAAATTTACATCCTTTTTTCCCCACAAATAGAGGTTTCTTTTGGTGGTATTTGATCACCTCTGCAGTTTTTATTTTTTGCGCTATAAACAAAAAAGACCGACAATTTTGAAAAATAAATATACCAATTTTTTTTTTAAATCTTCATCCGTTTAGGCCAATATGTATTCTTCTACATATTTTTGGTAAATAAAAAAATCGGATTAAGAGTATATTGATTGGTTTGTGCAAAAGTTATAGCGTCTACAAAATAGGGGATAGATTTATGGCATTTTTATTATAATTGTTTTAATTTACTAGTAATGATCAGCGATTTTTAGCGGGGCTGCAACATTGCGGCAGACACTTCGGGCACTTTTGACACTTTTTTGGGACCACTGACATTTATACAGCTATCAATGCTATAAAAATGCACTGATTACTGTATAAATGACACTGGCAGGGAAGGAGTTAACACTAGTGGTGATCAAGGGGTTAAATGTGTTCCCTGGGAGGTGTTTCTAACTGTGGGGGGAGGGGACTGACAGGGAGTACAGAGTGATCGCTGTTCCTGATCACTAGGAACAGACAATCACTCTGTACTTCCCTGTCAGAACAGGAATCTGTTTGTTTACATTGACAGATCCCCGTTCTGGCTCTCTGTGCAGCGAATGCGGGTGGCCGATGTACATTGTGGCCGCCAGGCATGTGCATCTGCTCCCCTACGTGCAGCGGGCACATGTACGTGTCTCCGGCGGCATTCACGTGTCTGCTATAGCTCTTAAAAGAGCCAACGTACACCTACGGCGCTTAGTTTAACCACTTCAGCCCCGGACCATTTGGCTGGCCAAAGACGAGGCCACTTTTTACTATTTGGCACTGCGTCGATTTAACTGAAAATTGCGCGGTCATGCGACATGGCTCCCAAACAAAATTTACATCCTTTTTTTTCCACAAATAGAGCTTTCTTTTGGTGGTATTTGATCACCTCTGCGTTTTTTTTTTTGCGCTATAAACAAAAATAGAGCGACAATTTTGAAAAAAATTCTATATTTTTTTACTTTTTGCTATAATAAATATCCCCAAAAAATATATAAAAAAAAATTAAAAAAATTTCCTCAGTTTAGGCCAATACGTATTCTTCTACATATTTTTGGTGAAAAAAAATCGCAATAAGTGTTTATTGATTGGTTTGCGCAAAAGTTATAGCGTCTACAAAATAGGGGGTAGTTTTATGGCATTTTTATTAATAATTTATTTTTTTACTAGTAATGGCTAGGGATGAGCTCGGTGATCGAGTCGAACATACGTTCGACTCGAACATCGGCTGTTCGATCGTTTGCCGAACAACGAACGATTTGGGCCGTTCGCGCCTAATTCGTGGCCCACAATGCACTACCCCATCGCAGTGTCATCCAGGCGCTGTGATTGGCCAAGCATGCACTGTGACCCCGCATGCTTGGCCAATCACAGCGCCGGCAGCGAGGAGAGCAATGATTGGCCACAGGCAGGATGCCTGTGGCCAATTATTGCTGAGGGTGTTTAGTACACTATAAAAGGCCGCCAGCACGGCGGCCTAGTGTAGTGTGTTCCGGAGCAGGGAAAGAGAAGCATAGGCAGGGACAGTGACATTTTTTTTCTTGCTTAACCTGGATTCCTTTAGTTTAGGGAAAGAGAAGGATAGGTAGGGAGAGTGTCAGTCTGTTTTACTGTGCTAAACCTTGTTTGTAGGGACAGGGAAGGACAGTGAGGGAAATTCTCATTGTGCTATACTGTGCTAAAGCATTCATCATCAACCATCTTTAAAAAAAAAAAATTATAGGGACAGAAAACTATAGGTAGGGAGAGTGTCAGTGTGTTTTACTGTGCTAAACCTTGTTTGTAGGGACAGGGAAGGACAGTGAGGGAAATTCTCATTGTGCTATACTGTGCTAAAGCATTCATCATCAACCATCTTTAAAAAAAAAAAAATATAGGGACAGAAAACTATAGGTAGGGAGAGTGTCAGTGTGTTTTACTGTGCTAAACCTTGTTTGTAGGGACAGGGAAGGACAGTGAGGGAAATTCTCATTGTGCTATACTGTGCTAAAGCATTCATCATCAACCATCTTTAAAAAAATGTTTTTATAGGGACAGAAAACTATAGGTAGGGAGAGTGTCAGTGTGTTTTACTGTGCTAAACCTTGTTTGTAGGGACAGCGAAGGACAGTGAGGGAAATTCTCATTGTGCTATACTGTGCTAAAGCATTCATCATCAACCATCTTTAAAAAAACATTTTTTATAGGGACAGAAAACTATAGGTAGGGAGAGTGTCAGTGTGTTTTACTGTGCTAAACCTTGTTTGTAGGGACAGGGAAGAACAGTGAGGGAAATTCTCATTGTGCTATACTGTGCTAAAGCATTCATCATCAACCATCTTTAAAAAAAATAATTTATAGGGACAGAAAACTATAGGTAGGGAGAGTGTCAGTGTGTTTACTGTGCTAAACCTTGTTTGTAGGGACAGGGAAGGACAGTGAGGGAAATTCTCATTGTGCTATACTGTGCTAAAGCATTCATCATCAACCATCTTTAAAAAAAAAAATTTATAGGGACAGAAAACTATAGGTAGGGAGAGTGTCAGTGTGTTTTACTGTGCTAAACCTTGTTTGTAGGGACAGGGAAGGCCAGTGAGGGAAATTCTCATTGTGCTATACTGTGCTAAAGCCTTCCTCATCAACCATCTTTAAAAAAAAATTTTTTTATAGGGACAGAAAACTATAGGTAGGGAGAGTGTCAGTGTGTTTTACTGTGCTAAACCTTGTTTGTAGGGACAGGGAAGGACAGTGAGGGAAATTCTCATTGTGCTATACTGTGCTAAAGCATTCATCATCAACCATCTTTAAAAAAAATTTTTTTATAGGGACAGAAAACTATAGGTAGGGAGAGTGTCAGTGTGTTTTACTGTGCTAAACCTTGTTTGTAGGGACAGGGAAGGACAGTGAGGGAAATTCTCATTGTGCTATACTGTGCTAAAGCATTCATCATCAACCATCTTTAAAAAAACATTTTTTATAGGGACAGAAAACTATAGGTAGGGAGAGTGTCAGTGTGTTTTACTGTGCTAAACCTTGTTTGTAGGGACAGGGAAGGACAGTGAGGGAAATTCTCATTGTGCTATACTGTGCTAAAGCATTCATCATCAACCATCTTTAAAAAAACATTTTTTATAGGGACAGAAAACTATAGGTAGGGAGAGTGTCAGTGTGTTTTACTGTGCTAAACCTTGTTTGTAGGGACAGGGAAGGACAGTGAGGGAAATTCTCATTGTGCTATACTGTGCTAAAGCATTCATCATCAACCATCTTTAAAAAAAAAAAATTATAGGGACAGAAAACTATAGGTAGGGAGAGTGTCAGTGTGTTTTACTGTGCTAAACCTTGTTTGTAGGGACAGGGAAGGACAGTGAGGGAAATTCTCATTGTGCTATACTGTGCTAAAGCATTCATCATCAACCATCTTTAAAAAAACATTTTTTATAGGGACAGAAAACTATAGGTAGGGAGAGTGTCAGTGTGTTTTACTGTGCTAAACCTTGTTTGTAGGGACAGGGAAGGCCAGTGAGGGAAATTCTCATTGTGCTATACTGTGCTAAAGCATTCCTCATCAACCATCTTTAAAAAAAATTTTTTTATAGGGACAGAAAACTATAGGTAGGGAGAGTGTCAGTGTGTTTTACTGTGCTAAACCTTGTTTGTAGGGACAGGGAAGGACAGTGAGGGAAATTCTCATTGTGCTATACTGTGCTAAAGCATTCATCATCAACCATCTTTAAAAAAAAAATTTTTATAGGGACAGAAAACTATAGGTAGGGAGAGTGTCAGTGTGTTTTACTGTGCTAAACCTTGTTTGTAGGGACAGGGAAGGACAGTGAGGGAAATTCTCATTGTGCTATACTGTGCTAAAGCATTCATCATCAACCATCTTAAAAAAAAAAATTTTATAGGGACAGAAAACTATAGGTAGGGAGAGTGTCAGTGTGTTTTACTGTGCTAAACCTTGTTTGTAGGGACAGGGAAGGCCAGTGAGGGAAATTCTCATTGTGCTATACTGTGCTAAAGCATTCCTCATCAACCATCTTTAAAAAAAAAATTTTTTATAGGGACAGAAAACTATAGGTAGGGAGAGTGTCAGTGTGTTTTACTGTGCTAAACCTTGTTTGTAGGGACAGGGAAGGACAGTGAGGGAAATTCTCATTGTGCTATACTGTGCTAAAGCATTCATCATCAACCATCTTTAAAAACACATTTTTTATAGGGACAGAAAACTATAGGTAGGGAGAGTGTCAGTGTGTTTTACTGTGCTAAACCTTGTTTGTAGGGACAGGGAAGGACAGTGAGGGAAATTCTCATTGTGCTATACTGTGCTAAAGCATTCATCATCAACCATCTTTAAAAAAAAAAAAATTATAGGGACAGAAAACTATAGGTAGGGAGAGTGTCAGTGTGTTTTACTGTGCTAAACCTTGTTTGTAGGGACAGGGAAGGACAGTGAGGGAAATTCTCATTGTGCTATACTGTGCTAAAGCATTCATCATCAACCATCTTTTAAAAAAAATTTTTATAGGGACAGAAAACTATAGGTAGGGAGAGTGTCAGTGTGTTTTACTGTGCTAAACCTTGTTTGTAGGGACAGGGAAGGCCAGTGAGGGAAATTCTCATTGTGCTATACTGTGCTAAAGCATTCCTCATCAACCATCTTTTAAAAAAAATTTTTTTATAGGGACAGAAAACTATAGGTAGGGAGAGTGTCAGTGTGTTTTACTGTGCTAAACCTTGTTTGTAGGGACAGGGAAGGACAGTGAGGAAAATTCTCATTGTGCTATACTGTGCTAAAGCATTCATCATCAACCATCTTTAAAAAAACATTTTTTATAGGGACAGAAAACTATAGGTAGGGAGAGTGTCAGTGTGTTTTACTGTGCTAAACCTTGTTTGTAGGGACAGGGAAGGCCAGTGAGGGAAATTCTCATTGTGCTATACTGTGCTAAAGCATTCCTCATCAACCATCTTTAAAAAAAAAAATTTTTATAGGGACAGAAAACTATAGGTAGGGAGAGTGTCAGTGTGTTTTACTGCGCTAAACCTTGTTTGTAGGGACAGGGAAGGACAGTGAGGGAAATTCTCATTGTGCTATACTGTGCTAAAGCATTCATCATCAACCATCTTTAAAAAAAAAATTTTATAGGGACAGAAAACTATAGGTAGGGAGAGTGTCAGTGTGTTTTACTGTGCTAAACCTTGTTTGTAGGGACAGGGAAGGACAGTGAGGGAAATTCTCATTGTGCTATACTGTGCTAAAGCATTCATCATCAACCATCTTTAAAAACACATTTTTTATAGGGACAGAAAACTATAGGTAGGGAGAGTGTCAGTGTGTTTTACTGTGCTAAACCTTGTTTGTAGGGACAGGGAAGGACAGTGAGGGAAATTCTCATTGTGCTATACTGTGCTAAAGCATTCATCATCAACCATCTTTAAAAAAACATTTTTTATAGGGACAGAAAACTATAGGTAGGGAGAGTGTCAGTGTGTTTTACTGTGCTAAACCTTGTTTGTAGGGACAGGGAAGGCCAGTGAGGGAAATTCTCATTGTGCTATACTGTGTTAAAGCATTTTTCATCAACCATCTTTAAAAAAAAAATTTTTTATAGGGACAGAAAACTATAGGTAGGGAGAGTGTCAGTGTGTTTTACTGTGCTAAACCTTGTTTGTAGGGACAGGGAAGGACAGTGAGGGAAATTCTCATTGTGCTATACTGTGCTAAAGCATTCATCATCAACCATCTTTAAAAAAAAAATTTTATAGGGACAGAAAACTATAGGTAGGGAGAGTGTCAGTGTGTTTTACTGTGCTAAACCTTGTTTGTAGGGACAGGGAAGGACAGTGAGGGAAATTCTCATTGTGCTATACTGTGCTAAAGCATTCATCATCAACCATCTTTAAAAACACATTTTTTATAGGGACAGAAAACTATAGGTAGGGAGAGTGTCAGTGTGTTTTACTGTGCTAAACCTTGTTTGTAGGGACAGGGAAGGACAGTGAGGGAAATTCTCATTGTGCTATACTGTGCTAAAGCATTCATCATCAACCATCTTTAAAAAAATTTTTTATAGGGACAGAAAACTATAGGTAGGGAGAGTGTCAGTGTGTTTTACCGTGCTAAATCTTGTTTGTAGGGACAGGGAAGGACAGTGAGGGAAATTATCATTGTGCTATACTGTGCTAAAGCATTCATCATCAACCATCTTTAAAAAAAAAAATTATAGGGACAGAAAACTATAGGTAGGGAGAGTGTCAGTGTGTTTTACTGTGCTAAACCTTGTTTGTAGGGACAGGGAAGGCCAGTGAGGGAAATTCTCATTGTGCTATACTGTGCTAAAGCATTCCTCATCAACCATCTTTAAAAAAAAAATTTTTTATAGGGACAGAAAACTATAGGTAGTGTGACAGCAGGAAGGTAAAGTCACCTGGTTGCATCCAGGGGGGTAGATATATTTCGCCCAGATTCAGGCTTTACGCCGACTTATACAACTAGGTGGAGAGTTGTATAAGGCTAGTGGGCTCATGGATGACTCATACCTCTAGGGAGAGTGTGGGGCGTCGTGCAGACAGGGAGTTGATGAGACCAGCTGAAGCTTGTCAGCTCATTTAGGCCTCTATAAGAACTCCCAGCTTCATTAGATGTTAGCTCATGCCTGGACCCAGACCTGTGTGGACTGTCTAGGGAGAGTGAACCCCTGTGCGGTGAGACAAAGCCTGTGTGGCTATTTGCTTGGACATTTAAAACCAGGGACTTAGGGACTAGGACAGCACTAGGCTGATCCCAGTTGTTAGTTAGGAAACCTGTATGTTTAGTCAGAGGTCAAGTTGACCAGGATTTATTTTGTTTATGTTTCTTTTTCTTTGCTGTGTTTTGTCACTGTAAATAGAAAATAAACCGCACCTTTTTGATTTTGAAAACCACAACCTCCGTTTGCTGGGCCTGTTTTTGTGTGGGGAGCCCATCTCGGGGGTCACACACACCCGCTGCCGAGCCAACCCCCTCACAGTTGGTGGAGAACCAGTGGCAGTTTTTTTTTAAGCCAGCATGGAGGAGATACTGAAGCAGCTGGCTCTAGCAAATGCCAATCAACAGCAGACAAATGCAGGTTTGCAAAAGAACTTCGCAGCCCAGCAGCAAGCTCATCAACAGAGCCTTGCAGCCCAGCAGCAGACAAACGCAATTTTGCAACAGAGTCTGGAGGCTCAGCAACAAGCCCAGCAGCAATCTGAGGCCCGCTTCATAGACCTGTTGCAGAAGCAAGAGCAGAGACTACAACAACAGATGGAAGCAGTAATGCAGCAACGTCCGCAGACCAGTGAGGAAAGCCGTCCCACTAATACCGCGTCCTTTGGGGTGAGTCGTTTTTTGACAAAAATGACTGGAGAGGATGATCCAGAGGTATTTTTGACCACATTTGAAAGGACCGCTGAAAGAGAAAAGTGGCCTGAGGAGCAGTGGGCTGGACTGGTGGCTCCTCTGTTAACTGGTGAATCGCAGAAAGCTTACTATGACCTAGAGCCTAACCAAGCAAAAGACTATGTGATGCTAAAAGCTGAAATATTGGCAAGGCTGGGTGTCACCCAGGCTGTCCGGGCTCAGCGTGTGCATAACTGGACTTTCCAGCTTGGAAAACCCCCCAGGTCTCAAATGTATGATCTCATTCACCTGAGCAGAAAGTGGCTACAGCCAGAGACTTTGTCCGCACCAAAGATTGTGGAACGTGTTGTAATGGATCGGTTTTTGAGAGCTCTTCCTACTGCCATCCAAAAGTGGGTAAGCCATGGAGACCCAGAGACGGCCGATGGTCTTGTGGATCGTGTGGAGAAATACTTGGCTACAGAGAACCTGACGGCCTCTTCCAGAGACACTCGGACTTTCCACCCTAAGACCAGACCATCCCCAGGGGCAGATAAGAGGATTCCAAGGGGTGAGGGTGGAGAGAGTGAGAGGGTGGGAGCTCTACCCCAAGTTTGGCGAGAACAGCCTGGGAAATCAGCGGCTCAAGAGGCCGCAAGAAGGATCGTTTGCTACCGCTGCCGGCAAGCGGGACATATTGCAGCCAATTGCCCGGTTGTGGAGGAACCCATGCAGTGTGACTTTCTGACGGGCAGACGTCAGTCGCTGTGTGCGACAGTCGCATGCACTGCCATTCGAGGAACTGAGAAACATTTATGCAAAATGTGTGTTAATGGTAGAAATGTTGTGGTATTGCTGGATTCAGGTAGCCTTGTGACCCTGATAAAGGCTGAGTTAGTTAAAACAGAGGTCTCTGGGAATAGCAAGGTAGCTGTTATTTGTGTGCATGGGGACACCCGAGAGTATCCAGTGACTACAGTGTGTTTCGAGACCCCCAAAGGTACCCTCTCTCATCCAGTGGGCTTAGTATCTCAGTTACCGCATGACGCCATTGTGGGAAGGGATTTTCCGAAGTTCTGGGAACTGTGGGATGATCCTGAGCCCCCCACTGGTGCCCCTATGTACCAGGAATGTGATAGCCAGAACTCCCCTGAGAGTGGTGAGGACTCTCCGGAATTTCCCTTATCAGTATTGGCAGGGGAGACTCAAGAAACTGGAGAGGAGCCCACCTCCTCAGACGAAAACCTACCGTCTGTGGAGTTTTCTGATCTTGAGGTTCACAGGGAAAACTTTGCCACAGAACAGTTGAAAGACCCCGCCCTAATAAAGGCACGGGAAAACGTAGTGAAAATAGATGGCGAGTTAGTGAACCCAGATAATACCTGCACTTACCCATACTTCAGCGTAGAGAAGGACCTACTGTATCGGGTGGCAAAAAGGGCAGAAGAAACCGTTGAGCAGCTTGTGGTGCCCAAACCTTACAGGAAGTTGGTGTTGGAGTTGGCCCATGGGCACATTCTTGGAGGTCATCTGGGGACAGAGAAAACCCGAGAGAGGGTATTACAGAGATTCTATTGGCCGGGGGTGATGAAGGACATAGAAAATTATTGTTCCTCCTGCCCTGTGTGTCAGAGGTCGGCCCCGATGCCACATTTCCGTAGCCCGCTGGTCCCTCTACCCATCATTGAGGTCCCGTTTGAGAGGATCGCCATGGATTTGGTAGGTCCTATAATCAAGTCCGCTAGGGGGCACCAGTACATATTAGTTATAATGGACTATGCCACCCGTTATCCAGAAGCGATCCCTCTCCGAAATACCTCGGCCAAAACCATAGCCAAAGAGCTATCTCTTGTGTTTAGCCGGGTGGGTATTTGTAAAGAACTGCTTACGGACCAAGGTACACCCTTTATGTCCCGGGTTATGAAGGAGCTGTGTAAATTGTTCAAAGTGACGCAATTACGTACATCTGTGTATCACCCCCAAACCGATGGGCTGGTTGAAAGATTCAACAAAACCCTAAAACAAATGTTGAAGAAAGTGGTGGATAGAGATGGAAAGGATTGGGACTGTCTACTTCCTTATCTGATGTTTGCTATTAGGGAGGTGCCCCAATCCTCTACGGGATTCTCCCCCTTTGAGTTACTGTATGGGAGACACCCAAGAGGGCTGTTGGATATTGCCAAGGAAACTTGGGAAAGTGAGAGTTCTCCCCACAGGAGTGTGATTGAGCATGTCGCCCTGATGCAAGACCGAATTGCACAGGTAATGCCCATCGTGAAGGAACATTTGGCCCAAGCGCAGTTAGCACAGCAGAGAGTGTACAACCGTGGAGCCAAGACCCGTACCTTTTCCCCGGGGGATAGGATACTGGTACTTGTCCCTACGGTTGAAAGTAAATTCCTTGCCAAATGGCAAGGCCCCTACGAGATAATGGAAAAAGTGAGCGAAGTGAATTACAAGGTCAGACAACCAGGAAGGCGAAAGCCCGAACAGATCTATCACGTTAATCTGTTGAAAGCCTGGAGGGATAGAGAGTCCCTAGTCGCAGACACTTGGTCACCAGCTCAAACTGGTTGCGTGATTCCTGAGGTTGGAATAGCAGCCACCTTGTCACAACCCCAACAACAGGAGGTTAAGGAGTTTGTGCTTCGCAACAAGGAGGTATTCTCTGAGCTGCCGGGACAAACATCTGGGGTAGAGCATGACATCATTACCCCGCCCGGTGAAAGGGTGAAGTTAAAACCCTATCGGATCCCAGAGGCCCGACGGGAGGCAATACGGGAGGAAGTACAGAAAATGCTGAACTTAGGGGTGATAGAGGAGTCCCAAAGTGATTGGTCTAGTCCCATTGTGTTGGTGCCTAAACCGGATGGGAGCTGGCGATTTTGTAACGATTTTCGTCAGTTGAACAAAGTTACAAAATTTGACACCTACCCCATGCCACGTATAGATGAGTTGATCGACCGGCTGGGAACAGCCCGATACATGACGACTCTTGACCTCACAAAAGGGTATTGGCAAATCCCCCTGGCCAAGTCGGCCAAAGAGAAAACCGCATTTGTAACCCCAGACGGGGCGTTCCAATATAAAAGAATGCCGTTCGGGTTACAGAATGCGCCGGCCACATTCCAGCGGAAAATGGACCAGATGCTGAGGCCCCATCGGAAGTATGCTGCGGCTTACCTGGATGACGTAATTGTCCATAGCACAGATTGGGCCTCACATCTGCCAAAAGTGCAAGCAGTCCTGGACTCTGTTCGGGAAGCGGGGTTTACGGCTAACCCCAAGAAGTGTACCATTGGGCAGGAGGAGGCCAAATATCTTGGGTACACCATTGGGAGGGGAGTAATAAAACCCCAACTCAACAAAGTCGAGGCCATCCAGAGTTGGCCACGTCCCAACAGCAAGAAGCAGGTACGAGCCTTTCTGGGAATCGCTGGGTATTATCGGCGATTCATTCCCCACTTTGCTTCTAAGGCTGTGCCCCTAACCAACCTGACGAAGGGGAAAGGGTCGGTCATGATTAAATGGACCCCCGAGGCTGAGGCAGCATTCCAATTCTTGAAACAAGCCTTATGTAGCCAGCCAGTGTTGTACTCACCCGACTTCTCTAAAGACTTTGTCGTACAAAGTGATGCGTCAGATGTGGGGTTAGGAGCAGTATTGTCCCAGGTCTGGAACGGGGAAGAGCACCCAGTTATTTACCTCAGCAGGAAGTTGAAGTCCCATGAGGTAAATTACGCCACCGTTGAAAAGGAGTGTTTAGCGGTGAAGTGGGCTCTAGATTCCCTTCGGTACTACCTGCTAGGTAGGCACTTTGACTTGGTTACGGATCACGCTCCGTTAAAGTGGATGGCTCAAAACAAGGAAACAAATAGAAGAGTGAATAGGTGGTTCCTGGCCCTCCAGGAATTCAACTTCACAGTAAAGCATCGCCCTGGCGTTCAAATGGGGAATGTGGATGCTTTGTCTCGAGTACATGAATGCCTGATTGCTGGTGTTCCAACCCCGAGGTTAAAACAAGAGGGGGGGGGTATGTGACAGCAGGAAGGTAAAGTCACCTGGTTGCATCCAGGGGGGTAGATATATTTCGCCCAGATTCAGGCTTTACGCCGACTTATACAACTAGGTGGAGAGTTGTATAAGGCTAGTGGGCTCATGGATGACTCATACCTCTAGGGAGAGTGTGGGGCGTCGTGCAGACAGGGAGTTGATGAGACCAGCTGAAGCTTGTCAGCTCATTTAGGCCTCTATAAGAACTCCCAGCTTCATTAGATGTTAGCTCATGCCTGGACCCAGACCTGTGTGGACTGTCTAGGGAGAGTGAACCCCTGTGCGGTGAGACAAAGCCTGTGTGGCTATTTGCTTGGACATTTAAAACCAGGGACTTAGGGACTAGGACAGCACTAGGCTGATCCCAGTTGTTAGTTAGGAAACCTGTATGTTTAGTCAGAGGTCAAGTTGACCAGGATTTATTTTGTTTATGTTTCTTTTTCTTTGCTGTGTTTTGTCACTGTAAATAGAAAATAAACCGCACCTTTTTGATTTTGAAAACCACAACCTCCGTTTGCTGGGCCTGTTTTTGTGTGGGGAGCCCATCTCGGGGGTCACACACACCCGCTGCCGAGCCAACCCCCTCACAGTAGGGAGAGTGTCAGTGTGTTTTACTGTGCTAAACCTTGTTTGTAGGGACAGGGAAGGACAGTGAGGGAAATTCTCATTGTGCTATACTGTGCTAAAGCATTCATCATCAACCATCTTTAAAAAAACATTTTTTATAGGGACAGAAAACTATAGGTAGGGAGAGTGTCAGTGTGTTTTACTGTGCTAAACCTTGTTTGTAGGGACAGGGAAGGACACTGAGGGAAATTCTCATTGTGCTATACTGTGCTAAAGCATTCCTCATCAACCATCTTTGAAATCCTTGTTTTTTGGACAGTCAGGGAAATTGTCATTGTGCTATTCTGTGCGAAAGCAATCATCCTCAACCATATTTAGAAATCCTTAAGTAAAGGGACAGAGAAGGACACCTGAAGGTAGCCCTTATTGCTTTTTTCCCATCTTCCTGCAGGCCATCCATTAGAATGTCTGGAAGGCAAACAAGGAGAGGCAGACAGTCAGGAGGCAATAAAAGAGGGCAAGCAGGCTCTGTGTCTGGGGGCAACAGTGCTGGTCGTGGACGCGGTGCATTGTCATTAGCACATGGCCATAGGACACGCTTGTCCTTCTTTTCGGCAGCTGGACATGTTGAGCCACATCATGCCGAAGACTTGGTAGAGTGGATGACCAAGCCCTCCTCCTCCTCCTCATCCTCTCTCACCCAGGCTCAGGGTACTGGCAAAGCAGCTGCAAAAGCGTCCTCTTCCCTGGTATCAATGTCAGACTCATCATCAGTCACTCCTTCCCTAGACCCACCATGTCCTCCTCCTGAGGAGTCCCCCGAACTGTTTGAGCACAGTGTTGGGTACATGCTCCAGGAGGATGCCCAGCGTTTCGAAGGGTCTGATGATGAAACCCAGCTAGAGGAAGGCAGTAGCGTGAGAGCAGACAGAGGGGATGCTCAAGAAGGACACCAATCTGGCAGTCATGTTCCAGCAGCTGCAGCATACTGCCAGATTGGCTCCAGTGATGAGGAGGGAGGGGATGATGAGGTCACTGACTCCACGTGGGTGCCTAATAGGAGAGAGGAGGAGGAGGAGGATGAGGAGGAGGCACATCTCCAACGAGGCAGGATGCCCTTTGGTGGCCAGCGTAAGGGCAGTACACCGACGGAATCACACCGCAGAGCTCCGCCTGTGCAGGGCGCTGCCTCTGCCCGTCATTCAAAAAGTTCTTTGGTGTGGGCCTTTTTTGAGGCTAGTGCATCAGATCGCACAGCTGCTGTTTGCAACATATGTCTCAAGCGTATATCGCGTGGCCAAAACATCAGCCGCTTGGGTACCACATGCCTGACCAGACATATGTTGACCTGCCATGCAGCTCGTTGGCAAGCCTACCTCAAAGACCCACACCAAAGAACAAAGCGGACCTCTCCTTGCACCGCATCAGCTGGGATCTCCAACCCCACTATAACTTCAGTCCTCTCTGAAACATGCACTGAGAGGAATGAAGGTGTAGAATTAGGTGTGTCACAGCCAAGTACTTGCGGCCACTCTGCTAGCAGTACACCGACGTCCGATTCTAGCAGGCAAATTTCCCTGCCCCAGCTGCTGGACCGTCGAAAGAAGTTCACTCCCAGCCATCCACATGCCCAGCGGTTGAATGCTAGCTTGGCTAAATTGCTAGCGCTTCAACTGCTGCCTTTTCAGTTGGTAGACTCGGCCCCCTTCCGTGAGTTTGTGCAATGTGCGGTTCCTCAGTGGCAGGTTCCTAAACGCCACTTTTTCTCACGGAAGGCTATTCCGGCTCTCTACCGGCATGTGGAAGGCAATGTCTTGTCCTCGCTGGACAGGGCGGTCAGCGGTAAGGTACATATTACCGCTGACTCATGGTCCAGCAGGCATGGACAGGGACGTTACCTTTCTTTCACGGCCCATTGGGTCACTCTTTTGGCAGCTGGGAAGGATGCAGGACAAGGTGCAGTAGTGTTGGAGGTTGTTCCACCGCCACGCCTCCAAAATGCTACTACTGGTTGTGACACACCTCTCTCCTCCACCCCCTCCTCTTCTTCTTCCTCCATGGCCTCTTCCTGTGCTTTGTCCTCTGAACCAGCGGTGCTCCGTAGCCGTTCAAGGGGCTACGCAAGTACGCAGGCAAAAAGATGCCATGCCGTGCTTGCGCTGGTGTGTTTGGGGGACAGAAGCCACACTGGGGCAGAGGTCCTGTCTGCTCTGCAGGGCCAGGCCGAGAGGTGGTTGACGCCACGCCAGCTTAAGCCAGGAATGGTGGTTTGCGACAATGGCACCAACCTCCTCTCCGCCCTCCGACAGGGACAACTGACCCATGTGCCCTGTGTGGCTCACGTCCTTAACCTGGTGGTGCAGCGGTTCTTGGGCAGGTACCCGGGCTTACAGGATGTCCTGAGGCAGGCCAGGAAAGTCTGTGTGCATTTCCGCAGATCTTATAATGCCAGTGCTCGCCTGGCTGAGCTGCAAAAGGAGTTGAACCTGCCCAAGAACCGCCTTATATGTGACATGCCCACCAGGTGGAACTCAACGTTGGCCATGCTGCAGCGGCTGCACACGCAGCAGAGGGCCATCAATGAGTACCTGTGCGACTACGGCACCAGGACAGGGTCAGGGGAGCTTGGTTTTTTTTCTCCACGCCAGTGGGGCATGATCAGGGATGCATGCACTGTCCTGGCACCATTTGAGGAGGCCACGAGGATGGTGAGCAGTGACAGTGCATGCATCAGTGACACTGTACCTCTTGTCCACCTGTTGGAGCACACGCTGCGTGGAATAATGGACAGGGCACTTGAGGCAGAACAGTGGCAGGAAGAGGAGGACTTCCTTGCCTCTCAAGGCCCCCTTTACCCAGACAGTGTTCCTTCTGTCCCACCCATCGCACAGGAAGAGGAGGAGGAGGAGGAGGAGGAGGATTGTGTCAGCATGGAGGTGGAGGCTGGCACTCAGCATCATCAGCAGCAGTCTTTTAGGGATGATTTACAGTCCCAAGAAACCAGTGGACTTGTACGTGGCTGGGAGGAGGTGGCTGCGGATCATGTCGTCCTTAGTGACCCAGAGGACTCCGGACCGAATGCCTCAGCTAACCTACGCTGCATGGCCTCCCTGATCCTGCAAAGTCTGCGGAAGGATCCTCGTATTCTTCGGATCAAGGAGAGGGACCATTACTGGCTGGCCACTCTCCTTGATCCACGGTACAAGGGTAAAGTTGCGGACCTTATGTTACCGTCGCAGAGGGAGCAGAGGATGAGACAACTCCGGGAGGCCTTGCAGAAAGGTCTGTGCAACGCGTTCCCAGAGACTGGGAGGTTACAAACTCCTGGTCCTGGACAACGAGTTGCTGAGGCTTCGGCCAGTCAAAGAAGGAGCGGTGGGGAAGGTGGCCGTCTGACCGATGCGTTCAGACAATTCTTTAGTCCGCAGCCCCAAAGTATGATCGGTTCCAGCAACCATCGCCAGCGTCTGATAAACATGGTGCAGGAATATCTAGGGGCAAGGTCAGACTTGGACACCTTCCCCACCGAAAATCCTCTGGCTTACTGGGTCTTGAGGATGGATCACTGGCCAGAGCTTGCACAGTATGCAATTGAGCTACTGGCCTGTCCTGCATCCAGCGTTCTTTCGGAACGCACATTCAGTGCTGCTGGAGGATTTGTCACGGATCACAGGGTGCGCCTGTCCACCGACTCGGTTGATCGACTGACTTTCATCAAGATGAACCAGTCTTGCTCACCACCAGCTACCACACACCTGATGCTGATATAACAGACTAATTGATTTTAACATGTCACATCCCTTCAAGACTGATGCTGATGCTGAGTGCCTGTGCTGTTATGTTGACTGGCTATACTCCTCCTCCGAGTCCTCAATGATACGATTGATGATGATAGCTTGGAAGATCATTTTTGTTTATGGGTGCCGCCACCAGTGCCTAACGCCCAATTTTTCAGCCCCTGTTTAACAGGGGCGTGTAATTACAATTTTTGAAGCAATACTTTGCAACAGGGCTCATTGCTGTGCTCCAAGTACAGTATCTGTGAGGGGTTGCAGTGTTGTGCCACCAGTGCCTAAGGCCCAATTTTTCAGCCCCTGTTTAACAGGGGCGTGTAATTACAATTTTTGAAGCAATACTTTGCAACAGGGCTCATTGCTGTGCTCCAAGTACAGTATCTGTGAGGGGTTGCAGTGTTGTGCCACCAGTGCCTAAGGCCCAATTTTTCAGCCCCTGTTCAACAGGGGCATGTAATTACAATTCTTGATCTAATAATTCACAGCAGGGCCCATTGCTGCACCCACCAAGAGTAACTCTGAGGGCTTACAGTGTTGTGGCAACGCCACCACCACCACCACCACGAAAGGCCCAATTTTTCAGCCCCTGTTCAAAAGGGGCATGTAATTACAATTCTTGATCTAATAATTCACAGCAGGGCCCATTCCTGCACCCACCAAGAGTAACTCTGAGGGCTTACAGTGTTGTGGCAACACCACCACCACCACCACCACCACGAAAGGCCCAATTTTTCAGCCCCTGTTCAACAGGGGCATGCAATTACAATTCTTGATCTAATAATTCACAGCAGGGCCCATTGCTGCACCCACCAAGAGTAACTGTCAGGGCTTACAGTGTTGTGGCACCAGCACCACCATCAAAGGCCCAATTTTTACTGCCACTGTTCAACAATTATATGTAATTACAATTCCTGATATAATAGTTGACAGCAGGGCGTTCCAGCACCAACCAAGAGTAACTGTGAGTGCTTACAGTGTTGTGCCAACACCAACAACTAAGGGGCCTATTTCTGCAGAGTATATACGGCAGGTCCCTACTTTCAAACATCCAACTTACAAACGACTTCTACTTGCAAACGCAAGAAGACAACAGGAAGTGAGAGGAAATCTACCCCTAGGAAGGAAAATTCTCTCCTGTAAGAATTAATATGGGAGAAAGGTGTCTCCTCTGTACTGATGCTTTATCACCAATCCTTGTTTCAAGAAAAACACCACATTTCAAAAACAGTTGTCATTGGGACGGAAAGTGAGGTGAAATGTTCTGAACAGGGGCACAGACAGCAAAACAAATGTTACAGGGGTGATAACCCTTACCTATGTTTTCCAAAAAGTTTAAAAATAGATTTTTGGGCTGGAGCTACACTTAAACAATGTACCTGTTCAAAATTACAAACAGATTCTACATAAGAACAAACCTACAGTCCCTGTCTTGTATGCACCGCCTGTATACGGGTGTTCAGAGTATATAGGGCCTTTTTTATTTTATGTGCGGGGTTCCCCTTAATATCCATACAAGACCCAAAGGGGCTGGTAATGGGCTGGGGTAGGGGGGGGGTCATGGGGTAGCTATGCCATTTTTCTTAAAGATTTTCATCCATATTACCGGGACCAGACATTACATTAAAGCCACAAGCAGTTTTAAATGGCTTTTTTTTCCTTTAGAAGTGTAATTTTGTGCAGGGACAGTTCTAAACACGGGAAACACGTGGCACTTCACAGGCATACTTTAGACACCCCCCAGGTACGATATTTAAAGGAATATTTGACTTTTTTTTTCACTTTATGCATCATTAAAATGACTGCTCCCGAAAAACAACCGTTTTTAAAACTTCTTTTTGCATTGATACATGTCCCCTGGTGCAGAACCCGGGTTCCCAAACCCTTATTAGGACAATAACATGCATAATAGTCGTTATAATTAGCACTTTAGAATTCGAACGTTCGCATCCATTGTATTTAATAGGGTTCTAATGTTCGTACGAACTTTCGGTCCGTTCGCGGGTTCTGGTGTGAACCGAACCCGGGGGTGTTCGGCTCATCACTAGTAATGGCGACGATCAGCGATTTTTATCGTGACTACGACATTATGGCGGACAAATCAGACACTTTTGACACCATTTTGGGACCATTGTCATTTTTACAGTGATCAGTGCTATAAAAATGCACTGATTACTGTCAAAATTACACTGACAGTGAAGGGGTTAACCTGTAGGGGGCGCTGAAGGGGTTAAGTGTGTCCTAGGGAGTGATTCTAACTGTTAGGGGGCATGGCTACGAGTGACACGTCACTGATCTCTGTTCCCGATGAGAAGAAACAGACGATCAGTGACATGTCACTAGGAAGAACGGGGAGATGTTGTGTTTACACTGACATCTCCTCGTTCTTCAGCTCCGTGACACGATCGCGTGGACACTGGCTGACATAGATTTTTTTTATATCTATAGACAAATGTTTTGCCTTTCATTTCAGTTTTAAATGGAATGGGTTGTTTTACAAGGTGATTGTGTACAATCACTTTAAAGCTACATACAATTTATGTGTTGGCACAAAGAAATTGCCATCCTAGCTACTAGGGATAAGCTTGGGTTCGGTCCAAACCCAAAAGGAAGTTGTGACTGGGCATTGAGCCAATTAGCTGCAAGTGGTGGATGTCCTACCCCGCAGCTGTATGTAATCTTGCGTCACCATTTTTTTTCACATTAAAGAAAAGCTCATGACAGCAAGGCACAGAAAAGACCGCATCCCCTCTCAATATTCGGAAATTCAATCTTATACATTATTAAAAAGGAAAAATCTTGGATGCGTATGTGCGGCAGCTCCCAAGATGGCCACCGGCGTCTAAAGCTCCGCTCCACCATGACCCAACGCTGACAACCGGAGCTTACTGAGCGCTCCCCCGGCCCTCTCACCGGGATAATCGATTAGGGGAAACCCCCCAAGCCCACGCGGATGTCCTCCCCGCTCGCCAGAACGGATCTCTCCAGCCAGATGTCGGCAGCTCCCGGCCGCCTCATCTACGCTAAGATTGCGGGGCGGCTCCACGAGGCCCGCTCAACTCAGACTTGTCAGAAGACTCCATTGCTGACCAGGACCTGGTCCCACCGCAATCCCCAGGTACCGAATATCCCCCGCTGGTCCCGGCCATCTCTCCCTCTTCCACGGAGTCCTTATTGGGCAGGATGGGCTCTGGCTCTCACACTACCCCCATGATGGATCCTCACACAGGAATGCTTCTCTCAGTCAGTGAAGCACAGGAGGAGGCCCAAATCCGCACTGACTTTCCTTCCATGATGACTGCTTTCTTTCACATGTTATCTAAAAGCCTTGCATTGAATGCTGCACAGATTACATCCTCTATTCATACGGATTTGCAGCAAATAGGGATGAGGATGGACACCATTGAAAAGAAAGCTGATCAAGCTGTGGCACGGATTATTCAGAATTCCACCAGGCTGCAAGAGGTACAGGATCAATTGGAAACTGCTTTTGCAAAGATCGACGACCTTGAGAATAGATCGAGACGTTATAACTTTAGGATACAGGGTCTCCCGGAATCAGAGAAAGAGGTACAAACTGCTGTGAAATCTCTTATAAAGAGCCTAATCCCTGACATTGCTGAACACCGCCTTGAGCTGGATAGAGCTCACAGGGCCTTTCAATCGCCTCGCTCTGATGGTCTGCCCAGAGACATCAATGTGAAACCGCACTACTATTCGGTCAAAGAGGAGGTGATGAGAAAGTCTAGGAACTCTGATAATCTCACTTTGCATGGCCACAAAATTCAAATATTCGCAGACCTTTCTCCATACACGGTGCAGAAGAGGCGTGCGCTCAAACCGCTACTTCAGGTTCTTTTGGACAAAGAAATCACATACAAATAGTCCTTTCCTCTCCGCCTGAACTTTTCATACAAAAATAAAAGCTTTGGCTTCTCCTCTTTCGCGGAATGGGAGCATATCCTGAGTCATCTTGGACTGATGCATCTGGAACCTCCTGCTGCACAGGCCAACAGAGGAACCCCTGCATCCACAAAGAGGCCTCCGCCAGCAAGCCCACTGCAACAAGCCTAGTTGAAACATGGCTCCAAGCACTCAAAAGAAAACCTCCCGCCATGAGACTTTAACCACCCCTTTTTTACCCCTTCTTTTTCAAATTTTCCTTTTGGATCAGGGCCCTGATCTGGGACAACTTCTCTTTTTCTAAGACTGTTTGGGGGATCCCCCCTGCATCCCGACAATGAAAGTCCATGTTGAACCTGACTCCTTTTTGTTTTTACTGGACGTGGCAGTTATTCGCCCCCTTAGTATAGTCTTTTTTGGGGTTTATATTGGACTTGGGGTGGGGAGGGATTGTTTTGCCCCTGACCCCCTACAGGGGAGTCTAAGGCTGACCAGCAGCCTGGCGTTACTATCTCCCCTAGTGGGCTATACGACACTAGTGTGGTATTTTATACTGTTTGTTCACTGTATTATCTGTTGATGAACTGTTGAACCGGCCGCAATGACCTTTTTCCTCCTGGGTGGTTAATATTGGATTTAGGTATAACCGGCATAGTTACAACCCGGGTTACACGGAAGTTCGCTTTTACACTGAATGAGGTTTTCCTCTGGGATTGCAGATAATGTTCTTAGGCTGGTTCCTGGGCTGGTACTGCTTACCCACTGGCTCTCCAACCCGAGGGGGGAGGGCGGGGGCGGGCAGGGCCTGAATGGGACTCACGGTGAAGTTATATAATGAAGTTTACTTTTATGGTTTCCTGTTGCTCTCATCGCAAGGGAGCGCTCTGTAATTTGGGGATCATAGGTTCCTCTGGGACCTTCAGTTATCACTGTTACGAGGTGGTGGGGCTGTGGTGGACCCAGTGCACCTCCATCGGATCAGAAGCCCATTTGGTGCATCTTGATCCATACCCGGTTTCCCGGTCGTAAGGGCATTCCGGTCCTCTTAGGTTTTGGGGTAGGGGGTGACTAGTCCACTCCACCCCAGGGGTGGGAGGGGTCAGGGTAATGTTCTGTTTTTTTACTTTTTTAAGATTGCTACATCAGGTGTACAATTATGTTTTCTTATTTTCTCCTTTCCTCTGCTTTTTCATCTCTTTTCTTCTTCTTCTTGCTAACAAACTTCGGGGCGTTCACAGGTTCCATGGCTGTCTCCGGTCTTCCATCCCAGGTTCCGAGTCGTAGCTTCTCTGACGCTCAGGGCATCACGGGCAGTACCTCTCTCACGGTCAGGGTAAGTTGCTGAGCCAACATATAGATTCATCCCCTTTTGATCCATGCCTGACACACCTCAACCCCCACCATCCCTCAAAATTATTTCTCACAACACTCAGGGCCTCAACTCCCCGGTCAAACGCAGAAAACTCCTCCAACTCTATCACTCCATGCATGCTGACATTCTCTTACTGCAGGAAACCCACTTCCCTTCCACCTTCAAGCCCACGTTCATTCATCAGCGTTACCCTCAATTTTTCTTAGCTTCAGCAGATAAAAAAATAAAAGGGGTAGCTGTCTGTTTTACTAGGCACATCAACTTTTCACAGCTTGAGACTATACTTGATCCACTGGGGCGCTACATTCTGGTTTCGGGCCATATTGACGGGGAGCTATACACTTTTGTTTCTTACTACGCCCCCAACAAAGGGCAAAAATCCTTTTTTGAATCCTTGTTACACAAGCTACAGAATCATCTTAAGGGTGCGGTTTTTCTTGGCGGAAACCCAAACACTGCCTTCGATTTCTTCCTCGGCAAATTAACGAATGGCATATCAAAGCCAAAGCACCCGTCTAAACAGAGTGTTAAAATAGCTAAACTGCTTAATTCTGCAGGTTTGATAGGCATTTGGAGGGAGACCAACCCACACACAAAAGACTACACACACTTTTCAGCACCTTACAACTCCTATGTAGGGATGAGCTTCGAGTTCGAGTCGAACTCATGTTCGACTCGAACATTGCCTTTTCGCCCGTTCGCCGAACAGCGAACAAATTGGGGTGTTCGCGGCAAATTTCGAAAAGTCTATGGGAGAAATCTAAAGTGCTAATTATAAAGGCTTTTAATGCAAGTTATTGTCATAAAAAGTGTTTGGGGACCCGGGTCCTGCCCCAGGGGACATGTATCAATGAAAAAAAAAGCATTCCAGCGGTGGAATCCAGTGTCCCGCGGCGATCCGATGTCCAGCGCTGTCCGTCATTGGCTGAGCCTGAGCGGACCTGATGGGGAACTTCCTCCGCAGTCTATTACATGTATAGACCCGCCCCTTCTAAAGTTCCCCATCAGGTCCGCTCAGCCAATGACTCGGTGTAAGGCTGAGGACCTGATGCGGAACATGAGAAGGGGCGGGTCTATACATGTATTACACAGTGAAGGAATTTCCCCATCGGGTCCACCCCCTCGGTATGTCAGACCCCGCCTACGTCATTGGCCTGAGCGGGGAACTTCCTTCACTGTGTGATTTAAATTTATACAGTGAAGGAAGTTCCCCATCAGGTCCGCTCAGGCCAATGACGTAGGCGCGGTCTGACATACCGAGGGGGCGGACCTGATGGGGAACTTCCTTCACTGTGTAATTCATGAATAGACCCGCCCCTTCTCATGTATCGCATCAGGTCCTCAGCCTTACACCGAGTCATTGGCTGAGCGGACCTGATGGGGAACTTTAGAAGGGGCGGGTCTATACATGTAATAGACTGCGGAGGAAGTTCCCCATCAGGTCCGCTCAGGCTCAGCCAATGACGGACAGCGCTGGACATCGGATCGCCGCGGGACACTGGATTTCACCGCTGGAATGTTTTTTTTTTTAATAAAGGACTTTCCCAAGGTGTTTGTGTGTTTTTTTTTACATTTTTTGACACTTTCTTCGTGAAATGGTAGGGGTACAATGTACCCCTTACCAATTCACATAGGGGGGGGCGGGATCTGGGGGTCCCCTTTGTTAAAGGGGTCTTCGAGATTCCGATAAGCCCCCCGCCCGCAGACCCCCACAACCACCGGGCAAGGGTTGTGGGGATGAGGCCCTTGTTCCCATCATCATGTCCCCATTGCCCCACGCTTTTTTTTTTTTTTTTTTATCAATGACTTTTGTATGTATTGCCGGGAGCCGACAATTCATTAATAGCCGCGAGTGAGTTTTAAATGACTTTTTTTCCTTCAAAAATTACATTTTATGCAGGGACAGTTCTAAGCATGGGAAACATGCGCCACTTTACATGCATATCATACACACCCCCTAGGTACGAAATTTAAAGGAATATTTCACTTTTATTTTTTCAATTTAAGCATTATTAAAATCACTGCTCCCGAAAAAACGGCCGTTTTTAAAACTTCTTTTTGCATTGATACATGTCCCCTGGGGCAGGACCCGGGTCCCCAAACACTTTTTAGGACAATAACTTGCATATAAGCCTTTATAATTAGCACTTTAGATTTCGAACGTTCGAGTCCATTGTATTTAATAGGGTTCTAAAGTTCACACGAACATTCTGTCTGTTCGCAGGTTCTGGTGCGAAGCGAACAGGGGGGTGTTCGACTCATCCCTGCTCCTATGCCAGGATTGATCACATTTTCACTCGCGCCACTACAATCCCTCTAATCAGAAGCTCCAAGATTGTAGAATCTCCCCTATCAGAGCACGCCATGGTCACTTTGATAACGCAGAGACCCACTGATGGTCCCCCTTGCTGGCGCTTATGGGAGTTCCACTTAAGCGATCCAATTCAAAGCTCCTTACTGGAGGAGGCCATTAAAGAATACTTTATTATTAACACAACAAGCGAGGTATCCCCTTCTACTGTTTGGGCTGCACATAAGTCGGTTGTTAGAGGGAAATTAATTCAATTATCATCTAAACTAAAGGCGGAACACAAAGCAGACACACTAAAGCTTACAGAAAACTTTCGCAAGTTGGCGAAAGCTCACAAGAGTCATCCCACTCCCGAATCTCTCGCAAACCTGGATAAGGCCCGGGCTCTCCTGAACATGTCTCTGACCACAGCCACTGAACAACACCTTCGGTGGACTGGGGCCAAATTCTTTGCCCAAACTGATAGGATTGGCTCACGGTTGGCTGCAAAGCTCAGTCCCAAACAGCGCTCTCTTGCCTTCTCTAAAATTAGGATGGATAATGAGGAACTGACACAGAACCCATCCAAGATAATGGAAGCTTTCATGCGTTTCTATGCTGACCTTTATAAAACTAATCTCAATCCCCCCAAGGCACTACGAGTCAAATTTTTAGATGACCTCTCTTTTCCTACACTAACTAAGGATCATAGTGAGCTTTGGAAAGCCCATTCTCCCAGGAAGAGGTTTTAGATACCATTAAAACTCTTAAACTGGGTTCCTCCCCGGGGCCAGATGGCTTTTCCACTGGTTACTATAAGAAATTTGGTCCCTGCCTAGCCCCTCATTTGACACGATTTTTCAACTCTCTCAGGGATGGAGCCCCATTGGGTCAGGATTTGAACTCGGCATATATCTCGGTAATACCGAAACCAGATAAAGACACTAGCGAGGTGGGTAACTTTCGCCCTATCTCACTTATTAATAATGACATTAAAATAATGACCAAAATACTGGCAAACAAAATTTAGAGTTTCATCTCCTCATATGTCCACAAGGATCAAGTGGGCTTCATCCCTGGGAGACAGGGCCCGGACCAGATTAGACGTACCATTGAGGTTATCTCTCTGCTTAAATCACAATGGGATGGGGGTCCTTCTCAAAAAGGCTTTCTGCTTTCAATAGATCTACACAATGCTTTTGACTTGATAGACTTGGCGTACCTGTCTGATATTCTAGGGTGATGGGGCTTTGGTCCGAACTTCCTTAACCTTATCAAATCGCTTTACTCTGCCCCTTCTGCGCAGGTTCACCTGATGGGTCGATACTCAGACTCCTTTTCTATTGGCAGGGGGACCAGACAGGGATGCCCGCTCTCCCCTCTCCTCTTTGCTATGGCTATCAGAACTCTGGCCATAGCACTGAGATCGGATCCTGACATTAAGGGAGTGACCTGTGGTCCTCGGGAACATAAATGCGCGTTATATGCCGACGACCTCCTCCTTTTTATCACCTCCCCCCTGACTTCCACCCCTTTGATTCTCAAGACACTACGGGTTTTCAGTGAGATCTCTGGCCTGCGGGTTAATATGACCAAATCACTAGCATTGAACATAACTGTTCCCCGGGATCTACTCAAACGACTCACAAGTAATTTTACATTTTCTTGGGCTCCTTCACTTTTTCCATACTGACGTCTGATATACAGTAAATGACCTTTTCAAAACAAATTATCCCCCTATGGTACTCAAGTGTAAAAATGACATGGAAAAGTGGTCCAGGGGTGGTTTGTCCTGGTTTGGCAAAGTTCATGCTGTTAAAATTACTCTTCTCCCATGCCTTTTATACCTATTTCGCTCTCTCCCAATCCCGGTGCCCAGTTCTCAGTAAAATTCAGTCAGATATAGTACGCTTTTTTTGTGGTAGGAAAGGTTATAGATGTCCCTCGGGAATACTTTTCCACTTAAAATCGCAGGGCGGTCTGGGTCTCCCTAGCCTTTGGGGTTATTACCAGGCAGCACAATTAGCGCAAATGTCAATGGCTTTCTCCAGGGGTTCGAAACTGGACTGGCTAGCTATGGAAAGACAGGCTGTCCCTTTAAATACCATAGATTATCTAATGGTGTGTGACCCCAAATGTAGAGCAGCTATTATGTCACCCACTCTCTCGCATTCAGTAGCTCTTTGCTCCAAGTTTTGGCCCTATGTACCCTGATATCCCCACTAAGGCCCCCCAACACATTTATTTCATAATACTGATTTTCCCCCAGGAATGAATATCGAGGCATTTCGATGGTGGACAGTTAAAGGCCTATATCGAATCGGGCACTGTCTCTCTCCAGAGGGTCCCCTTTCTCTATCGCACTGCAAGAAAAATCTAGACATGCCTGACTCGGAACACTTTAGATTCTCCCAAATCTCCCATTTTCTGCACTCCATCTGGACCGACAAACCAACGCCCCCCACCATTACTCCCTATGAACATTGGTGCACAAATGCAGCGGATCAGAGGGAAGGTATCTCGCTAATCTATTCAGCTCTGATGACTAAGACGGACATACCAACCTATGCCCGGGCCTGGGAGGGAGACACGGGCGGCACATGGGATACCGCGGTTTGGTTCTGCGCTTCACATCGAGCATATATAGGTATTCTCAATATATGTCTTTATAGAGGCTAGCCTAAAAGTGCTGATTAGGTGGTACTATGTTCCTTCCAGGCTGGCAAGGATATACCCAGGGACCTCATCGGTATGTTTTAGAGTTTGTGAGCTAGAGGGTACTATGCTCCACATTTGGTGGATCTGTCCTTGCATTAAATCCTTTTGGCGGAAAGTATTCCGTACCATTGGCTCCTTGATGGAGGTAACGGTGACCCCTCAACCCAATACGGCACTGCTAAACCATAATATTCCCAATTTATCTAAATACTCCCAGGCACTGTTGTTCATCATTTTATTGGGAGCCAAAATGACCATAGCCAAGGCCTGAAAGAAACCCACCATCTCCTTCCAAGGGTTCAGGAGGAAAGTCTCCTGGATTATGGTGCAAGAGCAAATCGTAGCTAAAATAAATGACAAAACTGAAAGGTTTAGGACCATTTGGGAACCCTGGGCCACCTTTTGCAATATTTCTCTCATACCTGGAGTACAGCCTGGAAGCTTGATCACTCCTATCTCTAATTGTCTGAGTCTTCTCGAACCTCTTTTTCCTGTTCCTCTCTCCCAGGTTTCTCTTTCCTCCTCTTTCCTGACGCCTTTCTTGGTGTTTTAGTGTTCTTCCTTAGTTACTGAGAATTTTTGATTATAGGTTCTAACATTCTCAGTTTTACATTACTAACACTGGTAGGTACAACTCTTTTCCTCCAATACGGTTTTGCCATTCTGAAAACCAAGTGCAAGGGCTCTGGGGCCTCGGCCCCTGGGGTGCAGTGTGACCCCTTTGGGGCATCCGGGGGGTTGAGAGTCCCGGTGGCCAATCAGGTGTTGTATTAACACATGCTATACGGTTTGGCGAACACAGTTATGACATTGATTGAATCTCTAATTACAATGCTAATGAGATAGAATACTATGTCAGCATATACATGTGGAGATAGGTATATAAGTTTGTACACTCAAGATTTGGAATGTACTATTTGCTCATATAACATCACATTTTATACTTATGTTATCGTAAAATTTTCAATAAAAAATATTGAATTAAAAAGGAAAAATCTCAACACCGCAACCAAAGCGCTACGGAATCATGACATCAGATACAGATGGGGATACCCTACAAAACTCACTGTCACAAAAGAGGGCTCTACCTTTGTCATAGATTCTTTAGAAAAGGGGTTATCCCTGCTAAAAACATGGCAGATTCTCACAGGCGCTGCTGACGTCTCTTCATCCTTTAACAATCCTAAACAAGTGGATCTGGAGTGGAAAATGGTAACCACTAAGAATTAAAAAAACACACCTGAGTTCCAATGGAGTAAGTTCTTCTCATGCTCACTTCTCTGTATGCAGGAGTTTAACTAAAGCTCAATACACTCTCTTTTAAGCTTGAGCAGCAACAGCTGCACATGGGGTACAACCCCCTTTGTATTATTGACTACCAGTTACTGATTATTGGACATGTTAATCTACTGTTTTAAATGTTTAACTAGTTTTCTTTCATGGGAACAGCGTACACCATCCACAAGCTTCGCAATTCGGACTATCCCAAATGTAACCACTAGAGGTCACCCATCTACCACAGTGAGTAACCCTATATCTATCTTGCAAAAAATACTCCTTACTTGAATAATCTGGGTTTGAATTTCTTGTCTATAAACTCTAATGGCCTCAACCACCCTGTAAAGCGCAGAACTCTCTGGCAAGAAGCCCTGAGTTTTATAGATGTGAGGTCCTCTGTGTGCAGGAGACCCATTTCACCAACACAGCACCACCTAAATGCACACATGCAAAATGTCCCCATATTTTTTATGCAAACACGGACTCAAAAAAAAGAGTGGTCTTAACAGACCACTATACTATACTGACCACTACACTATACTGACCAATATACTAACCACTACACTACACTGACCACTATTCTGACCACTGCACTACACTGACAACTATTCTGACCACTATACTAACCACTATACTACACTGACCACTACACTATACTGACCACTACACTACACTGACCACTACACTATACTGACCACTACACTATACTGACCACTACACTGACCACTACACTATACTGACCACTACACTATACTGACCACTACACTACACTATACTGACCACTACAATATACTGACCACTACACTACACTGACCACTATATTGACCACTACACTACACTATACTGACCACTACACTCTACTGACCACTACACTATATTGACCACTACACTATACTGACCATTACACTACACTGACCACTACACTATACTGACTACTACACTACACTATACTGACTACTACACTACACTATACTGACCACTACACTCTACTGAGCACTACACTATACTGACCACTACACTATACTGACCATTACACTACACTGATCACTACACTATACTGACTACTACACTACACTATACTGACCACTATACTACACTGACCACTATACTATACTGACCACTACACTATACTGACCTACCTGATTCCTATACTGACCACTACACTGCATGACTCTAGATGCTCTTCTACTCTCTCTCTCTCTCTGGCTGGCTGCTCCATCTCCCCAGACAGTGTGCACCCCCCCACCCCCCCGGCCAGCAACACCGACACAACTCTCATGAGGGAGTCTTACCCTCTCTTCTTTGGAGGAGAGGAGGAGGAGAAGACAGCGGCAGCTCAAAATCCATTTCTTGTGTCCACCGCGCTTCGCCATGTTCAGAATTCGGCACCCTGTGATTGGGCGGCAGGGCTGGCCTGTCAACGATTGCGGTAGATTCTGGAATCCCGCCTCCACCCATGTTCAGTCTCCTGCACCCTGTGATTGGGCGGCGGAGCTGGCCTGTTAACGATCGTGGTTGCTCCTGATGTCCCGCCTTCGCCCAATCACAGGGTGCAGGAGACTGAACAGGGGTGGAGGCGGGACTCCAGGATCTATCGCGATCGTGGACAGGCTAGCCCCGCCACCGCACATGACCCTATACGCCCAATCACAGGGCGTCTGAGACTGAACATGGCGGCAGAGGACAGGGACACAGGAAAGTACATTTAGGAGGAGGCAGCCACTGTGACACATACTGGCGGGCGCCCCCCAAAATGTTGCGCCCGGTGCCACGGCCCCCCCCCCGCACCTCCACGCTACGCCAGTGTGGCTGAGATCTTTCCGGTCCTGATCTCAAGTCTTTCTTTCTCTTCAATTACTGTGCCACAGCTTTCATAAATGATCTTGCTCTCACCTAAGTTCAGGGGTGTAATTAGCTTTCCCAACCCAGTCTTTTACCACGCTGAGGTTCAGCTCACCTGAATATTAGACAGATGTTGCCATCAGGACACCAAATTCAGGGTCTCTTTGAAACAGGACCTGCTTCAATGTGTCAGGAGCACTTTGGGCAGGTAAGTCGTCATCTCTTAGCACCAAATATAATTTTTTGATTCATTCAACCCTGCATATGTGTAATGCTGAGCGCTCTGGGTGTCCCATCCATCCCGGAGCGCCCGCGGCGTCTCTTCCCCTGCAGTGCTCCGGTCGGCCCCTCTGACCGTGAGCGCTGCTCTGATGCTGGCGGGGATGCAATCCATGCGGCGGCACCTGTCCGCCCGCGGATCGCATTCCATCCTGCTCACCGGCCTCCTCCTCCTGCTCCGTCCCAGCGCGCGCCGTCCCGCTGCTCTCCAGGGCGCGCGCGCGCTGGTCTTCTTAAATTTAAAGGGCCAGTGCACCATTGATTGGTGCCTGGTCCAATTACTGTGTACACACCCAAAACACTTAAAAACCCACTCCCCCTTCCTGTCCTTGCCGGATCTTGTTGCCTTAGTGCCCTGAGAAAGCGTTTTGTAGTTGCCTTGCCAGTGTATCTGACCTTCTGCCGTTGCCTCTGACTACGAACCATTGCCGCCTGCCCTGACCTTTCGCTACGTCTGACCTTGCCTCTGCCTAGTCCCTGTGTACCGTGCCTATCCCAGCTGCCAGAGAAGTCGAGCCGCTACTGGGGGACACGACCTGGTTGCTACCGCCGCAGCAAGTCCATCCCGCTTTGCGGCGGGCTCTGGTGAAAACCGGTAGCTGCTTAGAACTGGTCCTCCAGTGCGACCCGTGCCTTCGCCTCTCTGGCACAGAGGATCCACCTCCTGTGTCCTCACTAGCCACCAGTCCGGGCCCTGACAGTAGATCCGGCCATGGATCCCGCTGAGGTACCGCTGCCAAATCTCGCTGACCTCACTACCGTGGTTGCCCAGCAGTCGCAACAGATCATCCAACAAGGACAGCAGCTGTCGCAGTTGACCGCCATGGTCCAGCAGCTTCTGCCGCCACAGCCTCCAGCATCTTCCCCTCTCCGAGCTGCCGCTACTACCTCGAGAATTCGCCTGTCTCTTCCGGAGAAATTTGACGGGGATTCTAGGATGTGCCGGGGATTCTTGTCCCAATGTTCCCTGCATCTTGAGATGTCTGACCAGTTTTCCACAGAACGGTCTAAAGTGGCATTCGTGGTCTCTCTGTTGTCTGGAAAGGCCTTGGCCTGGGCCACGCCACTCTGGGACCGCAACGACCCTGCTACAGCCACCATTCAGTCCTTCTTTGCTGAGGTTCACAGCGTTTTTGAGGAACCAGCCCGAGCCTCATCCGCTGAAACCGCCCTGCTTAACCTTGTCCAAGGAAACTCCTCTGTGGGCGAATATGCCATACAGTTCCGCACACTGGCTTCAGAGTTAGCCTGGAATGATGAGGCTCTCTGCGCGACCTTCAAGAAGGGTTTATCCGGCCACATCAAGGATTGTCTGGCCGCACGAGAGATACCCTCTTCCTTGACGGAACTCATCCATTTAGCTACCCGCATCGATATGCGCTACGTCGAAAGACGCCAAGAGCTTCGCCAGGAGAAAGATCTGGTTCGCACCAAGCGTTATCCGCGCCTGGCTCCTCTCTTTCTGAATCCAATGCATCCTGTTACCGTGCCTCCCGCCGAGGAGGCCATGCAAGTGGACCGGTCTCGCCTGACCCTACAAGAGAGGTCTCGCCGTAGGAACGAGAACTTATGCCTTTATTGTGCAAGCTCTGATCACTTCCTAAAAGACTGCCCTATTCGTCCTCCGCGTCAGGGAAACGCCCGCACCTAGTGATTGTGGGAGAGGCGTTACTAGGTGTGAATTCTTCCTCTCCACATCTGACTATTCCTGTGCGGATTTCTCCTTCTGCGGGCTCCCTCTTCCCTGCGGTGGCCTTCCTGGATTCTGGTTCTGCAGGAAACTTTATTGAAGCCTCTTTCATCAACAGGTTCAACATTCCTGTTACCCGTCTCATCAAACCCTTCTTCATTTCCTCCGTAAATGGAGAGAATTTGGATTGTACCGTGCGTTACCGCACCGAACCCCTGCTCATGTCCATTGGTGTTCTTCACCAAGAAAAGATTGAATTCTTTGTTTTGCCGAACTGTACTTCTGACATCCTTCTTGGCCTACCCTGGCTCCAGCGTCACACTCCTACCCTCGACTGGACCACTGGGGACATCAAATCCTGGGGTGACTCCTGTCACAAGCATTGCCTTAAGTCTGTACCGACCTGTCAAGTCCCCATCACTACTCCTTTGTCTGGCCTTCCAAAGGCCTATCAGGACTTTTCTGATGTCTTTTGCAAAAAACAGGCGGAGGTCTTACCACCACATAGACCCTATGACTGCCCCATTGACTTGCTCCCAGGTACTACACCACCCCGTGGCAGAATTTACCCTCTCTCCTCTTCCGAAACCAAGGCCATGACTGAATACATTCAGGAGAACCTCAAGAGAGGTTTTATTAGGAAATCATCTTCTCCAGCCGGAGCGGGGTTCTTCTTCGTGGCCAAGAAGGACGGATCTCTACGCCCTTGCATAGACTATCGTGGTCTCAATAAAATCACTATTAAAAACTGCTACCCTCTGCCTCTCATCTCTGAGCTCTTTGACCGCCTGCGCGGAGCAAAAGTTTTTTCTAAATTGGACCTCAGGGGCGCTTATAACCTCATCAGAATCCGTAAAGGAGATGAATGGAAAACCACATTTAACACCAGAGATGGTCACTTTGAATATCTTGTCATGCCGTTCGGACTTTGCAACGCCCCTGCAGTCTTTTAAGATTTTGTCAACGAAATCTTCCGGGACCTACTGTATACCTGTGTGGTTGTCTATCTTGACGACATCCTAATCTTCTCTGCCAACCTTAAGGAACATCGGCTCCATGTCCGTCAAGTGCTCCAGCGCCTCCGCGTAAATCATCTTTACGCTAAATTTGAAAAATGCCTTTTTGAGCGCAGCAGTCTTCCTTTCCTAGGTTATCTGGTCTCTGGACAAGGTCTTCAAATGGACCCTGACAAACTCTCCGCAGTCTTGGGTTGGCCACGCCCCTCTGGACTTCGTGCTATCCAACGCTTCCTTGGATTCGCCAACTACTATCGTCAGTTCATACCCCACTTCTCCACCATCGTTGCTCCTATAGGGGCACTGACCAAAAAAGACGCGAATCCTAGGTCCTGGCCGCCTCAAGCGGAGGAAGCCTTTACTCGCCTTAAGACCGCCTTCTCCTCTGCACCTGTCCTGTCTCGGCCAGATCCTCTAAAGCCGTTCTTCCTTGAAGTTGACGCCTCCTCGGTAGGAGCCGGAGCTGTGCTTCTTCAAAAAAACGCTAAAGGGAAAAACGTCACTTGTGGTTTTTTCTCTAAAACTTTCTCCCCTCCGGAAAAAAACTATTCCATAGGTGACGTGAACTGTTGGCCATCAAGTTGGCATTAGAAGAGTGGAGACATCTCCTGGAAGGATCCCTTCACCCTATCTCCATCTACACTGACCATAAAAATTTGTCCTACCTTCAGTCCGCTCAGCGCCTAAATCCTCGCCAGGCCAGGTGGTCATTGTTCTTTGCCCGCTTCAACTTCCAGATCCATTTTCGGCCCGCAGACAAAAATGTCAGGGCTGATGCCTTGTCCCGTTTCTCCGATACCTCTGAAACCGAGACTCCTCCTCAACACATCGTACGCCCTGAGTGTCTGATTTCCTCTGCTCCCGCTTCTCTCGTGCCAATTCCTCTAGGAAAGACTTTTGTTCCTCCACGCCTTCAGATACTCAAGTGGGGCCATTCCTCCCATCTAGCCGGTCACGCTGGGATCAAAAAATCCATACAATTGATTGCCAGACACTATTGGTGGCCTACCCAGGAGAAAGATGTGACTGACTTTGTACGGGCCTGCACTATCTGTGCACGTGACAAGACTCCTCGCCAGAAGCCTGCAGGTCTTCTCCTTCCCCTACCTGTGCCTGAACAACCATGGTCCCACATCGCCATGGATTTCATCACGGACCTCCCTTTGTCTCGTAGTAACACTGTCATCTGGGTGGTCGTTGACCGCTTTTCTAAAATGGCTCATTATGTCCCGCTCCCTGGTCTGCCTACTGCACCTCAGTTGGCGAAGCATTTTTTTCTTCAAATTTTCCGCCTCCATGGGCTGCCCTCACATATCGTCTCGGATAGAGGCGTTCAATTCATCTCAAAATTTTGGAGAGCTCTCTGTACTCAACTAAAGATTAAGTTGAAATTTTCTTCCGCTTATCACCCGCAGTCCAATGGACAGGTGGAGAGAGTTAACCAGGTCCTTGGCGACTACCTACGACATTTTGTCTTTTCGATTGGGTCGACCTATTGCCCTGGGCAGAATTCTCATACAATTTCAAGAACTCTGAATCTTCCTCCAAGTCGCCTTTCTTTGTGGTCTACGGCCGTCACCCATTGCCCCCCTCCCCATTCCCACATCTTCTGGAGTTCTGGCCATGGATGAATTAACTCAGGACTTTGCCTCTATCTGGAAAGAGACTCAAAAGTCGCTCTCACTGGCCTCTGCCCGCATGAAGAGACATGCAGATAAAAAAAGAAGAATCCCTCCTGTCTATGCCCCTGGTGACAAAGTGTGGCTCTCCTCCAAATATGTTCGGTTTCGGGTACCTAGCTACAAGCTGGGTCCTCGTTACCTCGGGCCATTTAAAATCAAAAACCAAAACAATTCTGTTTCTTACAAGCTCCACCTTCCTCCTTCTCTTCGTATTCCCAACTCTTTTCATGTGTCTCTTCTTAAACCCCTAATTCTTAACCGATTTTCCCCTAAGGTCACTGCTCCTGCTCCTGTCTCTGGTTCTTCTGATGTCTTCTCGGTGAAAGAGATCCTCGCCTCCAAGGTCATCCGAGGTAAAAAATGTTTTTTAGTTGATTGGGAGAACTGTGGTCCTGAGGAAAGATCCTGGGAACCTGAGGCCAACATTTTAGATAAAGAGCTCATCCGTAGATTCTTGGGTTCCAAGAAGAGGGGGAGACCTAAGGGGGGTACTGTAACGCCGAGCGCTCCAGGTGTCCCATCCATCCCGGAGCGCCCGCGGCGTCTCTTCCCCTGCAGCGCTCCGGTCGGCCCCTCTGACCGTGAGCGCTGCTCTGATGCTGGCGGGGAATGCGATCCATGCGGCGGCACCTGTCCGCCCGCGGATCGCATTCCATCCTGCTCACCGGCCTCCTCCTCCTGCTCCGTCCCGGCGCGCGCGGTCCCGCTGCTCTCCAGGGCGTGCGCGCGCCGGTCTTCTTAAATTTAAAGGGCCAGTGCACCATTGATTGGTGCCTGGTCCAATTACTGTGTACACACCCAAAACACTTAAAAACTCACTCCCCTTCCTGTCCTTGCCGGATCTTGTTGCCTTAGTGCCCTGAGAAAGCGTTTTGTAGTTGCCTTGCCAGTGTATCTGACCTTCTGCCGTTGCCCCTGACTACGAATCATTGCCGCCTGCCCTGACCTTCTGTTTTGTCTGACCTTGCCTCTGCCTAGTCCCTGTGTACCGTGCCTATCTCAGCTGCCAGAGAAGTCGAGCCGCTACTGGGGGACACGACCTGGTTGCTACCGCCGCAGCAAGTCCATCCCGCTTTGCGGCGGGCTCTGGTGAAAACCGGTAGCTGCTTAGAACTGGTCCTCCAGTGCGACCCGTGCCTTCGCCTCTCTGGCACAGAGGATCCACCTCCTGTGTCCTCACTAGCCACCATTCTGGGCCCTGACAATATGTTTGACAACAACTCACAAAAAACGGGTAGTTGAACATTATTCCTCCCCTTAGCCTAATATCATAGGCCACCATCAAATTTTCCTTACTCCTAAAGACTTTCACTCTTGGGCCCAACATCCAGTTGATTCATACCCCACCTTGTGGGCTCGAGTCTGGAGGTGTTAGCACTCAACTTTTGAATGTGCACTCAACTTCTGTATTTTATTTCTTGCCAGGTTATAGGTTATTCCATCATCCACTTACTCCCTTCAAATAAATATTTCAAATCAGAGTCTATGAGAGGAACACTTTCCACATCTTATCAATGTCTCCTGGCAAACTATGAGCTATCTCCAGACTCGTTCCTTTGGAAGTGGGAAAATAAATCACTTTTGCTCCACAACAAATAGACCATAATCACTTAACATGCTATGTTTCTATTAGTAGCAAATATCAGGAAATCAACTCTAAAGCTCTGTACACCCGGGCGAGAATCCCGTCGAAAAAAGAACGTTGATTTTCTCGACGGGATTCCTGGCAAGCTTTGTTTGCCAAGCCCTGTGTACACACGCGCATTCAAAAGAACCGCTGTTCTTTTGAATGGCAAGAACGCGGTGACGTCATCGACTATGATGAGCATGCGCTCGTCACATTCAATGCCGTCGCCCCCATCTTGCTTCACCCTACACTACCCTTGTAAGCTACCGCGCATGCGTCAAAGTCTCATCGAGCATGCGCAGGCTTACTTGGGGACAGGTAAGCATGTAGCCTCGTACACATGCACGGTTTTCTCGTCGGGAAACAGGCCGACGAGAATCCCGACGAGAAAATAGAGAGCAATTTTCCCGACGAGAAATCCCGACGAGAAAATAGGTCTCCCAGCAGTTTTCTTGCCGAGAAAACCGGTCGTGTGTACAAGGCTTAAGATGATGATATGGTCTATTTGCTGAAAAAGAACTGAAAAAGAAAAAGAACTCCTTCAGTTATATCATATTCTCAGTAGCTGAGGACAAATGTTGGTGATGTGATGAGGCCAATAGCACTTTCATGCATATATTCTTAGACTGTCCCAAAATTAAACGGTTTTGGTCACAGGTTACCCAAATAGTTTTTAAACAGTAATAGTTTTTTATAGATATTGGCCCCAGTCACAATAAATCAGGCTGCTCGCTACAATTGACACCCAACCCTAAATCTAGATACAAATAAAATTTCCAATAGTGCATCTCCTCAAAGCAGCCAAATCCTTCATTTCAGGTACTGTACAAAGAATAAAGCTCCTGCTCCCATGCTTAATCATTGGTTCACAAGAGTGAAAGATGGAGGATCTAACCACATCACTTAAAGACATATTAGGTTATTTTGAACAAAAATGGATTCAATATAAGTTTTCCACTGAATATAATTTAGCCCTTCTGACTAATACTCTTAGCACCACACAATTCACCAAGTAGGACCATCTGGCTTTGTAGATAGATCAACCAGTATATTGAGATGGAGTCTTCTCCCATCTCTTCTTGTAGGGGAAGGCGGGGTCTGCAGTGGTTTCTATCTCAGAGTTGGTCGCCCCTGTCTGATATTTTGCTGTCCTGTTTGCTGACAAGAACAAAAACAGCAAATGCTAGCGCTCATGATACCGGTATAGTGGTTCACAATCAATCAGATTCAATAAAAAAGAATAATTAAAAGCAGGGATAGAAATGGGTATAAAATCTAATATAAAGTCCACAGGAAAGGATAAAAAGTCCAATCAATTATGGAAGATAGTGGATCTTGAAAGCTGATAATGATGGCAGAGTCTTTTAGGTAACAAGCTCTTCTCAAGAGTGAAGCCAACTCAGGATATCAACATGGAAAAAAGCACAGAAAAGCGCCTCCAAATGCAATGTTTAATACAGAATAAAATAGAAGTATCCAACACTTACCGGTATATGTGGGTAAGTACAGATGTGCTCATAGGAAAGCTGCAAGGAGCCAGAGAGGCTGATTTTTATGCCTAATCCCTTTTAAAGGGATGTATAGATGTAACAAACCCTTGTGTAAGACCTGTAATTTGGTAAAACATGGACAAAAGAGTTCCACTCACAAAGAAAAGACTTACTAACTTGACAATTTTTACAACTGCTCCAGCGATTATGTTGTATATTGTCTTATGTGTCCCTGTAAGTTGCTGTATGTTGGTCGCACTATCCGCCCACTGAGACAGCGCTTTGGCAAACACCGTCGCTTTGTTGAAGTGGGTTGCGACGAACACAGTGCGCCACGTCACTTTCTAGAGCATCAGAGCCAGTCCACGACGGGCTTGTGGGTATGGGTTATAGAAGCCATACCCAGAAGTCTGTCCAAAGCTGAATGTTTCTCCAGATTATGCAAACCTGAAAAGTTCTGCATATATACCCTGGATACCCTTGTGCCCAATGGGCTCAACGAGGAACTGGAAGTAAACACTATTATATAATTATTTTAACTATTAATTATCCCTTGCTGATCACCATTGCTATTATTACCATTAATTATTATTTGGTTTTATTGGCAATGACACCTGCTTATTCGTATAGTATATCATATCATTATACATATCTTGCATAATTAATTTATTGCCATATTTAATTAATTTTTTCCATAATCCATTGGATCTCTCTGAAATTATGTCAGGTCATCTGAGGTCAGGTGACAGATGCACACCGTTGGGGTCAGGTGTGGACCCTACGGCTGACTGCTGCGGATGGAACTCTGGGTGGTTAAGGAAGGCAGGTCCACTGGAGCACCAACACGGATCCCACAGGGAGCAAGAGCATAAGATTCCCCAGGGCTCGGAGTTTAAGAGCCAGCAGGTGTTCACCAGTAGACATGTGCATTTCGTTTCGTTCCGAATCGAAATTCGGACGAATTTTTCATTATTCGGACATTCGGATGCATCCGAATTACCGAATTACAATACTAACGAATTTAACCGAATCCGAATTTTTTCGAATCTAAAAATATTTTTGACCCGACTTTGGGTCCATGTATCTCGGGGTTCCTTGGTGATAGAAACCCCAAATTTGGAGATGTTGTAGGGCTAGTTCTTCTGTGTTTGCATACCAAATTTGGTGTTTCTATCCCTAAGTGACCCCGAGATACGTGGACCCAAATTCGGGTCGCAAAATGTCAAGCACTTTACTGGAGCAGAGAATGACATTTTGCGACCCGATTTTGGGGCCACATATCTCGGGGCCACTTGTAGCTAGAAACCCCAAATTTGGTATGCAAACACAGTAGAACTAGCACTACAAGATCTCCAAATTTTGGGTTTCTATCACCAAGTAACCCCAAAATACATGGACCCAAAGTCGGGTCGCAAAATATTTTCGAATCCGGTTGAAATAGTATCAACATGATTCGAAATTATTTCAACTGCATTTGAAACTATTTCAACCGGATTCGAAAATATTTTGTGACCCGAATTTGGGTCCATGTATCTCGGGGTTACTTGGTGATAGAAACCCCAAATTTGGGGTTATTGTTTTTCTAGTCTATTTTCTATTTTATTATAATCTTTTCTATCCAAAGTTAAAATTAATTAATTAATTAAAAAAATTGAATTCATACTATTCGAAATTCAAATTTATTCTATTCGAAATTCGAATTTCAGAAGATGGTTGTATATTCTTTCTATTTTATTCTTCTAAATTATATTTTTTTTCTATTCTGTTCTAATCTTTTCTATTTGAATTATAAATTTTGGAAGAAGGTTATTTACTTACTTATATACATCTGTCACATAAAAAAAAAGATGTGAAATGGCTGTCACGGATGTCGATCGCAAGGCAAGTACATATGCTGTATGTCATTGTCCACTTACCACAACACCTGCCATGAGTGCCACGTGACCAAGTTGTGGATTGTCCACTTGCCACGTCACCTGCCACAAGTTATGGGGTTCCTAGCACCAAGTGACCCCCAGATAGGGGCGATCTGTCAAGTGCTTTTCTGCAGCAGAGAATTAAATTTTGTGACCCGACTTTGAGGCCACGTATCTCGGGGCCACTTATAGCTAGAAATCCCAAAATATTTGGTATGTAAACACATTACAACTGGCACTACAATAACCCCAAATTTGGGGTTTCTATCACCAAGTAACCCCATTGTAATGCTAGTTCTACTGTGTTTGCATACCAAATTTGGGGTTTCTAGCTATAAGTGGCCCCGAGATACGTGGCCCCAAAGTCGGGTCACAAAATGTCATTCTCTGCTGCAGAAAAGTACTTGAAATATCGCCCATATCTGGGGGTCACTTGGTGCCAGGAGCCCCATAACTTGTGGCAGGTGACGTGGCAAGTAGACAATCCACAACTAGGTCACGTGGCAGGTCACGAGGCACTCGTGGCCGTTCACGTGGCACTCGTGGCAGGTCACGTGGCACTCGTGGCCGGTGTCGTGGCACTCGTGGCCGGTGTCGTGGCACTCATGGCAGGTGTTGTGGTAAGTGGACAATGACATACAGCATATGTACTTGCCTTGCGATCGACATCCGTGACAGCCATTTCACATCTTTTTTTTTATGTGACAGATGTATATAAGTAAGTAAATAACCTTCTTCCAAAATTTATAATTCAAATAGAAAAGATTAGAACAGAATAGAAAAAATATATAATTTAGAAGAATAAAATAGAAAGAATATACAACCATCTTCTGAAATTCGAATTTCGAATAGAATAAATTTGAATTTCGAATAGTATGAATTCAAATTTTTTAATTATTTAATTAATTTTAACTTTGGATAGAAAAGATTATAATAAAATAGAAAATAGACTAGAAAAACAATAACCCCAAATTTGGGGTTTCTATCACCAAGTAACCCCGAGATACATGGACCCAAATTCGGGTCACAAAATATTTTCGAATCCGGTTGAAATAGTTTCAAATGCAGTTGAAATAATTTCGAATCATGTTGATACTATTTCAACCGGATTCGAAAATATTTTGCGACCCGACTTTGGGTCCATGTATTTTGGGGTTACTTGGTGATAGAAACCCAAAATTTGGAGATCTTGTAGTGCTAGTTCTACTGTGTTTGCATACCAAATTTGGGGTTTCTAGCTACAAGTGGCCCCGAGATATGTGGCCCCAAAATCGGGTCGCAAAATGTCATTCTCTGCTCCAGTAAAGTGCTTGACATTTTGCGACCCGACTTTGGGTCCACGTATCTCGGGGTCACTTAGTGATAGAAACCCCAAATTTGGTATGCAAACACAGAAGAACTAGCACTACAACATCTCCAAACGGCCACGAGTGCCACGTGACCTGCCACGAGACCAAGTTGTGGATTGTCCACTTGCCACGTCACCTGCCACAAGTTATGGGGTTCCTAGCACCAAGTGACCCCCAGATATGGGCGATATGTCAAGTACTTTTCTGCAGCAGAGAATGACATTTTGTGACCCGACTTTGGGGCCACGTATCTTGGGGCCACTTATAGCTAGAAACCCCAAATTTGGTATGCAAACACAGTAGAACTAGCATTACAACGGGGTTACTTGGTGATAGAAACCCCAAATTTGTGGTTATTGTAGTGCCAGTTGTAATGTGTTTGCATACCAAATATTTTGGGATTTCTAGCTATAAGTGGCCCCGAGATACGTGGCCTCAAAGTCGGGTCGCAAAATTTAATTCTCTGCTGCAGAAAAGCACTTGACATATCGCCCATATCTGGGGGTCACTTGGTGCTAGGAACCCCATAACTTGTGGCAAGTGGACAATCCACAACTTGGTCACGTGGCCGGTCACGTGGCACTCGGACAATGACATACAGCATATGTACTTGCCTTGCGATCGACATCCATGACAGCCATTTCACATCTTTTTTTTTATGTGACAGATGTATATAAGTAAGTAACTAACCATCTTTCAAAATGTATAATTCAAATAGAAAAGATTAGAACAGAATAGAAAAAAAAATAATTTAATAGAATAAAATAGAAAGAATATGCAACCATCTTATGAAATTCGAATTTCGAATAGAATACATTTGAATTTCGAATAGTAGGAATTAAAAAAAATGTAATTAATTAATTTTAACTTTGGATAGAATAGATTAGAATAGAAATAGAGAATACACTAGAAAAACAATAGAATAGAATAGAATATAGATACTATCTATTTCATGTTTAATTTTTTTTTGCAGATTACTATTTTTTACATAAGATCTCCTGCAGACTATTAGCATTTATTTTTATTTTTTTTTGCAGATCTCCTGCAGACTATTAGTATCTATTTAGTTTTCTCACCAGGTCTCCTGCAGACTATTAGCATCTATTTCTTTTTTAGCAGATCTCCTGTAGACTATTAACAGCCATTTCACATCTTTTTTTTTTTGCAGATCTCCTGCAGACTGTTAGAATCAATTTTTTTTTTCAAAGTCGGGTCGCAAAATATTTTCGAATCCGCTTTAAATAGTATCAACATGATTCGAAATTATTTCAACCGCATTTAAAACTATTTCAACCGCATTTGAAACTATTTCAACCGGATTCAAAAATATTTTGCGACCCGACTTTGGGTCCACATATCTCGGGGTTAGTTGGCGATAGAAACCCCAAATTTGGGGATGTTTTAGTGCTAGTTCTCCTGTGTTTGCACACACAATTTGGGGTTTCTATCACTAAGTGACCCCGAGATACGTGGACCCAAAATCGGGTCGCAAAATGTCAAACACTTTTCTGGAGCAGAGAATGACATTTTGCGACCCGAATTTGGGGCCACATATCTCGGGGCCACTTGTAGCTAGAAACCCCAAATTTGGTATGCAAACACAGTAGAACTAGCACTATAACATCTCCAAATTTGGGGTTTCTATTACTAAGTGACCCTGAGATACGTGGACCCAAAGTCGGGTCGCAAAATATTTTCGAATCCGGTTGAAATAGTTTCAAATGCGGTTGAAATAATTTCGAATCATGTTGAAATAATTTCTAATCCGGTAGAAATATTTTCGAATTCGGTTGAAATATTTTCGAATGCGACCGATTTTCGAATTCAGTCGAAAACAAAACGAAATCCGAAAACGAATTTAACAAATTTAACGAATCTAACTAAACGAAATTAATTAATTAACGAATTAAAACGAAACGAAACGAAACAAATTTTTTCCTTTTGCACATGTCTATTCACCAGAGCCTCTAGTAGTGAGGATGGACTGCGCTGCAACTGGCTCAAGGGTGCGGCCCCCAGGGTCTCCCAGCTCACACTCACAGTAGGCTACAGGAGGATAGAGAGGAAGCAGCAGCCTAGGATAACAAGAGATAGTAAGGAGATAAGCCAAAGGTTGGGGCGACTAGCAGACAAGGATAAACATAGAATACACCAAAGCAGGCAGGGATAGTCGAGAACAAGCCAAGATCGGTAACTGGAATCAGACATAGAAGACAAAGCAAGTCGCACACGAAAGCTAAACACACAATATTGATCAGCAGAGCTGGCTTGCAGTGTACAGGTTAATATAGAGTTCTCGATAGGGGCTGGGGTGGAGCCATGCTTTGAGGAGAGATTACTTAAGCAGCCAGGCGAGAGTGGCTGGCCTCTAAAGGTGAACACATGGAGGAGAGGTAAGCTGACAGACAAACATTACTGCATATCCATGACAGTACCCCACCTCTTACGAGGCCCCCTCTTCCCCGCCTGGTCCCAGGTTTAGAGGGGAACTTCAGATGAAACTTCCTCAACAGACAAGGTACAAAGACCTCAGATGCAATGATCCGAGACCTCTCCTCAGGACCAAACCCTTTCCAATGCACGAGGTACTGAAGAATGCCTCTACAGAGTCAGAAATCCAGAATTTGACTAACCTCGTACTCCTGATTATCCTCAGATACCGGGGCCGCGGTAGGGAGAGGACGACAAAACATATTGAGGACTAAAGGCTTCAGAAGGGCAACATGGAAGGAGTTAGCGATTTTGAGGCTTTTGTGAACCTGGAGTTTGAAAAAAAACGGATTCAGTTTAGAAGTTATAATGTACGGACCAATGAATCTTGGGGGAAACTTCAGAGAAGGAACTCGGAACTTGATGTTCCTGGTGGAGAGCCAGACTTTGTCCCCTGGCTGAAGAGAAGGCGGTTTACGCCTACGGCGGTCGGCAAAGCATTTGAATTTGTCAGTAGCTGTCCAGAGGGAATCATGATCGTCCCCCCAAATAGAATTGAAAGACTCCTGAGCCGTAGCCAAAGCTGGAATATCTGGAGAACAGGTCTTGGGAAGAGGAAGTTGAGGGTGTTTTCCATGAACTGTGAAAAAGAGTGTTCCCTTTGCGAACTGGTATTTACATGATTGTTATGAGAGAATTCTGCCCACGGGAGTAGAGAGGGCCAATCGTCATGATGAGCAGAGACCAAGGTGTAAAGGCAGACCTCTAACTCCTGATTAACCCTCTCAGTCTGTCCATTGGATTGAGGGTGGTAAGAAGAGGAAAAATCCAAGACAATATTGAGGGATTTGCAAAAGGCTCTCCAAAAACGAGACGTAAATTGAACACCCCTGTTGGAAACAATATGAGAACCCCAAGGAGGCAGAAAATCTCTCTAACAAAAATGGGAACCAAAGCAGGAGCAGAAGGAAGGCCAGGAAGAGAAACAAAATGAGCCATCTTGGAGAACCGATTGATTGATTACCACCCAAATGACCGTATTATTCTCTGAAAGTGGGAGATCGGTAATAAAATCCATGGCAAAGTGAGACCAGGGCTCCTTAGGAATGGGCAAGGACATGAGAAAACCAGAAGGGGCTTTTGTGGAGGATTTAGACTGAGCACAGACATGACACGCCTTACCATAGTCTTTGACATCCGAGCGGAGATTAGGCCACCAGTAGTGAAGACTGATGAGCAGGAAGGATCAGAGGAACCCAGCATGACCTGCCACCTTGGAATCATGTCCCCAACGAAGGATCTTAGCTCTTAACTCAGTGGGGGCAAAGGTCTTGCCAGAAGGAATTTTTGACTCCAGGGTGGTAGAATGGGAAACAATGCATGAAGTTTAAACGATCGGCTCAGGTTCAGGGGTAGACTCCTCGTCCAAAGTGTCAAATGACCTAGAGAGTGCATCAGTCTGACCGTTGCAGGAACCAGGTTTGTATGTAATTGTGAAATTAAAATGGGAAAAGAAGAGACTCCACCTGGCCTGTCTGGGATTCAGACGTTTAGCATTCTGTAGGTACTGTAGATTCTTGTGATCAGTAAAGATCGTTATGGAGTGAGGGGAACCCTCCAAGAGATGATGCCACTCCTCTAACGCCAATTTAATTGTGAGAAGTTCCCGATCACGATGGCATAATTTCTCTCTGCCTGAGATTTTTTTTTTGGAGAACAACGCACCTGGTTGACGTTTCTTCTCAAAGAATTGAAGAAGCACAGCTCTCACCCCTATTGAAGAAGCGTCCACTTCAATAAAAAATGGGTCCTGAGAATTTGGTCTCCTCAAGAGAGGTCCAGAAACAAAGGCCTGCTTCAGGTCGTGAAACGCAGAGACAGCTTCGGGAGGCCAGTCTTTGGTATTCGCACTCTTCTTGGTCAAAGCGATAATAGACGCGGCAATGGAAGAGTAATTCCTTATGAACTGCCTATAATAATTTGTGAAGCCAAGAAAGCACTGTGTGGCCTTGAGGCTAGCAGGAAGAGGCCAGTTGGTAATGGCCTAGACCGTTCCGGGATCCATACGAAGACCCAAACTTAAGACAAAGCATCCCAGAAACAGGACCTCAGAACATTCAAAGGAACATTTCTCCAGCTTGGCATAGAGATTATTTTCTCCAAGGCGCTGAAGTACAGTGCAGATATGGTTTCTGTGAACAAGCAGATTTTCCGAAATGGTGAGAATGTCATCCAGATAGATGACAACAAACCAGTACAGCAGATCCCTGAAGATTTCATTGACAAAGTTTTGAAACACAGCTGGGGCATTACACAAACCAAAAGGCATAACCAGGCATTTGTAATGCCCATCTCTAGTGTTAAACGCAGTTTTCCATTCGTCACCTTCCCGTATTCAAATGAGATTGTATGCACCTCTGAGATCCAGCTTGGTGAAAATGGAGGCACCCTTCAACCTGTCGAATAGCTCAGATATTAGGGGTAAGGGGTATCGATTTTTGATAGTCACTGCATTTAAACCTCGATAGTCGATGCAGGGTCTCAAGGTACCATCCCTTTTGGCAACGAAAAAGAACCCTGCTCCTGCAGGCGATGAGGATTTCCGGATGAAACCCCTCTCTAGATTCTCAGCGACATACTCAGACATGGCCTGGGTCTCTGGGATGGACAGAGGGTAGGTACGACCCCTGGGCAGAGTTGCTCCAGGGACAAGGTCAATAGCACAGTCAAAAGACCTGTGGGGAGGAAGCGCCTCAGCTGATTTCTTACAGAACACATCCCGGTAATCGCTGTATGCAGCAGGAAGATAAGAAGATATAGATGTGGTAGCAACCAGAAGTCTCTCCTTGGGGGCCACCTTGAGAAGACAGGACGAGAAACATGAGGGACCTCAAGTGGCGTCAGTGGCCTTAAGCCCCCAGCCCCGAAACCAATAAGATCGAGGGAGTGGGGGATAGCCACGGTGCGCGTCGCAGCTCTCGGGCATGAATGAAAACACATCCCCCAGATACTAGCCTCACAGCAATCAATCAGAAAGGCGATGCCCAAAATAACAAGTAACCTGTACAGGCGTTTGATAAAATATCAAAAGCAAATCATGGAATATTATATTTAACTAAGTGTGCGTTTCCATCCCTATTTCGTTAGAAAAAAAGAAAAGAAGGTGGGACTTTATATAAGACCATGACTATCCAGTACACAGGTCTCCATCCCTGATTATCTGGAAAAAGAGGGTGAAATTGGGGGCAATGGGGGCAGTGGGACTTTATTATTCATCCTAGGTATTCCCAATTAACTGCTCCTGATGAGTGGATACAACTCCACAAAACGCGCCAAGCCATGATTTTACCATGGGTTTGAAATGTATTGAATTAAATGAGTCATCAATTTATTTAATATACTATGTATCATGTCTGTACATATTTTGGGCATTCTGCTGTTATCTTTAATCATGTGATACTATGAATTATATGTAACCAATTTTAACATTATGTGATTTAGCAATCATGTACAATTTTATTTTGTATCATAAATATTAATTCAATATGTATATCATTTTATGCACTATGCCCAATTGTGTCATTAATAAATATCTTTTATACCTTTCATTGATTGACTCTTCCTACCCTAAGTTTGCGTTTCATACAAAGTCCCACTGCCCCCATTGCCCCCAATTTCACCCTCTTTTTCCAGATAATCAGGGATGGAGACCTGTGTACTGGATAGTCATGGTTTCATATAAAGTCCCACCTTCTTTTCTTTTTTTTCCTAAGCCAGTATCTGCCCAGAGACCCAGTCCACCTGTGGAGGGTGGAGCCATGCTTTGAGGAGAGATTACTTTATCAGCCAGGTGAGAGTGTCTGGCCTCTAAAGGTGAGCACATGGAGGAGAGGTAAGCTGACAAACATTACTGCATATCCATGACAAATGATATATCAAACTGTGTATGTTGATCGTCAAATTCACCTTATATTCCTGCATATGAGCTATAAACTGACTTGTGCCCAGGGGTGGGCTGGGCCGGGGGGGACGGGGCAGGGTGGAAATTTCCCCCCAGGCCGCCTACCTAAAGCGCTGCCTGTCTGTTACTTTTTTTTCCCAGGCTAGAAGTGACTGACTGACTGGCCGGCTGCTACAACACTGCATTCTGGGAGTTGTAGTCCGGCCGCGCTCAAGTTCCTGGCGGTGGTAGGAACTCATCAGCGCAGCAAACTACAACTCCCACCTTCCAGGAGTCTCAGAGGCAGGGCGCGTGGCACGCCAGGGGAGGGGACGTGACTTGCTCAGGTCGTGGGCTGGGGGCGGACACTGCCTTGAGGAGTGGCTGCAGATAGAAGAGAAGACGTGACTTTGATTCATCATCCACCTGAAGAGGCAGTTCACGGTGCAAGGACCTGGCTGCTGAGGTGAGACAGACCCTGACACCCCCAGCTGACCCCCGACATCACATGGGCACTGATCAGGCTGTACTGATGGACACTATACTGGTGAGGCTGCATTGTGGGCACTGATCAGGCTGCACTGATGGGCACTGCCTGCACTGGTGAGGCTGCACTGATGGGCACTGTCTGCACTGGTGAGGCTGCACTGCTGGGCACTGTCTGCACTGGTGACCGTGATGCTGCATTGATGTACACTGATCAGGCTGCACTGATGGGCACTGTCTGCACTGGTGAGGCTGCACTGATGGGCACCGATCAGGCTGCACTGATGGGCACTGTCTGCACTGGGGACAATGAGGCTACATTGATGGCCACTGATCAGGCTGCACTGATGTGCACTGCCTGCACTGGTGAGGCTGCACTGATGGGCACTGATAAGGCTGCACTGGTGACCATGAGGCTGCATTGATGGGCACTAACCAGGCTGCACTGGTGAGGCTACACTGATCCGGCTGCACCGATGGGCACTGTCTGCACTGGTGACCATGAAGCTGCATTGATGGGCACTGATCATGCTGCACTGATTGGCACTGTCTGCACTGGTGAAGCTGCACTGATGGGCACTGATAAGGCTGCACTGATGGGCACTATCTGCACTGGTGACCATGAGGCTGCATTGATGGGCACTGACCAGGCTGCACTGATGGGCACTGTCTGCACTCATGAGGCTGCACTTATGGGCACTGTCTACACTGGTGAGGCTGCACTGACGGACACTGATCAAGCTGCACCGATGGGCACTGTCTGCACTGGTTACCATGAGGCTGCACTGATGGGCACTGTATGCACTGTTGAGGCTGCACTGATCAGCCTGCACCGATAGGCACTGTCTGCACTGGTGACCGTGAAGCTGCATTTATGGGCACTGTCTGCACTGGTGAGGCTGCACTGATGGGCACTGATTAGGCTGCACTGCTGGGCAATATCTGCACTGGTGACCATGAGGCTGCACTGATGGGCACTGATCAGGCTGCACTGATGGGCACTGTCTGCACTGGTGACCATGAGGTTGCATTGATGGGCACTGATCAGGCTGCGCTGATAGGCACTGGCTGCACTGGTGCGGCTGCACTGATGGGCACTGATCAGGCTGCACCGATGGGCACTGTCTGCACTAGGGACCACGAGGCTGCATTGATGGGCACTGATCAGGCTGCCCTGATAGGCACTGTCTGAACAGGTGAGGCTGCACTGATGGGCACTGTCTGCACTGGTGACCATTAAGCTGCATTTATGGGCACTGATCAGGCTGCACTTATGAGCAATGTATGCACTGGTGAGGCTGCACTGATGGGCACTGATCAGGCTGCACAGATGGGCACTGTCTACACTGGTGAGGCTGCGCTGATGGGCACTGTCGGGCACTCCACTGGTGACCACAAGGCTTCATTGATGGGTATTGATCGGGTTGCACTGATGGGCACTGTCTGCACTGGTGAGGCTGCACTGATAGACACTGACCAGGCTGCACTGATGGGCACTGTCTACACTGGTGAGGCTGCGCTGATGGGCACTGTCGGGCACTGATCAGGCTGCACTGATGGGCACTGTCTGCACTTCTGACCATGAGGCTGCATTAATGGGTACTGTCTGCACTGGTGAGGCTGCACTAATGGGAACTATCTGCACTGCTGCTGCATTGATGGGCACTGATCAGGCAGCACTGAATGCACTGGTGTGGCAGCATTGATGGGCAATTGTGAGGCTGCATTAATGGGAACTGATCAGGATGCATTGATGGGCAATGGTGTGGCGGCATTGATGGGCAGGTGAGGCTGCATTATTTTCATTAAGCCTCCTTAATTAATATTAACATTAAATTTTGTTACCACGTCTCGTATTTGTCTTGCTTCATAACATCAATTTCTGTTATAAAACCAGGTGGGCATGAATGGTGAGCTGATTCGGTGGTTCAATGGGCCACTTGACTGGACTTGCCCCCCAGGCCTAAGGCTGCCAGCCCTCCCCTGTTTGTGCCCCATCTACTCAGTAACCATTCTGACCTAATAACTTACACCATTCCTTGTATAACCTAACTTGTTATTCTTAATTCATCTTAATTTATCTATTTATTTTAATGCTTATCCAGGATCCACTGTGTGTGGGTATACAAGCATACACATATATTATACATATATACATAATTTTTTACCACCTATGAATGTATATTAATGCCTTTCAAATAATGTTACTCTTACCCTTATTGCATTTTCTTTTTCTATACTTTATTAATCGCCGCTTAGTACAATTACCAAGCATTCAGCCAGCGTACACTTGTTTCCAGGCAGAGCATTTAAATCTTGCCCTTTCCTTTCCCCTGTACACTTGAGAAAAGAGTGTGCATGCTCTGAAACGTTTTCCCTGATCCTGCAGACATCACACGCTGTTCCACAAGCAGACTGTCACCATCTCCTCCGAAGGAAATAGCCGGCTTCCTCTCTGGCTCCTTGCGGCTTTCGTAGCCTGGACTTGGGACTGCTTTGGACACGCTCTAGACACCGGCAAAACTATAATGAGATGTTACTCTCTTACGAGCACATCTGTACGTGTTGGATACTTCTATTGTATTATGTGTTAAACAATGCACTCAGAGGCACTTTTCTGTGCTTTTTTCCATTTTTGCTGACAAGATGATGTGTATGCCTTGTGAAAATAACGAAAGAATTATAAAAAAAAAAAAAAATCAATGGTCTGGCAACAGCGTCTCTTTATAGGTGCCAGCAGATTACACTTCCAACCTAACTTTTACTCAGGAGCAGGGTTCAAACGCCAACAAATATTAATATCTATTGATATATGTAACTATCTAAATCACAGCACTTTAACCACCCGGCCAACCAAATCACCAACCATCTGAGCAAGGATGGCAAGCTGCATAGGAGATGACCATTATCACTTGTAAGGGTAACTGCAGTAGACTCCTTATCAGTCCCATATGAGGTTACCATCCAGCACTACAAGCTTTTATTGCTCCTCACTTGGGAGTAGAGCAATGTTGTATTCCAAGTAGAACATACCAAGGCAGTAACACACACTTTAAGGTGCCTGACCATGAACTTTTACTAAGAGTTTTAAAAATAGCTTCTTCCACTTAAAGGCTTAGTTTACCAAAAATTGTTGATGTAAATAAGGGGTGTCGGTAAATAAAAACAAACTGTGCAGCTATGACTAAAGTTGAATAATGCACTTGCTATGGGTGTAGTCCATTTACGTACTCCCAGGATGTTGCTAGGACATTGCTAAGAGAGGCCTAGTCATTACTGTTCACTTCTACCATCACAGGAGCAAGCTCTTTCTCTGATTTAAACTCCCTCATGTGTGCATTCTCTCCCCTAATGCAGAAGCTTTAAGCTCACCATTAGAGAGCTCACTCCTGTGATGGTGGAAATAAGTGGAAACGACTAGGCCTCTCTTAGAAACTTCCTAGAAACATCCTGGAAGTATTCCAGTCCGGCTTCAGGAGGTATGTTAAAGTAGTAATACACTGCTTTACCACTTATACCTACAGGTAAGCCTATAATAAGGCTTACCTGTAGGTACTTTGAATATCTCCTAAACTTGCACTGTTTAGGAGATATTCAAAGTGAATGAAGTCGGTGACGTCACTGGCGCATGCACCCTGAAGGTCCGACATACGGTGCCGGACCTTTAGAGCCCCTACCTTAAATGGCGGCTCCCACGCACATGAGTGATGTCATTGTGCCCTTGGGCCACTCATGTAGCCGGAGGCCGTGAACCCGAAAATAAAGTCCGGGGCAAAATGGAAGCCCTCCCAGCAGTGACAGCGTGGCGCTGGAAGGCTTTGTTTTAAGGCTCTCATAATGTGCTAGTATATGACGCATACTAGCACATTATGACATTGCCTTGCAGGGGAATTATTATTTTTTTCTTCAACTGCAACTTACTACCACTTTATTGATCTACACCAGTGGCATCAAAGCTGCAGCCCGGGGGGGCCTTTGCTTGCCTTTAACCGACCCTTGGGACACTATTCCTGGCACTGATTTGAGATACTTTTCTGCTGACTGCCATTAACAATGGGGCACAATTTCTCTCACTGACACCAACAATGGGTCACTATTCCTCCCAATACCAACCATGGGCACTATTCCTTCCTCTAATACCAAATGGGGTGATGTTTACTCCCACTGATGTAAGGAAAAATGTTCACTCCCACTGATCATGGTCCGGCCCCCCTAAAGTCTAAAAACAATAAATTGGCCCTTTGTTTAGAAAGTTTGGAGACCCCTGAACTACACCAATAGCAAGGGAATTAGAATGATTGAATTTTAGTCAAAGCTGCACAGTTTGTTTTTTTATCTACAGCCACCCCTTGTCTGCATAGGCAGTTTTTGTTGATGAACTAGCCCTTTAAAGAATCTAAACTATAAATTGTAACTTGCATTTTATATTGTAGTCACTTATACTTTATTTATTGTATTTTTTTTCACAATAGTCACTGTTAATAAATCCATCTATTATCACTTTATTTTAGCGTTTAGTCTATCATTGAGTTAGGACACTTGTAACACTTTTGTGTCTCTGTAAACACACTTCTGTACAAAAATGTCTTTTAAAATGTATTCTTTAAATGCTGTGTGTAATGGCCTTCTTCATCAAGTGCGAGACACAGCACACATGTCATGGCTCATCGGAGGAGTTGTGAATCCAACTGCAGGAGTGAGGTCAAGTTTTGCTCCATGGGGAGCCTGGAAGGTGAAGTTTTGCAACAGTCTTGTAAAGAAGAGAAATAGCTCAATTTTAGCTAAATTCTCACCCGCACAACTTCTCTTACCTAGAAGACACAAATGCACATTTATAGTTAAAAACACATTCTGCAAAGTATTGAGAGAAAAAAAGTGTCTTGTACATTTTTTGATGCATGGAAATTCTTTGAGGACCCATAGGAAAATAATGAGTAGCATGCAAAGTACATTGCCGATAGGGATTAGCCGAACACCCCCCAGTTTGGTTTGCATCAGAACATGCGAACAGGCAATAAATTTGTTTGAACATCCGAACACCGTTAAAGTCTATGGGACTCGAACATGAAAAATCTAAAGTGCTAATTTTAAAGGCTTATATGCAAGTTATTGTCATATAAAGTGTTTGGGTACCCGGGTCCTGCCCCAGGGGCCATGTAGCAATGCAAAAAAAAGTTTAAAAAACTACTGTTCTTTTCGGGAGCAGTGATTTTAATAATGCTTAAAGTGAAACAATAAAAGTGAAATATTCCTTTAAATTTCGTACCTAGGGGGTGTGTATAGTATGCCTGTAAAGTAGCGCTTGCTTCCCGTGCTTAGAACTGTCCCTGCACAAAGTGTCATTTCTGAAGGAAAAAAAAGTCATTTAAAAGTACTTGCGGCTGTAATGAATTGTCGGCTCCCGGCAATAGAGAGAAAAGTCATTGAAAGTCATTGATAAAAAAAAAAAAAATGCGTGGGGGTCCCCCCAAATTCAATTACCAGGCCCTTCAGGTCTGGTATGGATATTAAGGGGAACCCTGCATCAAATGGAAAAAAAATGGGCGTGGAGTTCCCTCCAAAAATCAATACCAGACCCTTTATCCGAGCACGCAACCTGGCAGGCTGCAGGAAAAGAGGGGGGACGAGAGAGTGCCCCCCCTCCTGAACCATACAAGGCCACATGCCCTCAACATGGGGAGGATGCTTTGGGGGTCTGTGACCACTCAAAGCACCATGTCCCCATGTTGATGGGGACAAGGGCCTCATCCCCACAACCCTTGCCCGGTGGTTGTGGGGGTCTGCGGGTGGGGGGCTTATCGGAATTTAGAAGACCCCTTTAACAAAGGGGACCCCCAGATCCCACCCCCCCTATATTTCACAAAGAAAGTGTAAAAAATAAAAAAAAACACACAGACACCATTGGGATAAGTCCTTTATTTAAAAAAATAAAAATAAAAAAAAGGTTCCAGCGGTGGTAATCCACTCTCGGTCTCCACTCCAATGCTGTCGGTATCCTGCGATGGATGATCTCCTCTCCAGGTCCAGGCTCCAGTGATGAGATGTCCAGCGCAGCCGGCGACACCCCGGGAATAACGCTGCGGCAGCCCGACAGGTCTCGAATGTAGCTATGTCACGTGACCCTGCCCCCCTCTGAAGCAACGGGAAACCTGTGTTACATCAGAGGGGGGCGGTGTCACCCGCACGTCACTGGGAAAGCCCGGGTTTCCCCTTGCATCAGAGGGGGACGAGGTCACGTGATGGGTGGCCCCGTCCTCCGCTACATACGAGACCTGTCAGGCTGCCGCAACGTTATTCCCGGGGTGTCTCCGGTGGAGACAGGATGCTGTTCCTCGCTGCGCTGGACATCTCATCGCTGGAGCCTGGACCTGGAGAGGAGGTCATCCATCGCAGGATACCGACAGCGTTGGAGTGGAGACCGAGAGTGGATTACCACCGCTGGAATCTTTATTTTTATTTTTACCCCTTACCAATTCACATGGGGGGGCGGGATATGGGGGTCCCCTTTGTTAAAGGGGTCTTCCAGATTCCGATAACCCCTCCGCCCGCAGACCCCCACAACCAATGGGCAAGGGTTGTGGGGATGAGGCCCTTGTCCCCATCAACATGGGGACATGGTGCTTTGAGGGGTCACAGACCCCCAAAGCATCCTCCCCATGTTGAGGGCATGTGGCCTGGTACGGTTCAGGAGGGGGGGCGCTCTCTCGTCCCCCCCTCTTATCCTGCGGCCTGCCAGGTTGCGTGCTCGGATAAAGGGTCTGGTATGGATTTTTGGGGGGAACTCCACGCCATTTTTTTTTTAAATTTGGCGCGGAGTTCCCCTTAAAATCCATACCAGACCTGAAGGGTCTGGTATGGATATTTGGGGGGAACCCCATGTAATTTTTTTTTAAAATTTGATGCAGGGTTCCCCTTAATATCCATACCAGACCTGAAGGGCCTGGTAATTAAATTTGGGGGGACCTCCACGCATTTTTTTTTTTATCAATGACTTTCAATGACTTTTCTCTGTATCGCCGGGAGCCGACAATTCATTAAAGCCGCAAATACTTTTAAATTACTTTTTTTCCTTCAGAAATTACATTTTGTGCAGGGACAGTTCTAAGCACGGGAAACAAGCGCTACTTTACAGGCATACTATACACACTCCCTAGGTACGAAATTTTAAGGAATATTTCACTTTTATTGTTTCACTTTAAGCATTATTAAAATCACTGCTCCCGAAAAAACGGCTGTTTTTAAAACTTTTTTTTGCATTGATACATGTCCCCTGGGGCAGGACCCAGGTCCCCAAATACTTTTTATGACAATAACTTGCATATAAGCCAAGCTCCTTACAGTATTCTATCTCTTTAGATCTTGGGTACTACCATAATAAAAAATAGATGGTGCTATCCTACAAATTCAAGTAAAGATGCTGTCCTCAAATCAATATACTTGTTGCCCACACATCAAAATCCACCATTTAGTAAAAAGTAATATGCTACATTTCAGGGGAGCTTCAACGGCTGCTTCCTTAGAAGTTGATATTGAAACAATATCTTGGCATTTTCTTGAGGCCACTGCATAAGCATGCCAGTGCCACCCTATTGTGGATCTTTCAGTTCCACTTATAATCCCTCCCCCCGGGACCTCCCTCACCTCCATGCCGTTTCCTCCTTCTCTGTATACTCTCTGTTGCTTTATCTTTTTCTGCCCCCCCCCGCTGGCATTCTCTCTTCCCTTCGCCCCCTACTCCCTCTTTCCCCCCTTCTTTCCTAACTTCCCTTCTTCTCCTTCCTTGTCGCAAGAGTTTAGCCCCTTTTATTCATGAACCCTACAGTACAGGGGGCCTCACCAGATGCTATTTTAGGTTTAGATTAGCCCGCACCCAGCGAAACATGCACAATTTACTGCACCTTTTCATTTAATGTAGTACAATAGGTGTTCATACTTTAAGGTTTTGTCATTGTTTTCAAACCTATTATACTCCTACGGACTGCGTCCCGACTCAATCGATGCCTCATTATGTACATTGTTAAACATTTTCCCGCATGGGGTTAGCCCATAAGAGTAGAGTAGTCTTGTTGTGTATAATACCTTGTTTTCTGTACCAATAAACTATTTGAACAAGAAAATATATCTTGGTGAATGGATGACATTTGTGAACAGGCCTTGGGGAGTAGGAATGGGATTCAGCTACAGTTACAGGTAATTACCACAGGATAATTAAAGTGGCTCTAAAACAGTGGTTCTCAACTCCTGTCCTCAGGACCCACTAACAGGCCAGATTTTAGTATTACCTTGGGGAGATGCAGACTAGAATACTGCAATCGCTTAGCAGCAAATGATATCACCTGTGATGTATTTCAGTTATCCTGCAAACCTGGCCTGTTAGTGGGTCCTGAGGACAGGAGATGAGAACCACTGCTCTAAAGGCTCAAGGTGTTTTACTTTCATGCATTATGCATGAAGGTAAAAGACCTTCTCTATGCAGCAGTACCCCCTTATACTTACCTGAGCCCCATCTCGGTCCAGCGATGTGCACAAGAGCCTCGGCTCTCTGGAGAATCTCCCTCCTCATTGGCTGAGACAGTCAAAGCTAGTGAGACAATAAGGAGAGGGGGTAGGGCCAAGCCATGGCTCTGTGTGTGAATGGACACAATGGAATGCGCCTGCTTGGGTGCCCACACAGAAAGCTTTTTGCTCTGGGGACACTATAGCCCTGTACACATGATCGGATAACCTATGGATTTTCGTCCGATGGATTTGACCATCGGAAATCCGATGAAACTGTTTTTCATCAGTCTTGGCCACACACCATCAGTCAAAAAACAGACCGTTCCAAAGGTGGTGACGTAAAATACTCCGATGAGCCGAGAAAAATGAAGTTTAATGCTTCTGAGCATGCGTCGACTTGATTCTGAGCATGCGTGGGTTTTTTAACCGATGGACTTGCCCATAGACGATCGCAAATTACCATTGGTTCTTGATCCATCGGAAAATTTTAAAACAAGTTCTATTTTTTCCATCCGATGGAAAAAAGACCGATGGGTACCATACACGATCGGTTTGTCTGATGAAAACCATCCATCGGACGGTTTTCATCAGTTAAACCGATCGTGTGTACGGGGCTTTAGCAGGGGGTAAGTGCTAGGAGCACCAGCAGGGGACCCAAGAAGACGAATATCCAGGCTGCTCTGTACAAAACACTATACAGAGCAGGTAAGTATAATATGTTTGTTAAAGATTTATTTTTTTAATTGCCTTTAATATCACTTTAAGAAATTTAAGAGGAGAGTAGTATAATCTACAAAGAATTTAGGACCCTGCTCTGGGTATAAAAAGGGAAAAATGTTATCTAATTTTAAATCATATTGACACTAGATTACCTGCTGAAAATGGCAGAAATGCTTCTTTTTTCAAGAAATTCCCCTTTGAATCCAGAAAATGTTGTGGGTAGAATTCGTCCGGTTTCTCAAAGTGATCCTCATCTCGCAGTACAGATGTCAATAATGGGATCACATATGTCCCCTGTAGAATAACAAATTCAAGTCAGTTTCAGCCGACTTGCATAGACACCACAGACTCTCTTAAGAATTATTTGCATTGGCCTAGATTCACACTGAAGCCTCGTACACAGGACTGAATTTCTCGTCAAAAAACGACAAGAAAACTGCCAAGAGAGCTTTCTTGCCGAGAAAACCGTTCGTGTGTATGGTTTCTCGTCGGGAAAACTGCCGGGAATCTCAACGAGAAAAATAGAGAACCTGCTCTCTATTTTCTCGTCAGGATTCTCGTTTTTCTCGTTGGGTTTCTAGTCGGCCTGTTTTGCGACGAGAAAACCGTTCGTGTGTATGCTTTTCTGAGTCTTAAAAAATCGCGCATGCTCAGAATCAAGTATGAGACGGGAGCGCTCCTTCTGGTAAAACTAGCGTTCGTAATGGAGATAGCACATTCGTCATGCTGAACTGAAAAGCACAAGGCTGAAAAGGGCAAATCGTCTCTCACCAAATTTTTTACTAACACGCGGTAACATGAGGTCAGCAAAATCAGCCCAAGGGGTGGCGCCATTGGAATCGAACTTCCCCTTTATACTGCCGTCATACGTGCTGTACGTGACCGTGCAGAACAACGACGAGATTTTGAATTGACTGTGTGTATGCAAGGAATGCTTGACAAGAAGCTCGTCAAGCTTGACAAGAATCTCGTCAAGAAAATAGACGGGTTTTTTACGACGAGAAACTCGGTCGTGTGTACGAGGCTTCATGCTGCTGCATAATCATATATTTTTTCATTGTGTTTTTTTCATGCATTTTTTATGTGTTTTCATGCTTCGTGCGATATTTTTTTTTAGAATAGAGACGTGCCCTTTTCGTTCACTCCTATTGAAGTGTATGTGATCCTGCATCTTTTCAAATATCGTACTGAACCCCATTGCATTGATGTGAATGAGCCCCTTAGAGAACAATGTAATTTCCATTGTTATGCATCGCAGCGTGAGGGAAGACACAGCAGACACATTCACTTGTGTGAATAGGGCATTCATGTAGCTCAGTGAAAGGACAGGTTTATTTTGCACAGTTTTCTATTTAAAGCTGAACTCCAGGGAAATAAAAAAAATAAAATAAAAAAAATAAACAATCTTTGATGTGGGGTCGCCATTGCATTGCAAGGCTTAAGGACACATTTTGTCTGGGGGATCGGTAAAAAACATTTATACTTAAAGTGTAGCTCCACCCAAAAGGAAAAGTGCCGCTTGTTTGCACCCTCCCCCCTTTCAATGCCACATTTGGCACTTTTTGTGGGGAGAGGGTACCTGGTTCTGATAGGTACCCGCTCCCACATCCAGGAAAAATTTCTGCAGTGATCTACAAGTGGCGTGGCTCTGTGGCTCACGCATGCGTTTGCAAATGCGTGCGGACAAACCCCTGTTTTTAACGCATACTGTTAGACAGGTTAATTGGTTGTCAGCTAGCTGGTTGGTAAGCATGCTTGGTTTTTTCCTGGGCATTCCCCAGGCCTTTGTTGTTATCTGCTTTAGCCTTCCAATGCTGCTTACTGTTATGGCCAGCAATAGATGAGGGCAGTGGACAAGTTTGTTTTTCATATCACATTGGTGTTTGTATTGGTCCAGCAGCGCACCAACACCTTTGCTGCCATTGTGCTACGCTGGGTGTTTGGTGTGCTCCTGTACCTTTAAGGAGGGGTGGCTCCCCTTCAGTCCACCTGTCCTCATCTAACCATCAGAATGCATGTGCCTCCATTGTGGGGACATTCACAGTTAGTGTAGGACCACAGATTCCAGGGGGCCTTGGCTTGGCTCTGTGGCTCATGCATGCGTTTGCAAATGCGTGCGGACAAACCCCTGTTTTTAACACATACTGTTAGACAGGTTAATTGGTTGTCAGCTAGCTGGTCGGTAAGTATGCTTGGTTTTTTCCTGGGCATTCCCCAGGCCTTTGTTGTGATCTACAAGTATATCCGGCCCCCTCCTCCTATCCTTTCTGGGACACACACAGGTCCCAGAAGACTACAGGACCATTCACAAAGCCCAGCGCAACTTGCGCATGCACAGGATGAAACTGACTGTGAAGCCTGAAGGCTTCACTGACAGTTTCCCTTAGTGAAGATGCCGGTACCTGCACCCGAATCTGATATCGTTGGATCCCTGCACAAGTAGGTGTCTTATATTGAAAGTCAGCAGCTACAGTATTTTTAGCTGCTGACCTAATTGTTTGGGGGAAGCTTGGAGCTCCTCTTTAACTTAACTCTTTAACTTATTTCTCAATTCCATGACAGCCAGCACACTTTTCATTCTTCTAAAGCCCTGTACACACGATCGGTTTTACCAATGAAAACAGTCCGATGGACTTTTTTCATTGGACAAACCAATCGTGTATGGGACCCATCGGTCTTTTTTCCATCGGTTTTAAAAAATAGAACATGTTTTAAATTTTTCCGATGGATCAAAAACCGATAGCAAATTCCGATCATCTATGGGCAAGTCCATCGGATAAAAAACCCACGCATGCTCAGAATCAAGTCGACGCATGCTCAGAAGCATTGAACTTCATTTTTCTCGGCTCATCGGAGTGTTTTACGTCACTGCGTTTGGAACGGTCAGTTTTTTGACTGATGGTGTGTAGGCAAGACTGATGGAAGTCAGCTTCATCGGATTTCCGATGGACAAAACCATCGGATTAGAATCCATAGGAAATCCGATCGTGTGTACAGGGCTTAACACTCATGATTGTGGGGGACCCTTGGCATCCACACAATAAAATTTGATTAGTAATCAGTTAGTGGGGGTGGGGATTCTGGCGATGGGCTTTAAAATGGACATTTAACGCAGCAAGTATTGGACCTTGTAAGGCAAGAAGGTAAAACAGCACAATAATCACAATGCTTACCTTTGGTAAAAAGTAACCTTTAAAAGTAACATCTTGTTTGGTGGCGTGTGGAATGTTCATCGGTACTATGTTGCCAAACCGCTGAATCTCATGTATAACGGCATCTGTATATGGCATCTCTTTCCGGTGCTCAGTCTGAGGAACAGCAGATCCAATGACCTTATCTATTTCATCCTGGACATTCTCTGTAGTCAACAATGACAATAAATCAAAAATGTGCCGTTAAAGGTGAAAATAGCCAAAATAAAGACCACTGGTAACAGTATACACAGTGGTGTAGTGGTTAGCACTTTCACCTAACAGCAAAAGAGTCACTGGTTCAAATCCCAACCACAACACTATATGCCTGGAGTTTGCATGTTCTCCCTGTGTCTGCGTGGGTTTCCTTCAAGTACTCCGGTTTCCTCCCACATTCCAGAGACATGCTGGTAGGTTAATTGGATCCTGTCCAAATTGGCCCAATATATATCTGTACAAATGTGTGTCCCAAGTGTGTTGAGATCCTACAGGGTAAATAACCGCACCAGCCAGCAAGACACTGGCTGCAAAAAGCACCTTGAGGTGATTCAGTTTGCAATTGTAGTGCTATACAAGTCATTCATTATGCTGGTATATAATGTAAAGTCAAGTTTGCATATGGAACTTTTGAATAGTTCTCTAATAATGATTAATTTGATGGTCTCCTTTATAGTCAAAAGGCACAAACGTTTGACACAATGATTTTTGTTTTACTAAATGGCATTTAAATACATAAATAAATACATTTAAAAGCAGCTACATGTGAAAATATGTTAAGTTGGCATATTTTGAGGTTTGGCCTCATATTGTTCAAGCAATTAAAGTTTTTTTTTTTTTTTTAACAACAAACATGTTGTACTTACCTGCTCTCTGCCGTTGATTTTGCAAAGAGAAGCCTGGATCCTTCTCTTCTCGGGTCCCTCTTCACTGCTCCTGGCCCCTCTCTCCTGTCAAGTGCACCCACAGCAAGCAGCTTGCTATGGGGGCACCCGAGCCGAGCTGCAGCTCCATGTGTCCATTCAGACTCAGAGCTGCTGTTCGGCCCTGCCCTCTCTCTCCCCTGATTGGCTAACTGACTTGATTGACAGCCACGGGAGCCAATGGCACCGATACAGTGTCTCAGCCAATCAGAAAGGAGAGTCCCGGATGGCCGAGGGACTCGTGGACATCGCTGGATAGAGATGGGGCTCGGGTAAGTATTAGGGAGTGCTGGGTGGACTGCTACACACAGAAGGCTTTTTATCATAATGCATAGAATGCATTAGACTAAAAAACCTTCTGCCTTTACAACTCCTTTAATCTCACCTGCCTATGTCATTCTCTCCCTGTTCACATAAGTGGCAGGTATGTTTATGGTCTTTGGTTTGTCTAGAATAAGGGTTAGTCAGCCCTTACTCATCATTTACTCTCCTTATATAAGCTCAATATATGCTTATTGAGCCCTTACTCATTACCTACTTTCCCCTTTTTTAGGCATGCAATTCTGGGGCCCATGTTCTCCCCTGTGGTATAATGATATCTCCTTGAAACTTCTTGTGGGTGCTTGACCTATAGCTCAGGTTAATTTGAACTACCGTGATACAATACCGGTGGGGGGTGTATATAGTGTTTAAGGGCTCTTTCACACGGACGGATCCGTGAAGATCCGCCCCGTGAAGCTCCGCTTGCTAAGCGGGGATCACTCCGTTGATCCCCGCTGAGCCGGCGGATGACTGGGCGGTCCCCGCACACTGTGCAGGGACCGCCCTGTCAGAGCGCCGCTCTCCCCTATGGGGGATCGGATGACGACGGACCGTAGAGTCCGTTGTCATCCGATCCGATGACGGGCGTAAAAATAGGGTTTTCCTCCGTCACACTTTTGCGGATCGGAGCGGGTCGGATGTCAGCGGACATGTCACCGCTGACATCCGTGGCTCCATAGGAGGACATGGAGCATCCATTCAGGTCCGCCTAAAAAACTGACAGGCGGACCTGAACGGACCCTCCGTGTGAAAGAGCCCTAATAGTCTATATTGATTAATATGTGGTTTTTGAATCTTCAGTGATTCTACAGTGATCATACATACATACAGGTCCTTCTCAAAAAATTTGCATATTGTGATAAAGTTCATTATTTTCTGTAATGTACTGATAAACATTAGACTTTCATATATTTTAGATTCATTACACACAACTGAAGTAGTTCAAGCCTTTTCTTGTTTTAATATTGATGATTTTGGCATACAGCTCATGAAAACCCAAAAATCCTATCTCAAAAAATTAGCATATTTCATCCGACCAATAAAAGAAAAGTGTTTTTAATACAAAAAAAGTCAACCTTCAAATAATTATGTTCAGTTATGCACTCCATACTTGGTCGGGAATCCTTTTGCAGAAATGACTGCTTCAATGCGGCGTGGCATGGAGGCAACCAGCCTGTGGCACTGCTGAGGTGTTATGGAGGCCCAGGATGCTTCGATAGCGGCCTTAAGCTCATCCAGAGTGTTGGGTCTTGCGTCTCTCAACTTTCTCTTCCCAATATCCCACAGATTCTCTATGGGGTTCAGGTCAGGAGAGTTGGCAGGCCAATTGAGCACAGTAATACCATGGTCAGTAAACCATTTACCAGTGGTTTTGGCACTGTGAGCAGGTGCCAGGTCGTGCTGAAAAATGAAATCTTCATCTCCATAAAGCTTTTCAGCAGATGGAAGCATGAAGTGCTCCAAAATCTCCTGATAGCTAGCTGCATTGACCCTGCCCTTGATAAAACACAGTGGACCAACACCAGCAGCTGACATGGCACCCCAGACCATCACTGACTGTGGGTACTTGACACTGGACTTCAGGCATTTTGGCATTTCCCTCTCCCCAGTCTTCCTCCAGACTCTGGCACCTTGATTTCCGAATGACATGCAAAATTTGCTTTCATCCGAAAAAAGTACTTTGGACCACTGAGCAACAGTCCAGTGCTGCTTCTCTGTAGCCCAGGTCAGGCGCTTCTGCCGCTGTTTCTGGTTCAAAAGTGGCTTGACCTGGGGAATGCGGCACCTGTAGCCCATTTCCTGCACACGCCTGTTCACAGTGGCTCTGGATGTTTCTACTCCAGACTCAGTCCACTGCTTCCGCAGGTCATCCAAGGTCTGGAATCGGTCCTTCTCCACAATCTTCTTCAGGGTCCGGTCACCTCTTCTCGTTGTGCAGCGTTTTCTGACACACTTTTTTCTTCCCACAGACTTCCCACTGAGGTGCCTTGATACAGCACTCTGGGAACAGCCTATTCGTTCAGAAATTTCTTTCTGTGTCTTACCCTCTTGCTTGAGGGTGTCAATGATGGCCTTCTGGACAGCAGTCAGGTCGGCAGTCTTACCCATGATTGCGGTTTTGAGTAATGAACCAGGCTGGGAGTTTTTAAAAGCCTCAGGAATCTGTTGCAGGTGTTTAGAGTTAATTAGTTGATTCAGATGATTAGGTTAATAGCTCGTTTAGAGAACCTTTTCATGATATGCTAATTTTTTGAGATAGGAATTTTGGGTTGTCATGAGCTGTATGCCAAAATCATCAATATTAAAACAAGAAAAGGCTTGAACTACTTCAGTTGTGTGTAATGAATCTAAAATATATGAAAGTCTAATGTTTATCAGTACATTACAGAAAATAATGAACTTTATCACAATATGCTATTTTTTTGAGAAGGACCTGTACATTATTCTCCTAAAGAAACCATAGCCTGGTGAAACATGTAGAGAGGAAATGACTGCATCAGCACTGTACAAAACCATATGGATTTTAATCTCTAAGGAAAATCATCTAGTGATAGCTTTAATAGAAATAGTGATGAGATTCCCAAACATTATTTACAGAACATGAATTTTATCCACATGCGTTTGCTAAATGGCAGGGCTGCTTAAATCAGTGTGTAGCCAGAATGATCCAGGCCCCTGCGTTTAAGGACCATTACTATAGTGACCCCATTCAGCGTAGTTAAGGATCCCACGACTGCTAATCAGTAATCATCTTTCACTGTGCTGGATCATCTAAACTGCTAAAAGTTTCAACCTGATTAGTTGATACAGTCAGATACATTTTGCAAAGCATTTCACAAGCTTATTAAATATTTGCAAACATTTTTACATGTATACTCAAAAACTAAATCATAAATGTTGTTGCACATTTCCCTGTAATGTGAAAAGGTTTCAATTTAATTTTTTTCTATATGTCCTGCTTTCAGTTAAATAATACCTGCAAGGTGCATCCAAAGGCACTTCAATTCCTAGAATGACACCACTGACTGATTTAGGCTACAGTGTTGTCACCTTTTCCTCCGCACTACTGAAATGGACTGCAAATAGTTATGCTAAAATATAGTGAGCTGGCATATCCGGTCGCAGTCACTTCAGTTTAACTGTGATTTTCAGCCCTTGCTGGAGATGGTTTGGTCCCCACCCTGATCTCAATATGACAGAGTCTGTCTGGGATTACATGAAGAGACAGAATGATTTGAGGCAGCCCACATTCACTACATCGATCAGCCTACATCTATGGTTAGTTCTCTAAGAGGTTTTGAACATCTTGTCAAATTATTTAAAAAACTGTGCAAATGTACCTAGAAGAATTGATGCAGTTTTGAAGGCAAAAGGGTGGTGACACCAAATATTGATTTGATTTGGATTTATCTTCTCTTCTTTTACTTTCCATCTTGTTAATTGATAAAAATAACTATTAGTACTTCTACTTCTGAAAGCATCCTTCATTTACAGCATTTTTTCACACCTGCCTAAAACTTGTTCACAGTACTGTATTTCTAACACATATACTTGGAATGACACACCACAACCCCCCCCCCCCCAAGTATTAAGATACCACATAGGTGAGACTTCTTTGCAGCCTAACCACAGAGAGGGACCCAAAATCCAAGGAACACCTTCAGGTTTTCAAGGGGTATGACAGCAAGAGATTACATTAACATGGGCAAAAAGCCCTTAAAAGCAATAATGGAAGGAGTCCTTTCTACCCTTGAATGAAAATCTCACAACATATACAGGTCTACCTAGTAACAATGAGAGTTATGAAGTATACATTAAAAGCATAAACTGCATTAGAGACAGGATAATACAGTACAAGTTAACTCAACAGATAAAGATCCTAAAGCCTCGTACACACGGTACTATTGTTGGCCAACCGAGAGCCTGATTTTTGTCAAAGGGCATGTGCCACCATCTTATCTTGCATACTAACGGTACACAATTGTCGTGCCACAAACACGAACGTAGTGACATACTACGAGGAATTGCAGCTCTTGAGAGCCACCCTTTGGACGCCTTCTGCTAATATCGTGTTTGATGAGCATTGATTCTGAGCATGCGTGTTTGTACTGACCATCAGAAAATCAAACCGTTGTCAGACAAAAATTTACTAGCATGTCATCCAAAATTTGTTGGCCGAAAGTTGGACAACATTTGTCAGAAGGAGCGTGCTAACGGTAAGATTTTAGGACAACAGTCTGTCAACGGGCAAACCACTGCCAACAATAGAACCGTGTGTACGAGGCTTAAGGCTTGACATCCAAGACATACTTTTCATAGGATATCAAATAATGACTGGATCATGTTTGCCATTATAACATAGTCTTCCTGGATTTTTGGGGGAACTCCACGCCATTTTTTTTTTAATTTGGGGTGGAGTTCCCCTTAAAATCCATACTAGACCTGAAGGGCCTGGTAATTGAATTTGGGGGAACCCCCACGCTTTTTTTTTATTTTTTTATCAATGACTTTTCTATGTATTGCCGGGAGCCGACAATTCATTATAGCCGTGAGTGAGTTTTAAATGACTTTTTTTCCTTCAGAAATGACACTTTGTGCAGGAACAGTTCTAAGCACGGGAAAAAAGCGCGAATAGTCCTCAGAAGTTTGGGTCCCCATTGACTTCAATGGGGTTTGGGTTCGGGGTCAAGTTCGGGTCAAGTTCGGTCCCGAACTTGAACTTTTTTCCGAAGTTCGGCCGAACCCGAACATCCAGGTGTCCGCTCAACTCTACCCATCACATCATGTAAAATGTAAGTACCTGGCTGGAGCCATGAGAGAACAAACAACCAGACGATACTGATACAATCTGTGAATCATCAGACCTTGTGGATGTTGGATAATCCAGACAAAAAATAGAATCTTAAAACTGCTCCTGAGGTTCACTTAGGAATTTCTGATTCCTTCTTGGACCCTTTATCCTCTCTGTGGCTATCTACTCAGTTATCTAGACCATTACTCCATGGGTGTCAACTGCCAATATAACTATAGATAATATCTGATGGGAATTTAACAGATTGATGCATATATTCCTGAAGAAGCTGTACAAAAAGAAATGGCAAAACATGTCGAGATGGATGCATCGATTTTAACACGAAACATGTAAAATATGTCTGTTAAATTTATCAGTTTTACCAAGTTAATTTTATTGATCTAAAATAAATAATGATTTTATAACATATCTGTCAATTTGCTCATTTCTTTCATGTTTTTTGTACCTATTTACAATAATTCTGTAACTCTGGACAGGACCAGATCAAATGGCAAAAGATACCAAGAGCCTGCTGTGTAGGATAAGTATGATGTATATTAAACAACTGGGTAAGCCTGTTCTAATTTTAAAGTGGTTGTAACTCTAAAAAATACAATAAAAAAAATCCTGTTCTTTAACGCAGGATATACAGCATAGTGCATGTGCAGTGTCATTTGTCTCTCTCTATGCTGTAAATTACCTGGTTGATCCTGCATTTTCCTGTGTCCCCTGCTGATCCATCATACTGTGGTCAGTTTGCATGCCTCCATCCTCCCGCAGTCTCTCCCTCTCCCCCTCCCTTCATGTCAGCTTGGGAGCCTGTGTGTCAACTATCTTCTCCCCATCCCTCCCCTCCCACCGCTATGGCTGTAAAATCACGTATTCCAATTCCTGTAAGCCCCTCTGTTACAGAAAGATATACTGTGCAGTATCTGTGCTGTAAAAATTATGCAAATATGCGGAGACATAGTCTTGCTTTGCTCTACATGTTTCGCGTATTGTGACGCTTCTTCAGGAGCATAGTAGAAAACAGGTCGTATTGGATAATGTAACACGGACCTGGATACCAATACACTGGCAGTCTATCTAAGACAGGTAGCCAGTTGAGTTTGTAGAAATCTAAAACAACAGCGGGGTAATTAGACAAGGCACAGTCTGCTGGTAAGCAGAAAAAGAGCGTTCCCTCCAGGTATGTTTGGCTAGAGACTCCAGGAAATGTGCACCGGTGAAAACCTGGTGCTAGGGCTGGACAGAGGAGGTTCCACACAGGCTCGTTAGTTTACGCACCGTCCAAAGCTTCAAGCTTGGTCACGTTACTGCTTTGAGGTGGGGGCGGAGCCAAATATATTCTACTTATGGTTGAAGTGAACTGAGATTAGGACAGGGGCAGCTCTGCCTTACACATCACAGGCAATAGCAAAAAAGGATCCAATGTCCAATAGAGGAGAATATATGGAACATCTAGGTGCAGGCAGGGTATTGTAATGGCCAGCCAGGCATAAACTGCCAATAGAGAGATGATAAGGATCTCAAGATGGATAGGTAAACGGGCCCCTGGGAGACAGCGTCCTGTCCTGCTCACTATACAAACTACATCATTTTATATGATTTTTAACTCTTGAATACTGCATATTTATTATGTACTTTTTCCAATAAATATTATTTATTTTACTTATACTTCTCCATTGTTTCCATGCCTTAAAAGTCCCTTGGTTACTTTACTAAGTAGCCCTCTATGTTTTAGCTGTTTCTAAATGGAAGTGACTTTTTAATTTATAATCAGCTGATGCACTTGCAAAGTTCTAATGAGGAAAATTGGAGCATTTCACCAATTTTTTTTTGCAGAGGATACCTAAAATCTAACTTGTATCTAAGTGCAGATGTTTGAAAATAAGCCAATTGCCACACGAGTAGGAAATTACATTACCGAAGGAGGGGGGTTCTGTACCCCAACTGTGTACAGGATGCCATATTGCATTGAATTTTACAGACATTTACAACTTTGCAGATTGGAAAGAAAGGGTAATTTTTAATAACAATGGCAATATGGCCTCTGTAACAATTGCCTATGCTATACATACAGTATATTTTTTTATTTAATATATTTTTTCCCCACAGAAGTGGAGTTACCCTTTCCGGCTATTGAATTTACTTGCAATGTTCGCCATTAATTTTTACCAAACATAAAAGCATTCCTATTTTTATTGTGCTTTTGCACAACCAGGTATTCTTTTGCCGTGTATAATTTGGGGCAGGCTAGTCACAATCTATTTTGGAGATTATATTTTATAGTGCTAATTTTTATGTTTGTTGAAAGTGGTAGCTGTAAAAAGGTATGCCAAATAAATTACAACATTGGTAACCACATAAGCACAGTTTAGGCTGGGAGTGATGACTCCAACTCCTCAGCTTGGTTATAACTCAGAATAGGTCATTGGGAAATTTCTTCTAAGAATGAATACATGAGGATATAAAAGAAGTGCACAAAAACATTGGGTGAGTTGATATGGCTGGTAAATGAGTTTTGTTTATTTCAAGGAAGTGTAACCAAACCAGCTATTGCCTAGTGAGATTGCACTGTAGATGTGGTCTGCTGTAAAATATTATTGTAGTCCTCTGTTTGGCGTCATATCTCTGGGTAGTGGTTTTAGGTCAAATGTATTTACTTAGAAGCTTTTCAAAAATTGTTTTATATCTTCAGTAACGCATTGTGACAGTAGGAGCTACTGTCACGGTAAAATGGACAGTTTGCTGGACACAGGGTCTGCACATTTGCAAGGTGCAAGACTACAGAGCGTAGGTGTGGACTGGAGAAGACTGCTTTCACAGCTTTCTCCAGGTTTTGGTATTCTGGAAAGGGGCTTTGTAGTTTGGAGATTCCACAGTGTCTTGGGAGGGATGGGATCTCCAACCCTGTGTCCAGACTTTGCTGATTACCAGCAGGGTGTGTGCTTACGTGAGCACAGCCGTTATAATGAATGTATGGGAAGACCTCATGGCTCCCAGTTGGAGATGGCTCCACACCAAGAGACAGGAGGGCTTCAGGAGTCAGAGAGGCTGTAGGAGACAGCCAAAAAGTTGGTGATTGCAAGAGGCAGCCAGAAAGTTGGTGACTGCAAGAGGCAGGCAGAGCTGTGGACGCTAAAGGGAAGCTGTCTACTTTGAGGAGTCCGGTGGTCTGGCTGACCAGGACAAAGTGCAGAAGTACTGCTACAGAGAGCCAGGTGGGCTAGCATTTTCTGTTCTGTGTATTTAATGGAGAAGAACCCCTGCGTGGGAAACCTTTGTTTGGACTTTTTTTTTTTTTCCTTTTCTCTTCAAATATTTTATTAATTTTGCATATAAGGTACAGAGTACAATTAAACATTGTACGTCGTGCAACGACGATGTGAGAGATATTTAACAAATGAACATATTCTCACTGACAAATTGCAGACAATTCAAACAGAAGGCGTATAACAATACGAGTATATAGAGGTACAATTGGATCTCTCCTCTGGGGTGGCACCCCATATGGGATCTTAGTGCCACCGGAGTGGAGAGGGCCCACTTAGTACAGTGCGAGCACTGTAGGGTAATACCCACTGCTTGGTGGCAGTGCTTCAGAAATTTGCTTAAACATTTTGACAAAACAGGAAATACAAAGAAAAAAAACGGTTAATAGATACCAGTATTGCAACTCAAGGATATTGCTCGGTCAGGCTATACTAGATGGTGTAACAATAGGTTTAGGTGACTGTCGCAGCATCAGTCCAGTCAGTCCAAGGTTGCCAGTGTGTTTGGGTTTTTGCAGCCCGACCATTACTGGCGTTTGTTATCTTCTCATAGCTAAAGTGTAAGGTTACTAGGTTGATAACTTGGCCTATGGTTGGAGTATTGTCAGATTTCCATTGTCTCGTTAAGTTGAGCCTGGCTGCCAGGAGTATGTGGGTTGTCACGTGTCTAAGGGGTTGAGGTAAGTCGTCTATGGTTAGGCTGAGGATAGCAAGTGTGGGTGATGGAGGGATTATGGTTTTAATCACGCTTGATATAAGATTAAAAAGTTTTTCCAGTATTTTTGTATGGTGGAACATGCCCAGAAAATATGGAGCATGTCTCCTATGGCCGCTTTGCATCTCCAGCACTTGTTAGGGATTTGAGGGCTGAAAGTCGCTAGTTTGGCTGGAGTGAGGTACCAGCGTAGAGAGATTTTCTGAGTGAGTTCCCAGAGTGTTGAGCATTTGGTGGCCGTGTAGACGGATTGTAGTGCCCGTTGCCATTGCGTGACTGTGAAGTTATAGGCAAGATTAGTGTCCCACCGCTGGTGCGGATTCATTTTGGAAAAAATGGACTTTTGATGTAGGTTCTTGCAGAAATGTGAGATGCCCCTGGTTTTGGAAGCAGGATTTGTAAGGTATTCCCAAGTCTTAGGGTGGATTCTATAGAGGGGTAGGGGTATAATAATCAAGCAGTGGTGGATGCGCAAGAATGTGAAGTGTTCTGAAGCAGGTAGATCATATTCGGATTGTAATTGGGAGAAGGGTTTAATGCGGTTACCCTGTAGTAAGTTTTGTAAGCAATAGATCCCTTTGAGGGTCCATCTAGAGATCAGTAGGTCTGGGATCAAGTGGTGAAGAGATTCTAAAGGGATATTAAATTGTGGCGTGGTGGGGTTATAGCCCAGGGAAGTGATCATTTTTTTCCAGGCACTTACTGTAGCCTTCATGGTTGGGGAGAGACATGCTGGGACTGGGGCGCCTAGAGGAGTGCTTAGAAGTCAGTTCTTCAAGTTGGGGCGTGCAATTGAAAGGCTCTCTATTTGTCCCCATACTGACGTCATGGGGGATTGGAACCAACTAGGCAATTGGGCTAGAATGGCTGCTATGTGATAATCTTCAAATTCGATGGAGCCAATACCCCCCGCCATTTTGTGTTTAATCAACTTTAGGTGAGCACATCTGGGTCGTTTGCCTTTCCAAAGATATTTGTTGAATATCGTCTGAAGGGATCTGAAAAATGATTTGGGCATTGGAATGGGGAGGGTTCTAAAGAAGTACAGTATTTGAGGGAGGCATATCATTTTGAAGGCAGCAAGCCTCCCTGACCAGGAAAGTTCATGTTTCGCTAATTGGTCGGAAGACGTACGGATGGTATGTAGAAGTGGCGTGAAATTGCATGCATATAAGTTGTTTAGTGTTCTCGGGAGTTGGATGCCTAGATACGAAATGTCTTTATCTGCCCACGCAAATGGATATTGTAATTGTAACAAGTTTCTTGTCGTAGCGTCTAAAATAATATCTAGTATGAAGGATTTGGTCGTGTTAACCTTGTAATACGAAACCGAACTGAACCAGTTTAACAGTTTTTGTACTTCTGCCAGGGAGGAAATCGGATTGGTGAGGATAAGAATGACATCGTCAGCAAATAGGCTGATTTTATGGGAAGAGGTTCCAATTTGAAGTCCTAAAATATTGGGGTGGGAGTGGACATGTTCCGCCAGTGGTTCCATGAGCATATTAAAGATGAGTGGGGATAATGGGCAGCCTTGGCGCATGCCGTTAGTGATGTTAAATGGACAGGAGAGCATTCCCTCTGTAAACACTTGGGCCGTAGGATTCGAGTAAAGTGCCATGATGGCTTTTAGGATATGGCCCTTAAATCCAAATTTTAGAAGGACTGACTCGAGGTACGACCAGTGGACCCTATCAAACGCCTTCTCTGCATCCAGAGATAGGAGCAGAGAGGGCGTTCCTGTGGATTCCGCGTGGTGGATGAGGTTGATCAGTCTTCTAGTGGCATCTGATGCCTGTCTACCCTTCGTGAAGCCCGACTGGTCTTTATGTATGAGGGCTGGCATTATCTCAAGTAACCTTGTTGCTATAGTTTTAGCATAAATCTTGAGATCGAGATTAAGTAAGGATATTGGGCGAAAATTTTGGGGGACATTCGACTCCTTCCCTGGTTTCGGTAACGTTATGACCAGTGATTTTAGATATTCAGTCAGGAAGGTGGAAGAGGAGGCAGCATGATTGAAAACATCAGTAAGGTGGGGGGTTATGTGGGAGGAGAATTGCTTATAATATTCGCCTGTCAATCCGTCCAGACCTGGCGCTTTACCTCTGGGCAGGGAGTCAATTGCTGTTTTAATTTCTAGTTCCGTGAACGGGCTATTGAGGATTGTCAATTGCTCTTCAGTCAAGGTAGTTAGGTTAAGCTTACAGAGAAAGTGGTCAATTCCATCTTGGGTGGGTTGAGGTGTACACGGGTCCTGTTTCAAATTGTATAGGTCACTGTAATAGGCGCTAAAGGCGTCGGCTACTTCTTGTGGGTTACTCAAGAGGAGTTTAGTATGAGGGTGGTGGAGTTGGGCAATTTTGGCTTTGGTGCGTCTACCTTTAAGGCATTGTGCTAGTCTTTTCCCCGCCTTATTAGAAGTGGAGTATGTAGTGGCTTTAAGTTTCCTGTGAAGGAGTTCATAGGAGTGGAGGAGTAGGGTTCTAAGTTCCTGTCTAAGGGACAACAATTGGTCCGCTTGTGGGTCTCTAGGGTCGGCTTTGTGTTTTAATTCTAGAGTCGCTATCTGAGCTGTCAGGTCGTCTATACGTTGCGTCCTCTTTTTTTTATGATAAGAACTTAATTTAATTAGGGTTCCTCTAATAAAAGCTTTATGTGCGCTCCTTACCACGGCAGGGTCAGGCCACAGAGCCCTTGTTTAGTGAGAAAAAGTCGGTAATTTGAGCCGAGATTTCTGGGGCATAATTGTCATGTTGGATAATGTAGTTGTTTGCTCGCCAGAGAAATGTGTTGCGTTGCAGGGTAGAGTCATCAATAGTAATTGAGATTGGGGCGTGGTCCGACCATGTCGCGGTGTGGATCGCAGATGCACATATTTTTTGTAAAATCCATTTATCTGTCAGAAACAAATCAATTCTCGAGTACGAGTTGTGTCTGGAGGAGAAAAATGTAAAGTCTCTTTCAGATCCATGATGGCAACACCATACATCATAGAGGTCGTGAGTGGCGATAAGTTTTTTCAGAGGCGAGTCTCGCCTTTTCGCAGCTGATGTGGAGTCTATGACCACATCGGGGACCAAGTTGAAATCTCCACAAAGAATCAGATGTCCTTTCTGAATAGGTTTGGCGATGCGAAGTACCTTGCGTAGAAATTGCAACTGGTGGGAGTTTGGGGTATAAACATTGACAAGAGTGTATTGAACTCGATTAATAGTGCAGACAAGTATTATATAGCGACCTTCAGGGTCTGTTACAACATCTAGTGGTTGGAAGTCCACACTGTCTTTGATCGCGATCATGACCCCTTTAGTTTTAGTAGAATGGGAGGCGTGGAATATATGTGGGAACTGGCGATTGGAGCATAGGGTAGCACTGTATAGTAGCAGGTGGGTTTCCTGTATACATAAAATGTCACTGTGGAGAGCCAAGGTGGTTTTCCAGAGTGAGTGGCGTTTAGCTGGGTGGTTTAGTCCGTTGGTGTTCAGTGATAGGATTGTGAGCGGCATCTTGTAGGTGAGAAGGTAGTGAGTGCGCTGTAGTAACACTTACGGTTTGGTGTTTCAGTTCAGGTTGAGGTTACTTGGCCAAGAGACGGTGTAGTAGTGATGCGGCAGACCAGGGTCCTGGAAGTAAGGTGGTTAGGATGCTGTGAATAGAGCAATACGTTAAGCACTCAAGCGGTGGCAACGAGAGAGCAGGATGAGAATTGAAAACAAAATCAAGCAAAAACAAAAAGGTAAAGGGTCTTAGAGCAAGCCGTCAGTGAGAGGTTTTGTTTAGACTGTGCAGAAAGTAAAACCAGAAAGTTTCTCAGAGGGGGTGCCCTGCACCTCGGTAGCCTCTGGTTGGGGGTAAAAATAGTTTTTATGGCTGGGAGCTGCAAAAACAGGGGTTCTATGTGACATAACCCAGGGGAACTGTAAGAATGCTGTTAGGCCAATGTTGGCGTAGTTAACAGATGCCAGTTAATTGAGGTTGCTGTCCAGATTTCTGCGCGGAGGGGTTCTTCCATCAGGATGTGGAGTGGATTTGGGGGGTTCCAGGAGGATTCCCCAGTTGTGGAGGAGTCGCATTCCTTTATCAAGATCACTGATGGTATGGGACTGACCATTCTTTGTGATGAGGAGTGTGGCTGGGTATCGCCATTTGTATTGTATCTTATGATTTTGTAGGCCCTTGGTGACTGGACTCAATTGGCGTCTCAGTTGAAGGGTGTACTTTGAGAGATCAGGAAAGAATTGAATTCATGTGAAGGGAGCTGGTAGGGGCGTTTTAGCTTTGACCCCCATCAGGAGCTTTTCCTTTATCTGATAGAAGTGAACTCTCATCAGGACGTCTCTGGGTACTGAGGCTGCCAGGTAGGATGGTTTGCCGATTCTGTGGATCCTATCTATGATAACATCCCGGGGAGATGCTTCAGGGATAATGATGTGCATCAGCTCCTTGGCATACCGTGGCAGGTCCGCAGGAAGAACATTTTCAGATATTCCTCTTAGCTTAACATTTTTCCTGCGGGACCTGTCCTCTAAATCGGCCAGCTTGGCGCGCATCCAGGACTGCTCCTCTCTAATACCTTCACAAACGTCTATCACCTCATTCACAGTGGAGGTACAATCAGTTAGGCCTCTCTCAACATTTGTCACCCTGTCATCTAGGGAGTGGATGTCTGTAGTAATTTTAGTAAACAGAGAGGAGAGGTCAGTCATGAGGGAGGTCTGCAGTGAGAGAAGCATGTCCTTCAGGGTAGTGTCCATTACTGGTTGGCCTGAAGTGGGGAAGGATGCCATGGAGGTATGCAGGGCCTGGTTAGATAGGAGTGGGTTAAAAGCCTGGGCCTCAATTTGCGGACGTAGCGGCCGCTGCGGCGGAGTGTCAAGCCGCATTCTAGCTTTTGCTGGGCTGCGGGTGAGAGGATCACTCTCCGGGGGATGAGAGGACACATCGAGGGTACCTGTATTAGGCGAATCCTCCGGTATTTCGTCCGGGAGATCTGTGTACGAGTCCCGCGGCGCGGCCTGGCCGGCGCCATCTTGGATGTCACTGTCTCGGTCCGCTGGCTTGTAGGCGAATTCCGTCAGTTTTTGTGGCTTGTAGTCAGTAAACCTCTTCCTGTACATGTTCAGCAGAGGCTCCGGTGTGCCTAGAGCAAGGATGGCTGAAGATTGTATTTCGATTTTGGCCGATGTCGCTGGATTCTGTCCCCTGGTTTAGGAGCTGAGAGCTCACGCTTCCACTCTCATCTCCGGCCGGCCACGCCCCCCCTTTGTTTGGACTTTTATTTTGCCTTTTTTAATAAAAATGGGCTACCATGCCCTTAAATATAGTTCCTGACTGGCTTGAATCGCTGGAAAAACGCATCTACCACTTGAGCTAACAACCCCCATCTCACAGCATGCAGAGGACTCCACCCAACGGACTATATGATCTATAACAAGAGATTTGGTTGGCCACCATTAAACACGTCACCACCAGTATTCTTACTTTGAATTTCTGGATATTTCATCATTAGTAGAAGCCCCCATCTCAAAGTCGTTGAGGTTGTCTCCATACCGGCAGAGAACAGGTTGCTAATGACGGCTGTTAAATTTTTATCATGGAAATATGTTGGGGATTTGGATTTCTCCTGGAAAAAAAAAGAAAAGAAAAAAGCTGTTCCTTTGTGCTAGCAGAGGCAACAAGGCATCATTTCATTGTATAGTTAGTGTGCCACATATTTTTTCAAGAGTAAATTTAGTTATCCGATATAAGCTTAATCCAGACTGCCACAATATGCAAATCCAGGGCAGAACCAGTAAAATAACAATAAACTCTGACTCAATTGATAGAGTGCAAAATTGGAGGTACATTGTTGGAAAGAACAACAAAAGAAAACATTTGGGGTGCTCCTTTCATATGATTGCAAAATGAGCAGTGAGGCCTGGCAGTGGGGAAAGCAAACAGAATGCATTACTACCAGTGATGAGCCAAACAGCCCTGAGGTCGGGTTTCAGGAATTTGGATGCCAAACCTGAACCCCACTAAAATCAATAGGAGCCACACCTGTCAAAAAAAAAGTAATTTTTCTGGGCTGGTATGCAGGGGGTGTCAAAAAATAGCATTGGGCATGGGCACTTCCCTGGAGAACATGCACCAACGTAAAAATCCCATTTGGCCAGGAACAGCATTTTTTTTTAAATTCTTTAGGTGAAACATTAAAAAATTATTCTAATTCATGTAATTTCTTGGAATAACATGCATGGGGAATGTAAGCAGGTGCTTACAGAGGCATTACTGTGTTGGTTGGTTGTGTTTACATTTTCTAAGTTAAATGTATTTTCTACTGTGTGAACTGCATTATTTAGTTGATGCTCCCCAGCAGAAGTGGCACTGCAGGTAAGAGTTAACTCTTGCTTGTCAGACTTTGCCAGGCTCTTCTGAGAAGCACGTCCCTCTGCTGGACAAAGCGTATTAAAAAGGAAACTTTATCTAGGTAAAAGGTCTTTGCTCTCTGAATGGGAAAAGAAGGAGAGTGCTGCGTAGGATGCAAATAAGCCACTCTTCTAATTCTCCACCCTTTGTGGGAACCCATTTGGGGGTGCCAAGAGATGCACTCTGTTCAATTGACTTATGGACCGCCTTTCTTTTGGGGCCACCTAAGTCTTTACGTTTGCATTTCTGATCATGGGCACTTGCTTTAGACTCAGGGGTGTCAAACTCAATTTCATTGTGAGCCGCATCAGCATTATGATTGCCCTCAAAAGAGCCGGTTGTATCTGAAAGATTAGATGTCCAACGTATCCCCTCCCCTTTACATTATATGTCAAGAGCCACCCCACCATCAGAAGTTGAGTCCCCCACTCTCCTTTACATCACAGTGCACCCCCTTTCCTTATACTGCTGCTGGGAAGAAGCTGGATGCGTTGCTTGAAAGCAGAAAGTAAGGGTCTGGAGATGGACCAGAGGAGGGCTGGAGCTCGCCTGCAACTGCAGGGGAGGTGCGAGGGCCAAATGAAATGGCCTGGAGGGCCGGATTTGGTCCGCAGGCCTTGTATTTGACACCTGTGTTTTAGAGGATGACATTGAAGGGGCAGAGACTTTTCCCTCAGTAGTAAGAGCCGGAAAATATTGTAATCCTTGAAGTGTCGTTTATTGGTACATCAGAGTGACAACATTAATCCTGACGCATTTTGGCAATAGCCTTAGTCCTGCTACAACTAAGACTATTGCTGAAACGTGTCAGTTTTATTGTCACTCTGATGTACCAATAAATTACACTTCAAGGATTACAGTTTTGCCGGCTCTTCTTACTACTGTTGCATTGGAGTGTGTTGGGACACATCGAGCCTCGACACCAGTGAGTGGACCTGGTGTATGGATTGGGTTGTCCCTGCAGAGAGTGCTATTGCCTTACTTCTTTTCCATGCTTTTCCCTCAGTGTCAGAAAAACTGACTCTCTTCGGTGCACTAGTGGTAGTTGATGGTGTTCTTAGTATGGAGTGTCTGGATCCTCCAAATATGTTTTTCTTAAGGCGTTGACCATAATTTCTCAATCTGTAGACAACTCCTTTTGTGTAATCTGATTTGTCCCTCAAAACTCTATTGATATTTTTGTTGAATAAAAGATCAAAAAAGGACTTTGAGGTTTTAATCAAGTATATCATTGCATTTAGGGGCTAAAAATATGAATGCAAGCTATTCACAAAGGGGAGAACCTATGGGAGATTCAAGGATGGAAAAGGATCTGGGGGTCCTAGAAAATCACAGGCAATGCCAAACTGCAGCAAATAAGGCTATAGTAGACTATTAGCATGCATTACTAAGGGTATTTTAAGAGATAAAACTATAATTCTACCACTTTAAAAAACTCTGGCTCGACCACATCTAGAGTACTGTATACCTATACAATCCACTTATGGTCACCAGTGCTTAGGAAGAATTTGGTTTGGTCAAAAACACACAAATGCTTATCTCTCCAGGTCTTTCAAAATCTTTATGTCTTCAAAGGCATAAACAAATGTATCCTTTTTGCAGATCTATGGTCGCAGATTTACATGCACTGGTATGTCGTACTAAAGGCAATTTAGAATATAACATAATAAAAAGTTAACCTCTTGCTGCTTGATAAAGAAGGCATCAATAAGATTTCTTTGATCATTGGCATCCAGCTGATCCTTGTACTTGGTAAAGGTTCCTGTAATGAACTGACGCATCTCAGTGGCATTCCTTTTCACAGTTTTGTGTCCTCCTGGTAGCCAGCGCATCACAGATTGATAGGTATTGTACAGCTGGGGGGCAAAAAATAAAAGGGGAAATTATGCGAAGAACAGGATAATAAAAAGTATAAGAAAAATCAGTTGCTTTAAAGCTGCATTTCAGGTAAATATCAAAAATAGTATTATTTATTTTATTGTACATGATTTATAAAGCACCAACAGTTTGCTCAGTGCTTTACAATGTATAGGGTGGGACAGTACAATTACAATACAGAAAGAACAGGAGGGTCCTGCTCATGGAGCAATACACAAATGAATGCAAATCTGTACCTGTACAACAAAGCTCAGATTGGTTTTAATCAAGTATATCATTACATTTGGGGGCTAAAAATATGAATGCAGGCTACTCACTCAGGGGAGAACCTCTGGGAGATTCAATGATGGAAAAGGATCTGGGGGTCCTAGAAAATCACAAGCTCAGCAATAGCAGGCAATGCCAAACTGCAGTAAGTCTAGTAAACTGTTAGCATGCATTAGTAAGGGTATTTATTCAAGAGATAAAACTATAATTCTATCACTTTCCAAAACTCTGGTTCAGTCACATCTAGAGTATGCCATCCACTTCTGGTCACCAGTGCTTAGGAAGGATGTGTTGGAACTGGAGAAGGATAAGTTCATCTTTGACACTTTTTACATGTTCCACCCATATTTATCTCCTCCCCCTGTGAGGGCAGGTGATCTTCTCCCACCACCAACTTCCAGAATTTTAAAACAGTGGTGTGGGCTACGCTCACAGGGCTGTGTAATTCATTAACAGAGTTCTGTGAATGAATGAACTACATACTGTTGTCCTCTGTTTCTGATGGCTTGTAATTCCCAATGAACTGTGACGGTGCTGGTGAGCGCTTTCATAGTCCATTGATTCTTCCTGCCATTCAGTAACTGTCTGTCTGTATTGGAGGTATGAAAAGACAGTGTACTGAGATCCTGCAGGATCCAGGCATTGCATCCACATTCTGCTTAACAGAATGCAGAATAAAAAAAATATCAAATGCACATTTTTTTTCCGAATACCAAAATACTGCATCTATTCTATCATTATCAGGTCATGTTGCTTAAGAAGGCATGCGGTCACTCAATGAAATTGGATGAGAAGTGGTTCAAGGTTAAACTATGTAAGGGGGTCTTTACTGTAAGAGCGGAAAAGATGTGGAACTCCCTTCCACAGTTGGTGGTGTCAGCAAGGAGTGTTGATATTTTCAAAAAAACTTTTAAATGGGCACATTAGCAAACACAATATACCAGGATATGGGAATTGGTAGTGACATAATCACACACACAGATTGAACTGTATGGACTAGTTTCTTTATTCAACCTTACCAACTGTGTATGGGGTTAATTTACAAAAAAAAAAGAGAATGCAAAATCTCGCGCAGCTCTGCATAAAAAAAAAAAAAAAAGCTTTTTCTTTTTTCTTTTTTTTTTAAAGCTTAATTGAATTTAGAAGCTGGTTGGCTACCATCCACAGCTTCACCAGATTTTGCACTTTGCAGTTTTAGTAAATCAATACCTATGGAACTATAATATATCACCTTTATCTGAAGGCATGGGTGTCCGCTCCATAGGGCAAGGGGGGTCGATTGCCCCCCCTGGAAGTCAGAGTGAAGACAGACTTTTTTTTCTAAGTCTGCAGACTGCTGCTGGCCTGGGGGCTGGGGCTTCTTTTAGTCTTTTCCGACTATCCGTCCCTCCCTCCTCATCCCCGGCCCGAGCATCGGATTGGCTCTGCCGCTCGAGCCTCTGCTTAATATCACCGTGACCCTGACCCAGCTGTTCCGTGATTGGCTGCTGCCTCAGCCTGCCTGTGTAAATGTGCCTATGCCGATCCGGCCAGCGTGGCGCCAGCTCTTCCCACAGGTGCGTGGCGTGCAGTGGCCGAGACAAGAGACTGAATACGCTGCCAGTGCCTACCCTATCGCTGAAGAACTACAGGTAACAGCAGTGCCTGTGCCACAACACCACTGTGTATAATCTTTTTGTATTGCAATGTATTGCAATACATCTGTGGTGTGGGCGGCCATATTTTGATCTTGATGAAAACAACCTATACATACAGTATAGGCTGTTTTCGTCAAGATCAAAATATGGCCACAACAGATGTATTGCAATACATTGCAATATAGAAAGATGTACATTCTCTAGGCTATATTTATATGGGCATTGAGTGAAGCGGAATTATCCTCAAGAATGATGCCCCCCCTGAAAAAAGTTCAGCGGACGCCCATGTCTGATGGCACTGTTTGAATGAAGAGTTAATTGCCTGTTTGAATATGTTGAAAACACCATTGGATGTACTTATTTTCCCCATGACTGTAGGTTAAAATACAATAATTAAATCACACTGAATCAACTGTAAAGGAGGAACGAAACTGGGCGGAAAAAGCCATGCTTTGTTCACAATTTAAAGAAACAGAAGACAGTTCAGTGTATAAATCTTACACAATGGCAAGACTGAGCATAGCAAGAAGGCATAAGGTGGTCCTACAGCATCAACATGGTCTTTCACAAGCAGAAATTTCAAAGAAGACAAATGTTTCGACTTGTGCTGCCCAAGCTCTTCCACAAAAGCATAAAGAAACAGGCCATGTTAAATGCCAAAAATGCAGTGGTCAGCCAAGGAAACTTAGTGCAGCACATGAAAAGGCAGATCCTGTTGACTTCTTCACAGATGGAAGATATCCTGTGGAATCATTAGCTCAAACCTGGCAGAAAACCAATGGGATCCTGGTACGCCTATCTATGAAGGCCTGGAAAAACGGTAAAAGGATGGGTGTCTGCAGGCAACAGTGAAACATAGTGGAGGTTCCTTGCAGGATAAGGGATGCATTTCTACACATGAAGTTAGGAATGTAGTCAGAATTAATGTTCTCCTCAGTGCTAAAAAGTACAGGCAGTTACTGTACATATTCATTAATATCATCAGCATTTAAATCACTCCCAAATGTATTCTGGATCAGGACACTGACCCCAAAAATGCAACCAAACTTTTGGAAGATATGGTATGGACCACTCAGAGCCCTGATATCAACATCCTTGAGCCTGTGTGGGATTGCATGAAACATATTGTAGGGATGAGTTGAAGGTTTAGTCCAAAACTTGGCTGTTAAGGCATTTGAACAAAACACCCACACATTTACCAGTTCAGTGGGAGTCACGTATAAAACCAGTATTACTATGGACATTTGGAGTCCTTAAAACAAGTGATGTCACTGGCCTCATTCATTTACAAGCCTGGGAATTCCAGGCAATATAAGTGAAGGGGTGGGGTGGTAGTGACATCACTGACCAGATATAGCCATTTCCTTGTCTTAGATGTGCCCAATTCAACAATGCCCTGAAAAGTATTATCCCTGTAGAGGAGTTGTTGTTTAAAAATTTTATATACCTGCAACTTCCAAAACATTCTATACTGTTTGAAGCATTCCTGTGGTCTATTATATGTTGCTGAGAAGATTCAGAGGATTAAAGATAGGATTTCCTCCCACAAATCTGCTATATGTAATCATTTCATTGGTCAGGCCATAGCTTGTCATTTTGTTCAAAACTTGTATTCTGTTTCACAGCTTTGTTTTTAGGTTTTGGATCATGTTTCCCACTTAAGAATTGGTGTTAACCGTGAGAAATCGTTGTCAAAGAAATAATCCGTGTGGATAAAGCAATTGGAGACCTTGGTGTTACATGGCCCCAATGGGGAATATGATCTGACATCTTTGTTCTAATGTTTTTGGTATTATTTTTGATTACTTTTCCAATTCTGGCAGGTGTTCCAGGTATGTGTTTTTAATGTTCTAACTTATTGCACTTTAATTGATTAATTATTTTTGGTGGTCTATGTACAGGTAACATTTAATTTGTTTGTCTTATGGGTGGACCTATTTTAATTATCCTTTCCTAATTTGTTCCTCTCATGGGATAAATCCTAAAAAAAATTGCCTTTTAGTAAAACTGTCACTATGGTGCTATATTGAGTAATGTATTTTTGGCAATATAGAGTCATGTGAATGTTTTTGTTTATTATTGTATTGTGTGGTGGTCATTGAGTATTATGGTTTAAACCAGGGTCTCCAAACTTTCTAAACAAAGGGCTGGTTTACTGTTCTTCAGACTTTAAGGGGGCTGGACTGTGGCCATCAGGATTACAAAATCCACAATCACTGGGAGGAATTGTGTCCCATTATTGGTGCCATTGGGAGGAATTGTGCCCCATCATTGGGAGTAATTCTGCCCCATCATTGGTGTTATTGGGAGGAATTGTGCCCCATCATTGGGAGTAATTCTGCCCCATCATTGGTGTCATTGGGAGGAATTGTGCACTTAATTGGTGCCAATGAATAAAATAGCACCCAAAGGGCCAGATAAAAGCAAGTAAAGAGCCACATCTGGCCCCCGAGCCACAGTTTGGAGACCACTGGTTTAAACAAAGATTCAATTTGAGGAAGTGGCTTGACATCCATACTGACATGTTGTAAATTTGTGATACATGAGGAGATTGATGTGGTGACTGGGAAGTAGAGATATAGATCTGGGTGTTGACGGCATAGAGTTGGTATTGGAAGCTCCGGGAGGTTATCAACTAGCCCAAGGAAGAGGCATAGATACAGAATAGGAGGGGCCCAAGGATGGAGCCTTAAGGTACCCCAACAGAAAAAGTAAGAGGAGCGCAGGAAATGGTGTTGTATGTGATGCTGAAAGTGTGAGATAGGGAAGAAGAGAACTAAAAAAGAGCAGAGTCACAGAGGTCAAGGGAGTACCCATATTTTTTATAGCAGAGTATATGCAAGTATAATTGAGGCTGTTGGCCCATAATATTGGAATGTCATGTCCAATAATATATACTACCTTCTTCTCTTTTTTTCTTAAATTTTAATATAGCCAGGCCCCTGTGTGCCCCCTGTGGCTACACAGAAACCCCCTTTGCCGCGGTTGTTGGACTGCCCAGGTGTATATCCTCTGTGGGGACTCTTTGGCAAGTTGGGTGGGCCTACGGGTGGGAGAGTTTATGAGCCATGGACACACGATTTGTTTATTGTCAAATGTAATACATTTTTTGATTATTGTAATTTTTTGATTATTGAAATTTTTACTATGTATTTATTACTACTAGAGCCATTGTTGAACACTGGTGACCATATAATCCCCTGAAAAAGCCATTGTTTGGCGAAACATGTAGGGACTTGACAATCATCAGTGACCATTCCATGCATACAGATACTTTGGCCAGTATAAATGTCTGTATATCTACTCTGCTCATCTTTTATGCACCTTCTGTCTGTTTTTGTCGTATATCTATGTAATAAAATTTATATCCTTGAAGTAAAATTGTATCTTTTATGTACTTGGGCACCATTATAATCCCTGAACAAAATCCCTTTGCATCTATTCTACCAATACAAGGGATGAGGTGCCGGATCTTATGAGGTCACTCAACTCACACCCCTCCACATCAAGGGGAGGAGCAGGTGATATACTGCATCAAAGGCAGTGGAAAGGTCTAATGCTGCGTAAATTCCGATAAGAAAAGTTTGATGTGAGCTTTTGGTCGGAAATTCCGACCGTGTGTAGGCTGCATCAGACTTTTTCTTTTCGGAATTTCCGACAGAGCTGGTTCTCAATTTTTCCGACAAGAAAATTTCTCGTCGGAAATTCCGATCATCTGTATGCAATTCCGACGTGCAAAAAAAACACGCATTCTCGTAATCATTGAACTTCATATTTCTCGGCTCGTTGTAGCGTTGTACGTCACCGCATTCTTGACAATCTGAATTTTGTGTGACCTTGTGTATGCAACAAAAGTTTGAGCCAACATTCCGTTGGAAAAAAAATCCACAGTTTTCTTGTTGGAATTTCCGATCGTGTGTACGCGGCATAAGAGTATGAGTATGGAGTAATGGCCATTGGTATTAGCAGTCAGCAGGTCATTACTGTGTTTTAGTAGGACATTTTCAGTGGAATGTTGTGGGCAGAAGCCAGACTGTAGGAGATTGAGAAGGTTGTTGTCAGTGAGGTAGCAACTCATACAGTTGTGTACAAGGCATTCATGAAGCTTGGAGGTAGGGGGATGGGTCTTAAGTTATTGAAATATGTGGGGTCCAGTGAGGATTTTTTAAGTATGGGGGTAACGAGTGCATGTTTGAGTGGGGAGAAAAGAGTGCTGGTGGAAAGGAAGAGGTTGAAGATGTGTGTTCGAGAGTTTAGGATAGAGCAGGAAGGAGGCCATAGTAATTATAAGGTGGCAGGGTCCAAGATACAGGTGGTAAGGTGTGCCTCGGAAAGGAGTTTGGCAACTTCCTCAGTGGTAACAGGGTCGAAGGAGGAGAGTGTGGTGTTGGACCTAGTATGTTGTTTGGAGTATATACTCTGCCATCACTACTTACCCTGCCACAGTTTATTGTTCCTATTCCAAGCTGGCAAACACAAGATTACACACTCAATTAAGGTTTCTACTGCGCTCAGATAGACACACTTTTCCTAGTACTTTAAAAAGAGCCACAAAAAATTGTAAATAGGAGTGTCATGCAATCCCTATTTCTCAAATACCTACAGCCTCACTTTCCAGTCTGACTGTGCTAGAAAATCTTAGTTAAATGAAAAGCTGATGGGGGAGGGGGGGTCAGGCTTGCCTAATCTTGAATTATATCATACAGTGGCTGTCCTTAGTAGAGTCTTAGACTGGTTCCATCATGCAAACTCTGTGTTTATTTGGAACATGACATAACACACCACTATTCTCACTTCCATGGATTCACCCAAATAACCTGGCCACCTTCATCCATGCCAACACCATTGACAATGCCACTTTTTAAAATATCTGGCTATTAGAAAACGTACAACGTCTCTTCTTGCCTTGGCCCAATGATTCCAATCATGGGAAACTCAGAGTTTTCCCTAGAAAACGCAAAGATTTTTTATAATAGCTGAATTCAAGACCGTCACTTATCCAACAGCCCATTGGTCCAAATGGAATCAAAGCCCTGCGTGAGATTACAAACTTGACTTTGCTATGCCAATGACAACGGCTTCACTACTTTCAACTTTGTAATTTTTACAAAGCACTCACAAAGACAAATCAACTTCATAGGAACCTGACCCCAATAGAGGACTTGTGTCTCTCCAACACAGATTGCCCCCACGTCATTTCATAACTTTACAGTATCCTTCTCTTGGGTGCTTTCCCAAATTGTCTCTGCTATGTCTGAGACTGGAAGCTGGAACTGGGTCTCTCCCTTTAAAAGGGCTGAGATAAAGCCTTTGTTGACTTTCAAACTAACCATAGCCTCCCAAGCACAAGAGAGAAATTCTTGTTCTTTAAAATCCTGACTTGGTATTACAGAACCCTGGACATGTTACAAAAGATTACCCAATCAATTTCAAACCAATTTTGGAGATGCAGAAATTTGGGTGCTACGTATCTCCACTTAAGTTGGTCCGCTCCGGTCTCCTAATTCAGTCTGAGCATGCGTGGGTTTTTTCTCCGATGGAGTTCCACACAAACGATCGGAATTTCCTATTGTTTTTTTTCCCATCGGAAAAATTTAAAACATGTTCTATTTTTAAGTAATTTATTTTAATAAGTCCGATGGGGCCCACACACGATCGGTTTGTCCGATGAAAACAGTCCACCGGACTGTTTTCATCGGTAAAACCGATCGTGTGTACAAGGCTTTACTCTTTTTTTTTTGTTTTATTATTAGATATTTTTATATTTACACAGGTTCTACTCACAGCATATATATAACATAATCATTCATGTCCATTCTAAGGTTGGATTATTCCCAGAGCATAGCTCAGGATCTTTCTCTCTAGTACATAACCACTGGACAGAGAGAAACACAAGGAGTACAGAACAAAGAGAAAAAAGCCAATGTGAATAGCAAACTCCTAGACAAATTTAAAAAAAAAATACCCAATCTTCCATATTGATTTCTTAGTGCTGTCAAGTGTTCCTGATACACATCTGCCCAAGCGCAGCAAACAAAACAAAAAAAAGGAGAGGCAAACGAGAGAAAAAAAAAGAGAAAAAAAAAACGGAGACAACTACAGACACATACAGACCTAGACAAACATACAAATTCTTCTGGGAAATCCCCCCTCCCAACCCTCTACCACATCATGCCACGCCGACCCAGCCTAATCAGATCCGAATCATGCACCTTTTCATAAATAGAATCTCAAAATGTCCAGGTTTAGAAATTCGATCCAGGGCGACCACACTTCCATAAACTTATGATAGTGTCCCTGATTTCTAGCCATTATTTCCTCCATTCTTTGTTTGGTTGATTTCAGCTACCCACTCTTGAATAGTGGGGGTGGCTATTGTATTCCAGCGTCTAGGTATAATCATTCACGCAGAAATATTCGATTAGGGAACAATCCTTTTGTGACCTCTCGCAATGCCCCTGGATATATGGATAATAAGGCTATTTTTGGAGATTTATGATAAGATACACCAGTGACAAAGGAGCAGATTTGAAATACAGACTCCCAATATTCTTTAATCGGTGGACATGTCCACCAAATGTGGATCATTGTACCAACATCTTCTCCACATCACCAGCATTCCCTAGGATAAATCTGAGAAATTCTATGTAGCCTCGCCGGACATCTATACCATCTAGTTAATATTTTATAATTATTTTCCTGTATAAAAGTCGCAGAGCTAGATTTAAATATTAACAAAAACACTTTCTTCCATTGTTCTCCAGAAATTGTATAACCCATCTCTCTCTCCCAGTCTCTAATGTAATACGGTCTAGATGGGAGGCGTATGATAGAAGTACATATATCGTAGAGATAGTGCTAGAGCACCCTGTAGCCCCATTACATAGGGACTCAAACGGTGTCAAGTCCCTATGTAAAGGAGTCATTTTAGATAGAGGTCTGTGTTAGTGTTGAAGCTGTAGATAATGAAACCACTGACCGGCATATTTGCGATCATTGTTCATTATCATGTTAAAGTGGAGTTCCCATCAAAAAAATAATCTGCCATTAATGTGCATATAATAAATTAAAAAAACAACATTTGGATATTTATTTCTTTTTTACTCACCTTGAAATAGCTGTTGCTATGTGGTCCCACGAAATCTGCCTTCTTCATCGCCTTGGTTCCTGCCATCATTTCCATCGGCACCTCCGCTCACTACTGCTCCTGGGAAATGTATGACATCAATGCGCTTCTCCGAGGCTTAGAATCGGCGGAGCGGTGAAGTGAGAATGCGCATGCGTGAGAATGGGGAGGGACGGGACGGTGCGTGATGGTTGCAGATCATCACTGTATCCAGGAAGTAAGTGCTTGTGGGCTTCACATGCCCACAAGCAAAATAAGAACGTCCGATAACAGTTTTTAAATGCGTCTTTTTGCCAATACTTGGGAGATCGGCGGCAGAGTTTAACAAAGTAGGTGAACATAGATGAACAATGTGATTGCCTCATGAAAATCTGGGTTACCCATTATTGGGGTTAATGGGCCTGGTATTAGGGAAACACCCCATCTTCCTACCGTCCTAGCCCAAACTTTTAATAAGGACTGGGTCAAAGGTGGAAGTGTTTGTTCTGATATACGCAATTTAGGTAAAGTCCACAGAAGAGAGACCAGAGGAAGCTCTATTTGCTGTTCTATGGTTACCCATAGTTTTTTGCTCCCCGAGTGGAACCAATCCAGTATTCTAGCCAATACTGAAGCTGTATAATATAGTGCCATCTGCGACAATCCTACTCCCCCTTCAGTCTTCTGCTTTACCAAGATATCATATCACAATCTCGTCAATGAATTCCACCAAATATAGCGGAGTAAACTCGATCTTAATGATCGAAAAAAGTCCATGGGAGGGCTATAGGCAATGTTTGATAAAGGTATAGGAAACGCAGTAAAATATCCATCTTATATATTGCCATTCTCCTTAACCATGAATGCTTCCTTTTAGCCTAAAGCGGCAATCTCTTAATTGTAGAATTAAGTAAAGGGAGGTAATTAAACTCATCAATTTTTTCCTCTAGACAAGTAATATTCACTCCTAGATATTTAAGAAATTGTGATTCCCACTGGAAGGGAAAGTTAATTTCTAGCGTTTCTTTATACATTATGGATAGTGTGATATTTAGAAAGCGGGATTTTGCAACATTGACTTTAAAATTGCTATATAGGCCGAATTGTTCCAATTCATAGAGAATATTCGGAAAAGCCATTATTGGGTTGGATACATATAAAAGTAAAATCATCTGCAAAAATACTCAGTTTATGAGAATTATTTCCCACCTGAACCCCTGAATTGATAGATTTGACCGTAGGGCGACCGCCAGATGTTCCATGGCCAGGATATACAAAATATGGAGACAACGGGCAACCCTGGCGTGTCCCATTAGAGATTTTAACAGGTGGGGATAATGTCCCATTAACCTTTATTCTCACTGACGGAGCTGTGTAAAGGGCCATTATTTTCAGTATAAACTCTCCTGGGAGTCCCATTTGTTCCAATAATGCTGCCATAAACTTCCAAAGTCTTCTCGGCGTCTAAGGATGACAAATACAGCGGGCTCTTAGATCTCTGGGCATAATGTATCAAAAGGCTAGCTTTCAAGATTATTATCCCGAGCTTCCCTCTTTGGTACAAATCCCACCTGATCTAATTCTATTAAAAGAGGGTATTAAAGAGGGTATCACTGTTTGTAGGCGTGAGGCCAATATTTTGGCATAGAATTTTAGATCCACATTTATCAAAGAGATGGGCCTATAGCTAGAGCACTGAGTAGAATCTTTTTCAGGTTTCGCTATAAAAGTAATATGCGCCACCTGGGTCTGTTTAGTAAATGGAAAATCTGCTTTAATGTCATTAAACAAAATTACACAAGACTGGATTAAGAAGCTCTCCAAATTGTTTGTAAAATATTAATGAAAATCCAGCCCCGGACTCTTACCTGGCTTCAATGATTTACTAGCCTGGATAACTTCTGCCAGTGTAAATGGAGTCAAAAGGCACTCTGATCTCTCCTTCGGCACACCTGGCAGACCAGTGCTCTGTATGTAGTCACAGAGTTGTGCATGACTAAATCTATCTGGTATTGCTAAGTTGAGTCCTTTAAGTTATATAGTGAGGTATAATACTTGTGAAAAGTAGAAGCAATTTGTTCTGTGGCACATACAAGGCCACGCTGTGGGCACTGCACCTTTGGGATATAGGTTCTAGATTGTTTCTTAGAGAGATTGAGTGAGTGCTTTACTACACTTATTTCCATATTCGTACGCCATATGTTGCGTTCATTCCTTATGCTTCACATATGTCTGATCAAGTAATGCGTATAATTTGAATCTCTTTTGTTGGAGAGATTGAAAAATAGCAGCCCCTAAGTGTTGTTTATGTTGCAATTCTAATTCATGAATCTCTTCCAACAGGGAGGCCATAGTGGAAGCCCTTTCCTTCTTCAGCCTTGTGCCATGTGATATTAAAATTCCTCTCAGGACGCATTTTAGAGCCTCCCACTTTATGGGAGAGGCTGTTGTATTGTTTTTATGATCATTAAGGAAAACTGAAATTGCTTCCTCTATGGCCCCCACTGTCAGTGAATCATTTAGCAGGTTCTCATTTAATCTCCAAGTAAATTTGAGTTTTATAGTGTTGGGGACCTTCACTGCAAAATATAGGGGGAAATGATCAGACCACTTTTGTATACCTATCTCGGACCACAGATCCCAGTCCAACAGGCAATGGGAAACCAAAAAATAGTCTATCCTGCTGTACGTGTTATGAGTCGCTGAGTAGCATGTATAGTCTTTATCTCGAGGGTGTAAAGCACGCCAAACATCTACTAGTTGAAAAGAATGAAGCGTCTGCTTTTATCTATTTAAGCGAACGCGTGAGATGTGCAAATTGCCAGTTGAGGTGTCCATGGCTGGATCCAGAGTTAAATTAAAATCACCTGCCATAACTAGGACTCCTTACTCAAAATCTCTAAGTTTCCCGAGAGCCGCAGACATCATAGTAGCTTGAACCTGATTTGGTGCATATATATTCGCTAGTGTAAATAATTGATCAAAAATTTTACATTTAACAAACAAATATCTGCCCTCGGGATCAGTCCGCTCCTGTACATCAGAGACTGGGACAGAAGACAGTATACCAATCGCCACCCCTCTTGATTTACCTACTTGATTATGACTAATGTACCATCTAGAATAATACCTAGTGGGCATTATAGGAACCAATGAAGATTTAAAATGGGTTTCCTGCAGGAAAATAATATTTACCTTTTGTTTGTGCATATCTGATATTATTTGTGATCTTTTCTGAGGAATATTCAGACCTCTGGCATTCAGAGGTCCAAATTTAAGACTCCTCATGGAGGATAGAGATAGGGCTTAGGCATGCATGGCACATGATATCCGTCTATAGAGCGGGCTTCCCAGAATGACACAACACTAACAAAATATTTTTAAAAAAACAACATTAACTGACAAGACAAAAAAAGACTAAGAGAAAACAAAAAAACAAACAAACAAAAAAAAAGAATAGCCGACAGCCCTCCCATCAGTAGCAGAGATACATTGGATATCACCGCAGACCCATAAGTCGCGGTGCATCCCAGGGGGTCTATAGCTCCGCGGTTTAGTACCAAATCCATTGGGTAAAAAAATAATATCCCTTTTTTTTTGTATGTCCCACACCCCCCAACCACTTGGTTGATGGTGCTCCCAATGGTAGAAGAAAAAAAAAAAAGAAAAACAGAAAAAGAGAGAGCAGTCCAGCAACCTGTCTGGGCTCCCTTTGCTCCCAGTCTTATTCAGTCACCTATACACACACATTTTGTGCAAACCGCCATATTTTTTACAATCGTTAGTCTACTCATCAAGTATGTCTAAACTCATTCTGTTTGCTATATACAGCCATATGTGGCCCAGTATGCTCTGGTCCACTCATCGGGAGCGGGTTGGGTCCCATTTGCCTTGGCCCCGCCCCGCCACGCAGGATGAGCAAGAACACACTGCGCCCCCCCCACCATACACCCACAACTATCCCACATATAAATCTCCAGGAAGTGAAAATGAAAAAAAAATATTCAGTAACGTAAATCAATAAAATCTCTCATAACCTTAATTTACCCCAGAGAAAAAAAATATTCATGACAGTGCATCTAGCGGTATATATGTCCCACACACGGGGAGGAAAAATAAATAAATAGGATGCCTATATATCAAGACATTTCCTCATTCTGACGAGTGAACGGTTCTTTAATTCTTTTTCCTATTTCTTTTTATTTCCCTCCTCTTCTTCTTCTTCCTCTTCTATTGCCTTCCAATTATTATTTCTTCAGTGCTTTGGAGATCTTGCTGGTTTCCACGGCTCCCACTCTGGGAACTCCCGGGCCCTCCTCATGGGGGTGGGGGGGGGATCAGGCCACAAGTCTAATTCCACTAGTTGGATGCTCAGATTTTTAGAGAAAGCAGGAAGATCTTTTGGTGATCGGAGGATATAGGCACGGCCATTTTTACGAGCAAGTAAATGAAATGGGTATCTCCAGCTGTAAGTGATCTCGGCCTCAACCAACACTCGGGAGTAAATATTTCCGTTTAGCAAGAGTTTGTTGAGAAAGATCTAAGTAGAGTGTAATTTGTGCACCATTTGAATCTATTGGGCCATGAGTTTGTGCTTTATTTAATAGCTCCTCCTTGCATTTATAAAAATGCACCCTACATAGCACATCTCTTGGTTGAGTTATATCAGGATTTAATGCGCCTGGTATGTGATGGATCCTGTCAATTTCGAAATGATCTATAGCTGGATTGCCTAAGAGCGTATTGAATACCTATTTAGCAATGGGTAGGAGAGCTTCTTGGCCTATTGCCTCTGGGACACCCCTGAGACAAATGTTATTTTGTCTCCGACGATCTCCCATGTCATCCATATGCGACCAGATGTCCTGCAATTGCGTGTGGTGATCTGTAATAATTGTTTGCATCTCTGAGTATCCATTGATTAAAGAAGGGATAACCTGTTCCACTGCGTTCACTCGTTCATGAAAACTCCTGAGACTCCTATTTAAATTCAGCCAGATCCCTTTTATGACTTTCCTCCATCTTGAGAAACATGGTCTCCATATCACTCTTAGTAGGCAATGAACTTAAATATTTCTCCAGGCGAATATCAATAGCTGGAAGATCGTCTTCACTTCCTGATTCTGTGCTGTCTCTGTCTTGTACCTGAAGTGGATTGCTGGAGCTATGGGAAAAATGTTGTGATTGCAATGTTGCATGACCACTCCTACTGCTTCTCCCCCCCACCATATTAGGGGACCTATTATTGGAACTGTGCATGTGCTTATGTGAGCGAGTACTCCGAAAAAAGGCCCCTATATCTGACCTCTCATCTGGCAAGTCAACAGCTTCAGGTTTTCGAGGTTTCCTTTGAGTTGTTTTACTCGTCTTTTATCGATGTATAGATTATATAAATGTACAAATATATAGGATCACGCAGGGAAAAAAAAACAAAATGATATAAAACACCCGTCACGCTATGCTATGGCCTTCAAAGCACATTGCTCAGAAAGGGGAGGAGAATTTTTTTAATTTTTTTTATATATAGCTAATATTTTGTTCGCTTATATATCGTATTTTAACAGAGACCACTGCGGCAGACCGTTACACTGCAATATGTTGCAAATAGGAAAAAAATAAATGAGATTTTAAGCAGTTAGTTAGTTCCTGTGTTATTCAGTAGCCTTTAATAGTATTCATTAGTGATGGACGAACATCTAGCGGGACGGTTCGCGATTTTGCAAACGCGGCAAATGTTCGCGAACCACAGGTTCGCGGCGGGCCCCATTCATTTTAATGGCAGGCGAACATTAAAAACCTTCAGGTCATATTTGCAGCCACAAAATACTTACTATCTGTGCACACATAGTCCCACAACATGGACAATGACATACCAGAAGTATTAAGCGAATCTGCGATCGACAACGACAAGCATTCTTTTTTTATCTGCAAAATTTCGTCAATTCAGGAGTGCATGAAGGCCATGGAAGAGACGCAAGGCCAGGCTATGAAGGGGGTGCAGGAGATGATCTTGCTATTGGAAAAGTTGCCATTATTTTTTTTATTTATTTTTTATAAGTTATTGTAGCGGGTATCCCAAATTTAGGGGTGACCTGAGCAATAGTTGGCTCGGGTCTTCTAACTGTTTGGACTCCTCCTTGCTGCTGCTTCACCTGGCGTTCAGTTCCCCTTAGGTGTATAGGTGGTGCTGACACTTGTACCCGAGGTTGAACCACAGGTGATGGAGTGGCTATTGGGTGTCCTCTCTCGGCAGCCGTGCAGTGGGCGTGGTCTACCCACTGTGCATGCCGGAAGAGGGTACAAAAAGGGGCAGACGCCATTGTTCTGGGTGCAAATACCCGGGGACCTGTACCCAGAGGAGTGTATCCCCTCGAGGGGGGATACGAGCACTGACTGTGGGGTCTCGGGCACATTCAGACCGAGGCTATGGAGTTCCAGGTAGGCCCAGTACCTTTAACTGGGTCTACAAAGCCAGAAAGGAAACCCAGGGAGCCCAGCTGAGGGCAATCGCTCTGACTAAGAGGAAGCCAGGGGAGGATCGGTCCTATAACAGGAGGCAAGTGATAAAGATTGCGGTCTCGGGAGAGGCCTGGTGACCTGTCAGAGGGAAGGATTCCTTGCTCCGCAGACTGCCTTTGCGGAGTGCTGCTACCTAAGGAGGGATCTCCTTGACTTTGTCCTTGGAGGGGACTAAGTCACTGTTCGAGCTACATGCCGGCTGCTAGTGCCATTGGGTGACTATCCGGGTGAGCTGTACCCACTCAGGACCGAGTGGCGATGAAGCCAAGAGTGTGCCTGAATCAGTTCTATCTGCTAACCCTTTTCTCTTTTCAACTCTCCGGTTACTGAAGCAAAAAAGGAAAATAAACTTGTGTTTGAGTTGAAGCGTGGTGTGGACATTGGCCTTCTTTGGGAAAGGTAAAGACTTGCCTCTAAACTCTAGACTGAGAGCCAGTGGAAGGAAGCAACTCACTGCGGGACCCAAAAATATGACACCGCTCAACCTCTTCAAACAGGAGGGTACGGGCATATAGTACGGTGTGCTTTTTTTCTACAAGTGAGCCAAAGGTAGAAACAAGGTCCGTGTGCTACATTATATAAATCGTTTATACAGTTATGCATATACATGGTCTACTGGTCACATGTGTTGAATTCCTCTAAGATCCATGCCTCATTCATTTTTAGAAATGTGAGGTAGTCGAGTGCGCTTATCGGTCACGATCCCCCCTGCTGCGCTGAACGTCCTTTCGGACAGGACACTGGATGAGGGGCAAGCCAACAGTTCCATTGCAAATTGTGTAAACTCTGGCCAGAGGTCAAGCCTGCCCACCCAGTAGTCCAGGGGTTCATCACTTCTCAGAGCGTCCACATCGGCCGTTAACCTGATGTAGTCGGACACGTGTCGGTCTAGGCATTCCCTGATGCTGGATCCGGATGAATCCTGTCGATGGGTCGGCTGAAAGAATGATCTCATATCAGAAGTGACCAACACATCTTCAAACCGCCCTCTTCTTGCAGGCGCTGTTGGATTGGTAACTGTTTCTCTGGGAGTGGAAATTCCTCTGCCAGCACACGCAAAAGCATAATGCAGCATTTCTCTAAGCAAGGCCTGGAAGTGCTCCATTCTGACAGCCCTCTGTGATGGTGGTAACATTTCCGCCATTTTTTGTTTGTACCGGGGGTCCAAGTACGTTGCCACCCAGTAATGGTCCTTGCCCTTTATGCTTTTATACGGGGGTCCCTCTTAAAACACTGGAGCATGAAGGCCCCCATTTGCACTAAACTGGAAGCGGTGTGGTGGCCTGGCTCCTGCTCATCATCCAGGATAATGTTGTCCTCGTTCTCCTCCCCCCATCCACGGACAACAACAGGGATCCCAGAAAGGTTTAAAGCATGCTCTTCTTGCTCCTCCTCATCCGCCCCGGCACCATCCTCCTCTGACTCCTCTTCAGACTCCTGTTGACTTGTCTCAGAGTAGCCCCCCCTGGGAATTCATCCAGCATTGTGACTTCCTCATCTTCCTGCTCCTGCTGCTAGAAGGCTTGATCAATGACACAACACATTGCACGCTCCATAAAGAAGGCGTAAGGTACGATGTCACTGATGGCGCCATGGCTGCGACTGACCAGTTTGGTGATCTCATCAAATGGCCGCAAAAGTCTGCATGCGTCGCGCATGAGCAGCCACTGACGCGGTGAAAAAAAAACAAGCTCCCAGAACCTGTTCTGACGCAGAGTTCGTACAGGTAGTCGTTAACTGCACGTTTCTGCTGGAGCAGCCTATTAAGCATATACAAGGTTGAGTTCCATCGCGTCGGGCAGTCACAAATAAGACGTCTGACCGGCAGATTGTTTTGCCGCTGAATGTCAGCAAGGCGAGCCATGGCTGTGTAAGATCTTCTGAAATGGGCCGAGATTTTCCTTGCCTGCCGCAAGACATCCTAGACCCCAGGCTATTTGACAACGAATCGCTGCACGACCAAGTTCAAGACGTGTGCCATGCATGGCACGTGTGTAATTTTGCCCTGTTTCAACGCGCTCAGCAGATTGGCACACCACTTTACCAACTGTCAAATTGAGCGGTGTTAGCCACTGATCTGCTTGTGAACGCAAAGCTGAAAGGAGTGCAGGGCCAGTGTGGCTCTTGGCTTCCAAGCACAACAGACGCAGCACAGCATGGCAACGTCTCACTTGGCATGTCGAATAGGTTCTGGGGATCTTGGGCGGCGCAGCGGAAGAGACAGTAGCAGCGGAAAAGGAGGAGTCAGCCGAGGAGGAGAGGGAGGATGGAGTAGGAGGAGGAGAAGAAGAGGCAGGCCTGCATGCAATCCGTGGTGGCAAAACCAAATCTACAGGGGTGCCACAAGTTACATGCTTGACGGCCGTCAAAAGGTTCACCCAGTGAGCAGTAAAAGTTATATACCTTCCCTGCCCATGTTTGCTAGACCACGTGTCTGTGGTCAGATGTATCTTGGCACCGACACTGTGTGCCAGAGAAACATTCACTTGCCGCTGAACATGGCCATATAGCTCTGGGATGCCCTTCTGTGAGAAATATTTCCTTCCTGGGACCTTCCATTGTGGTGTTCCAATGGGTAAAAATTTTCGAAAGGCCTCGGAGTCCACCAGTTTATATGGCAGTAGTTGACGGGCTATCAGCTCTGACAAGCCAGCAGTCAACCGTTGGGCAAGAGGGTTATCCGGCGTCATCGTTTTTTTACGCTCGAACATTTGGCCCACAGAAGCCTGCCTTTTTCCAGAAAAACGTGAGGACGGCATGATGGAAGGTGGAGTGGAGGACAATTGTGAAGAGAGAGGAGAAGGAGAAGGAGAAGTAGAAGAGGCTGGACGGTGAGAGCCTGGAGTGTGGCTTTGTGGGTTCTGATGACATTGCTCCCACTGGGCTCGGTGGTGGGAGTTCATGTGCCTTCTTAAGGCATTCGTCCATAGGTGAGTGTTGGGCTTACCGCAAATTATGCGACTGACTATTGTCAGCAGCGGACACGTTAAAAAAAACCCACACTGCGGAGCCATGTGCCGACGTCCTGGGAGCGCCAGATGTCACTGTACATGGTTGATGGCTCGCTCTGAGTCCTGATACATTAGCAGTCTGGTTTGTCCCTCCTGTACAATGTAAGTTCCGCCTGCCTCTCCTACCTATCTTCTGGTCCATCTCTCCCTCTGAACTCCCCTTCTGGTCCTCTCTTGTGGGCACCCACGTGACGTCCATAGACACGTCATCATCGACGTCACCTTCCCCACCACTAACATTAGAGATCTCGGAGTAGGCAGCAACAGCGGGGACCAACCTCCTTGGGCTGATCTGGGTACTGTCGTCAGACTGCTGAGTGGCGGTTGTTGCTACCTCCTCTTCCTGATCCAATGCCAAGAATTCCTGCGCATTGGAAATGTCTTGTGTTGGATCCGAAAATAATTCCAGTGACTCAAGCGGAGGGTTTATGGTGGTGGTGGTGTTGGTGGTAGTGTCTTTGGGGGTGCACACAGCAGAGAGTGAAGAGGGTGCAGATAGAGAGGATGAGGAGGGTGCAGAAGAGTAAGGCTGAGTGAGCCACTCAACCAAGTCTGGTGCGTCCTTTGATGTAATCAAACGCACCTTCTGCAACTTCCCACTTTGGCTCCGGCCTGGTGCTCCTGCCCTACCCCTACCACCCCTGCGGAATGGCCTGCCTCTTCCTCTGCCTGTCATTTTTTTAAATGACCCTGTGACAAAAGTCTCTAGAGAAGTGCAGTATATGTGGAAGAAGGTATATAACACTCCGCTTCAATCTGTCGTTTTGGGGGGCCACTGGTCTATCACACCAGTTATAATACTTTTTTCTAATTGCGTTTGTCACTCATTGTAGTATCGCTGCAGAACCGCTCAGCAGTCACAATGCTGCACAGTAGAAATGCACAATAATATGCTTTCTATATTTGGTAGTATTTTATGCGTGTATTACACCCCTATATACTGCACACCAAATAGTAGACCTATACCAGTCCATAAAAGGCCTTTGTGTGGACCTTTATTAGTTAGCGATTTTTGTCACTAGTCTGTCCCTGCGACACGTCAGCAACCTCTCCCTAAACTGACAAAAGAGCTGCAGAACTGCTCAGCAATGCAGTCACAATGCTGCACAATTGAAATGAACTATATTATGATTTCTATATTTGGTAGTATTTTATGCGTGTATTACACCCCTATACTGCACACCAAATAGTACACCTATACCAGTCCTTAAAAGGACTTTTGTGGACCTAATAGCTAGTGATTACAGTCTGTCCCTGAAACACAGCACAGCAACCTCTCCCTCCCTACACTGACAAAAGACAGCTGCAGAATCGCTCAGCACTGCAGTCACAATGATGCACTATAATATGCTTTCTATATTTGAAAGTATATTATAAGTGTATTACAACCCTATATACTACACACCAAACAATAGGACACCTACACCAGTCCTTAAAAGGACTTGTGGACCTAATAGCTAGTGATACAGTCTGTCCCTTCTCCACACAGCAACCTTTCCCTACACTGACAAAAGACAGAATGTAAAATTGCAGCCAGATCAGGTCTATTTATAAGGTAGGGGGTATGTCCATCAGTGTTGCCAACCGTACGTAGATTTACGTACGGTACGTGAATTTAACCCCTTTTTTGGGGTGTACGTTAATGTCCGCTATGGGCACCGGCGCCCATAAAAAAGATGGGCACGAGCCGGCCATACAACTGCGCATGCGCCGTTCCGAAGCCGGCCGAGCGCAGGAAAACGTATTCACGCTCGGCCGGGCGGCGCACGCACAGTAATGTGATGGCGCCGCTGGCGCCATTTTTGAATACACCGGCGTGACCACAGCGACTGGTGCGAGCCGCGCGACTCGAGTCCTCAGTCCTGCAGTAGCACTCATCATCATAGGTGCCGGTGGAGGAGCGAGCGGAGCACTGACAGGGTGGAGGACAGAGACAGACTCGAGGTGAGTGAAACTGGGGGGGTCAGTGAGTGAGCCTGGAGCGTGAAGCCGTGCCAATGGTGCCATGCAGGGGACACAGAGACTGATGTGCTCTCTGTCTACCGGCACCATATTACTTCTAGAAATCATCAATGTGCTGTGTCCTCCTCTGGCTCCTGTGCACCTTTCCACAGGTCAGGGCAGCACAGTGCTGCCCTGACCTGTGGAGAGGTGAAAGGGGCACAGGAGGAGGACACAGCACACTGATGATGTGGAGAAGTAATATGGTGGTGGACAGAGGAGGAGGCTACTCTGAGGGGGTGAGGAGGACACCATCATGTCCGCAGAGTGTCTCCACCGGCACCTCCTGTAGTATGTCCGCAGCCTCTGTCCCCCTCCTGTAGTATGTCCGCAGTCTCTGTCCACCTCCTGTAGTATGTCCGCAGTCTCTGTCCACCTCCAATAGTATGTCCGCAGTCTCTGTCCACCTCCAATAGTATGTCCGCAGCCTCTGTCCCCCTCCTGTAGTATGTCCGCAGTCTCTGTCCACCTCCCTGTAGTATGTCCGCAGCCTCTGTCCCCCTCCTGTAGTGTGTCCGCAGTCTCTGTCCACCTCCTGTAGTATGTCCGCAGTCTCTGTCCACCTCCAATAGTATGTCCGCAGCCTCTGTCCCCCTCCTGTAGTATGTCCGCAGTCTCTGTCCCCCTCCTGTAGTATGTCCGCAGTCTCTGTCCCCCTCCTGTAGTATGTCCGCAGTCTCTGTCCACCTCCCTGTAGTATGTCCGCAGTCTCTGTCCACCTCCTGTAGTATGTCCGCAGTCTCTGTCCACCTTCTGTAATATGTCCGCAGTCTCTGTCCACCTCCCTGTAGTATGTCCGCAGTCTCTGTCCACCTCCTGTAGTATGTCCGCAGTCTCTGTCCACCTTCTGTAATATGTCCGCAGTCTCTGTCCACCTCCCTGTAGTATGTCCGCAGTCTCTGTCCACCTCCTGTAGTATGTCCGCAGTCTCTCCAGTGTCCACCTCCCTGTAGTATGTCCGCAGTCTCTGTCCACCTCCCGTAGTATGTCCGCAGTCTCTGTCCACCTCCTGTAGTATGTCCGCAGTCTCTGTCCAGTGTCCTCCTCCCTGTAGTATGTCTGCAGTCTCTGTCCACCTCCTGTAGTATGTCCGCAGTCTCTGTCCCCCTCCTGTAGTGTGTCCGCAGTCTCTGTCCCCCTCCTGTAGTATGTCCGCAGCCTCTGTCCACCTCCTGTAGTATGTCTGCAGTCTCTGTCCCCCTCCTGTATCCTGTACGCAGCCTCTGACCATCTCTTGTCATGTCTACAGTCTATGAGGGGATCCTAGAAAGGAGTCAAGAGTGGGAGTGCCGCCGGGATGGGGGTTACGGCCCAGGAAGAAACAGACGTGTGGACTGGGGAGAGGAGATCAGAGCCACCAAGCTGGAGCCGTCAGACTGAGCCCCACACTGTGCACCTGAGAGGAGGTAAGTGACAGTGCCGCCAGGCCATTCTGAGGGGGGGGGTCACTGATGTAAGAAGGTGAATGAATACAATAATGTAAGGGGGCACTGATATAAAGGTTTCCCCCTTATATTAGTACCCCCCCTCCCTTATCTTAGTGTATTCACTCTGTGGAAGGTGGTCTCTATTCACCAGAGCCCCCCTCCACATCAGAGTTCCCCCTTACATCATGATCTGCAGCATTCCCCTTTACATAAGAGTTCCCTTGCACTGTAAGGGGGCATACTGCAGACTCTGATGTAAGGGGGAACTCTGTGCTGGCTGGGTTATAGTAACCTGACCTTCATGTGAATTGAGAAATATGTTTTTTTACTTTTGTTTAACTTAAACACATTGATATTAGCATTAGCTGTGTGTTTATAGTTGAAATGTTGATATTTGCACTGTTTAGCACTAGGGATGAGCTTCGTGTTCGAGTCGAACATACGTTCGACTCGAACATCGGCTGTTCGATCGTTCGACGAAGATCGAACGATTTGGGCCGTTCGCGCCAAATTCGAGTGACGCGAACGGCCCACAATGCACTACGCCATCGCAGTGTCATCCAGGCGCTGTGATTGGCCAAGCATGCACTGTGACCCCGCATGCTTGGCCAATCACAGCGCCGGCAGCGAGGAGAGCAATGATTGGCCACAGGCAGGATGCCTGTGGCCAATTATTGCTGAGGGTGTTTAGTACACGCCCCACACTATAAAAGGCCGCCAGCACGGCGGCCTAGTGTAGTGTGTTCCGGAGCAGGGATAGAGCAGCATAGGCAGGGACAGTGACTTTTATTTCTTTCTTGCTTAACCTGGATTCCTTTAGTTTAGGGAAAGAGAAGGATAGGTAGGGAGAGTGTCAGTGTGTTTTGTGCTTGTGCTATATTGTGCTTAAAAAAAACATTTTTTCTAGGGACAGAAAACTGTAGGTAGGGAGAGTGTGTCAGTTTCTTTCACTGTCAAAGTCCTTGTTTCCAGGGACCTGGAAGGACAGTGAGTGAATTCTCCTTGTGCTAAATTGTGCTTAAAAAAAACATTTTTTCTAGGGACAGAAAACTGTAGGTAGGGAGAGTGTGTCAGTTTCTTTCACTGTCAAAGTCCTTGTTTCCAGGGACCTGGAAGGACAGTGAGTGAATTCTCCTTGTGCTAAATTGTGCTTAAAAAAAACATTTTTTCTAGGGACAGAAAACTGTAGGTAGGGAGAGTGTGTCAGTTTCTTTCACTGTCAAAGTCCTTGTTTCCAGGGACCTGGAAGGACAGTGAGTGAATTCTCCTTGTGCTAAATTGTGCTTAAAAAAAACATTTTTTCTAGGGACAGAAAACTGTAGGTAGGGAGAGTGTGTCAGTTTCTTTCACTGTCAAAGTCCTTGTTTCCAGGGACCTGGAAGGACAGTGAGTGAATTCTCCTTGTGCTAAATTGTGCTTAAAAAAAACATTTTTTCTAGGGACAGAAAACTGTAGGTAGGGAGAGTGTGTCAGTTTCTTTCACTGTCAAAGTCCTTGTTTCCAGGGACCTGGAAGGACAGTGAGTGAATTCTCCTTGTGCTAAATTGTGCTTAAAAAAAACATTTTTTCTAGGGACAGAAAACTGTAGGTAGGGAGAGTGTGTCAGTTTCTTTCACTGTCAAAGTCCTTGTTTCCAGGGACCTGGAAGGACAGTGAGCGAATTCTCCTTGTGCTAAATTGTGCTTAAAAAAAACATTTTTTCTAGGGACAGAAAACTGTAGGTAGGGAGAGTGTGTCAGTTTCTTTCACTGTCAAAGTCCTTGTTTCCAGGGACCTGGAAGGACAGTGAGTGAATTCTCCTTGTGCTAAATTGTGCTTAAAAAAAACATTTTTTCTAGGGACAGAAAATTGTAGGTAGGGAGAGTGTGTCAGTTTCTTTCACTGTCAAAGTCCTTGTTTCCAGGGACCTGGAAGGACAGTGAGTGAATTCTCCTTGTGCTAAATTGTGCTTAAAAAAAACATTTTTTCTAGGGACAGAAAACTGTAGGTAGGGAGAGTGTGTCAGTTTCTTTCACTGTCAAAGTCCTTGTTTCCAGGGACCTGGAAGGACAGTGAGTGAATTCTCCTTGTGCTAAATTGTGCTTAAAAAAAACATTTTTTCTAGGGACAGAAAACTGTAGGTAGGGAGAGTGTGTCAGTTTCTTTCACTGTCAAAGTCCTTGTTTCCAGGGACCTGGAAGGACAGTGAGTGAATTCTCCTTGTGCTAAATTGTGCTTAAAAAAAAACATTTTTTCTAGGGACAGAAAACTGTAGGTAGGGAGAGTGTGTCAGTTTCTTTCACTGTCAAAGTCCTTGTTTCCAGGGACCTGGAAGGACAGTGAGTGAATTCTCCTTGTGCTAAATTGTGCTTAAAAAAAACATTTTTTCTAGGGACAGAAAACTGTAGGTAGGGAGAGTGTGTCAGTTTCTTTCACTGTCAAAGTCCTTGTTTCCAGGGACCTGGAAGGACAGTGAGTGAATTCTCCTTGTGCTAAATTGTGCTTAAAAAAAACATTTTTTCTAGGGACAGAAAACTGTAGGTAGGGAGAGTGTGTCAGTTTCTTTCACTGTCAAAGTCCTTGTTTCCAGGGACCTGGAAGGACAGTGAGTGAATTCTCCTTGTGCTAAATTGTGCTTAAAAAAAACATTTTTTCTAGGGACAGAAAACTGTAGGTAGGGAGAGTGTGTCAGTTTCTTTCACTGTCAAAGTCCTTGTTTCCAGGGACCTGGAAGGACAGTGAGTGAATTCTCCTTGTGCTAAATTGTGCTTAAAAAAAACATTTTTTCTAGGGACAGAAAACTGTAGGTAGGGAGAGTGTGTCAGTTTCTTTCACTGTCAAAGTCCTTGTTTCCAGGTACCTGGAAGGACAGTGAGTGAATTCTCCTTGTGCTAAATTGTGCTTAAAAAAAACATTTTTTCTAGGGACAGAAAACTGTAGGTAGGGAGAGTGTGTCAGTTTCTTTCACTGTCAAAGTCCTTGTTTCCAGGGACCTGGAAGGACAGTGAGTGAATTCTCCTTGTGCTAAATTGTGCTTAAAAAAAAATTTTTTCTAGGGACAGAAAACTGTAGGTAGGGAGAGTGTGTCAGTTTCTTTCACTGTCAAAGTCCTTGTTTCCAGGGACCTGGAAGGACAGTGAGTGAATTCTCCTTGTGCTAAATTGTGCTTAAAAAAAACATTTTTTCTAGGGACAGAAAACTGTAGGTAGGGAGAGTGTGTCAGTTTCTTTCACTGTCAAAGTCCTTGTTTCCAGGGACCTGGAAGGACAGTGAGTGAATTCTCCTTGTGCTAAATTGTGCTTAAAAAAAACATTTTTTCTAGGGACAGAAAACTGTAGGTAGGGAGAGTGTGTCAGTTTCTTTCACTGTCAAAGTCCTTGTTTCCAGGGACCTGGAAGGACAGTGAGTGAATTCTCCTTGTGCTAAATTGTGCTTAAAAAAAACATTTTTTCTAGGGACAGAAAACTGTAGGTAGGGAGAGTGTGTCAGTTTCTTTCACTGTCAAAGTCCTTGTTTCCAGGGACCTGGAAGGACAGTGAGTGAATTCTCCTTGTGCTAAATTGTGCTTAAAAAAAACATTTTTTCTAGGGACAGAAAACTGTAGGTAGGGAGAGTGTGTCAGTTTCTTTCACTGTCAAAGTCCTTGTTTCCAGGGACCTGGAAGGACAGTGAGTGAATTCTCCTTGTGCTAAATTGTGCTTAAAAAAAAAAAAATTTCTAGGGACAGAAAACTGTAGGTAGGGAGAGTGTGTCAGTTTCTTTCACTGTCAAAGTCCTTGTTTCCAGGGACCTGGAAGGACAGTGAGTGAATTCTCCTTGTGCTAAATTGTGCTTAAAAAAAACATTTTTTCTAGGGACAGAAAACTGTAGGTAGGGAGAGTGTGTCAGTTTCTTTCACTGTCAAAGTCCTTGTTTCCAGGGACCTTGAAGGACAGTGAGTGAATTCTCCTTGTGCTAAATTGTGCTTAAAAAAAACATTTTTTCTAGGGACAGAAAACTGTAGGTAGGGAGAGTGTGTCAGTTTCTTTCACTGTCAAAGTCCTTGTTTCCAGGGACCTGGAAGGACAGTGAGTGAATTCTCCTTGTGCTAAATTGTGCTTAAAAAAAACATTTTTTCTAGGGACAGAAAACTGTAGGTAGGGAGAGTGTGTCAGTTTCTTTCACTGTCAAAGTTCTTGTTTCCAGGGACCTGGAAGGACAGTGAGTGAATTCTCCTTGTGCTAAATTGTGCTTAAAAAAAACATTTTTTCTAGGGACAGAAAACTGTAGGTAGGGAGAGTGTGTCAGTTTCTTTCACTGTCAAAGTCCTTGTTTCCAGGGACCTGGAAGGACAGTGAGTGAATTCTCCTTGTGCTAAATTGTGCTTAAAAAAAACATTTTTTCTAGGGACAGAAAACTGTAGGTAGGGAGAGTGTGTCAGTTTCTTTCACTGTCAAAGTCCTTGTTTCCAGGGACCTGGAAGGACAGTGAGTGAATTCTCCTTGTGCTAAATTGTGCTTAAAAAAAACATTTTTTCTAGGGACAGAAAACTGTAGGTAGGGAGAGTGTGTCAGTTTCTTTCACTGTCAAAGTCCTTGTTTCCAGGGACCTGGAAGGACAGTGAGTGAATTCTCCTTGTGCTAAATTGTGCTTAAAAAAAACATTTTTTCTAGGGACAGAAAACTGTAGGTAGCGAGAGTGTGTCAGTTTCTTTCACTGTCAAAGTCCTTGTTTCAAGGGACAGAGAAGGACACCTGAAGGTAGCCCTTATTGCTTTTTTCCCATCTCCCTGCAGGCCATCTATTAGAATGTCTGGAAGGCAAACAAGGAGAGGCAGACAGTCAGGAGGCAATAAAAGAGGGCAAGCAGGCTCTGTGTCTGGGGGCAACAGTGCTGGTCGTGGACGCGGTGCATTGTCATCAGCACATGGCCATGGGACACGCTTGTCCTTCTTTTCGGCAGCTGGACATGTTGAGCCACATCATGCCGAAGACTTGGTAGAGTGGATGACCAAGCCCTCCTCCTCCTCCTCATCCTCTCTCACCCAGGCTCAGGGTACTGGAAAAGCAGCTGCCAAAGCGTCCTCTTCCCTGGTATCAAAGTCAGACTCATCATCAGTCACTCCTTCCCTAGACCCACCATGTCCTCCTCCTGAGGAGTCCCCCGAACTGTTTCAGCACAGTGTTGGGTACATGCTCCAGGAGGATGCCCAGCGTTTCGAAGGGTCTGATGATGAAACCCAGCTAGAGGAAGGCAGTAGCGTGAGAGCAGACAGAGGGGATGCTCAAGAAGGACACCAATCTGGCAGTCATGTTCCAGCAGCTGCAGCATACTGCCAGATTGGCTCCAGTGATGAGGAGGGAGGTGATGATGAGGTCACTGACTCCACGTGGGTGCCTAATAGGAGAGAGGAGGAGGAGGAGGACGAGGAGGAGGCACATCTCCAACGAGGCAGGATGCCCTTTGGTGGCCAGCGTAAGGGCAGTACACTGACGGAATCACACCGCAGAGCTCCGCCTGTGCAGGGCGCTGCCTCTGCCCGTCATTCAAAAAGTTCTTTGGTGTGGGCCTTTTTTGAGGCTAGTGCATCAGATCGCACAGCTGCTGTTTGCAACATATGTCTCAAGCGTATATCGCGTGGCCAAAACATCAGCCGCTTGGGTACCACATGCCTGACCAGACATATGTTGACCTGCCATGCAGCTCGTTGGCAAGCCTACCTGAAAGACCCACACCAAAGAACAAAGCGGACCTCTCCTTGCACCGCATCAGCTGGGATCTCCAACCCCACTATAACTTCAGTCCTCTCTGAAACATGCACTGAGAGGAATGAAGGTGTAGAATTAGGTGTGTCACAGCCAAGTACTTGCGGCCACTCTGCTAGCAGTACACCGACGTCCGATTCTAGCAGGCAAATTTCCCTGCCCCAGCTGCTGGACCGTCGAAAGAAGTTCACTCCCAGCCATCCACATGCCCAGCGGTTGAATGCTAGCTTGGCTAAATTGCTAGCGCTTCAACTGCTGCCTTTTCAGTTGGTAGACTCGGCCCCCTTCCGTGAGTTTGTGCAATGTGCGGTTCCTCAGTGGCAGGTTCCCAAACGCCACTTTTTCTCACGGAAGGCTATTCCGGCTCTCTACCGGCATGTGGAAGGCAATGTCTTGGCCTCGCTGGACAGGGCGGTCAGCGGTAAGGTGCATATTACCGCTGACTCATGGTCCAGCAGGCATGGACAGGGACGTTACCTTTCTTTCACGGCCCATTGGGTCACCCTTTTGGCAGCTGGGAAGGATGCAGGACAAGGTGCAGTAGTGTTGGAGGTTGTCCCACCGCCACGCCTCCAAAATGCTACTACTGGTTGTGACACACCTCTCTCCTCCACCCCCTCCTCTTCTTCTTCCTCCATGGCCTCTTCCTGTGGTTTGTCCTATGAACCAGCGGTGCTCCGTAGCCGTTCACGGGGCTACGCAAGTACGCAGGCAAAAAGATGCCATGCCGTGCTTGCGCTGGTGTGTTTGGGGGACAGAAGCCACACTGGGGCAGAGGTCCTGTCTGCTCTGCAGGGCCAGGCCGAGAGGTGGTTGACGCCACGCCAGCTTAAGCCAGGAATGGTGGTTTGCGACAATGGCACCAACCTCCTCTCCGCCCTCCGACAGGGACAACTGACCCATGTGCCCTGTGTGGCTCACGTCCTTAACCTGGTGGTGCAGCGGTTCTTGGGCAGGTACCCGGGCTTACAGGATGTCCTGAGGCAGGCCAGGAAAGTCTGTGTGCATTTCCGCAGATCTTATAATGCCAGTGCTCGCCTGGCTGAGCTGCAAAAGGAGTTGAACCTGCCCAAGAACCGCCTTATATGTGACATGCCCACCAGGTGGAACTCAACGTTGGCCATGCTGCAGCGGCTGCACACGCAGCAGAGGGCCATCAATGAGTACCTGTGCGACTACGGCACCAGGACAGGGTCAGGGGAGCTTGGTTTTTTTTCTCCACGCCAGTGGGGCATGATCAGGGATGCATGCACTGTCCTGGCACCATTTGAGGAGGCCACGAGGATGGTGAGCAGTGACAGTGCATGCATCAGTGACACTGTACCTCTTGTCCACCTGTTGGAGCACACGCTGCGTGGAATAATGGACAGGGCACTTGAGGCAGAACAGAGGCAGGAAGAGGAGGACTTCCTTGCCTCTCAAGGCCCCCTTTACCCAGACAGTGTTCCTTCTGTCCCACCCATCGCACAGGAAGAGGAGGAGGAGGATTGTGTCAGCATGGAGGTGGAGGCTGGCACTCAGCATCATCAGCAGCAGTCTTTTAGGGATGATTTACAGTCCCAAGAAACCAGTGGACTTGTACGTGGCTGGGAGGAGGTGGCTGCGGATCATGTCGTCCTTAGTGACCCAGAGGACTCCGGAGCGAATGCCTCAGCAAACCTACGCTGCATGGCCTCCCTGATCCTGCAAAGTCTGCGGAAGGATCCTCGTATTCTTCGGATCAAGGAGAGGGACCATTACTGGCTGGCCACTCTCCTTGATCCACGGTACAAGGGTAAGGTTGCGGACCTTATGTTACCATCGCAGAGGGAGCAGAGGATGAGACAACTCCGGGAGGCCTTGCAGAAAGGTCTGTGCAACGCGTTCCCAGAGACTGGGAGGTTACAAACTCCTGGTCCTGGACAACGAGTTGCTGAGGCTTCGGCCAGTCAAAGAAGGAGCGGTGGGGAAGGTGGCCGTCTGACCGATGCGTTCAGACAATTCTTTAGTCCGCAGCCCCAAAGTATGATCGGTTCCAGCAACCATCGCCAGCGTCTGATAAACATGGTGCAGGAATATCTAGGGGCAAGGTCAGACTTGGACACCTTCCCCACCGAAAATCCTCTGGCTTACTGGGTCTTGAGGATGGATCACTGGCCAGAGCTTGCACAGTATGCAATTGAGCTACTGGCCTGTCCTGCATCCAGCGTTCTTTCGGAACGCACATTCAGTGCTGCTGGAGGATTTGTCACGGATCACAGGGTGCGCCTGTCCACCGACTCGGTTGATCGACTGACTTTCATCAAGATGAACCAGTCTTGGATCACCACCAGCTACCACACACCTGATGCTGATATAACAGACTAATTGATTTTAACATGTCACATCCCTTCAAGACTGATGCTGATGCTGAGTGCCTGTGCTGTTATGTTGACTGGCTATCCTCCTCCTCCGAGTCCTCAATGATACGATTGATGATGATAGCTTGGAAGATCATTTTTGTTTATGGGTGCCGCCACCAGTGGCTAAGGCCCAATTTTTCAGCCCCTGTTTTACAGGGGCGTGTAATTACAATTTTTTTAGCAATAATTTGCCATAGGGCTCATTGCTGTGCTCCAAATACAGTATCTGTGAGGGGTTGGAGTGTTGTGGCACCAGTGCCTAAGGCCCAATTTTTCAGCCCCTGTTTAACAGGGGCGTGTCATTACAATTTTTGAAGCAATACTTTGCAACAGGGCTCATTGCTGTGCTCCAAGTACAGTATCTGTGAGGGGTTGTAGTGTTGTGCCACCAGTGCCTAAGGCCCAATTTTTCAGCCCCTGTTCAACAGGGGCATGCAATTACAATTCTTGATCTAATAATTCACAGCAGGGTCCATTGCTGCACCCACCAAGAGTAACTCTGAGGGCTTACAGTCTTGTGGCAACGCCACCACCACCACCACCACGAAAGGCCCAATTTTTCAGCCCCTGTTCAAAAGGGGCATGTAATTACAATTCTTGATCTAATAATTCACAGCAGGGCCCATTGCTGCACCCACCAAGAGTAACTGTCAGGGCTTACAGTGTTGTGGCACCAGCACCACCATCAAAGCCCCAATTTTTACTACCACTGTTCAACAATTATATGTAATTAAAATTCCTGATATAATAGTTGACAGCAGGGCGTTCCAGCACCCACAAAGAGTAACTGAGTGCTTACAGTGTTGTGCCAACACCAACAACTAAGGGGCCTATTTCTGCAGAGTATATACGGCAGGTCCCTACTTTCAAACATCCAACTTACAAACGACTCCTACTTGCAAACGAAAGAAGACAACAGGAAGTGAGAGGAAATCTACCCCTAGAAAGGAAAATTCTCTCCTGTAAGAATAAATATGGGAGAAAGGGGTCTCATCTGTACTGATGCTTTATCAGCAATCCTTGTTTCAAGAAAAACACCACATTTCAAAAACAGTTGTCATTGGGACGGAAAGTGAGGTGAAATGTTCTGAACAGGGGCACAGACAGCAAAACAAATGTTACATGGGTGATAACCCTTACCTATGTTTCCCAAAAAGTTTAAAAATAGATTTTTGGGCTGGAGCTACACTTCAACAATGTACCTGTTCAAAATTACAAACAGATTCTACATAAGAACAAACCTACAGTCCCTGTCTTGTATGCACCGCCTGTATACGGCTGTTCAGAGTATATAGGGCCTTTTTTATTTTATGTGCGGGGTTCCCCTTAATATCCATACAAGACCCAAAGGGGCTGGTAATGGGCTGGGGTAGGGGGGGGGGGTCATGGGGTAGCTATGCCATTTTTCTTAAAGAATTTCATCCATATTACCGGAACCAGACATTACATTAAAGCCGCAAGCAGTTTTAAATGGCTTTTTTTTCCTTTAGAAGTGTCATTTTGTGCAGGGACAGTTCTAAACACGGGAAACACGTGGCACTTCACAGGCATACTTTAGACACCCCCCAGGTACGATATTTAAAGGAATATTTGACTTTTTTTTTTTCACTTTATGCATCATTAAAATGACTGCTCCCGAAAAACGACCGTTTTTAAAACTTCTTTTTGCATTGATACATGTCCCCTGGTGCAGAACCCGGGTTCCCAAACCCTATTTATGACAATAACATGCATAATAGTTGTTATAATTAGCACTTTAGAATTCGAACGTTCGCATCCATTGTATTTAATAAGGTTCTAATGTTCGTTCGAACTTTCGGTCCGTTCGCGGGTTCTGGTGCGAACCGAACCCGGGGGTGTTCGGCTCATCACTATTTAGCACTAAAAACAGTAATTTTAGGTACTGTTTTTGCAGCGTCAGTAAAAAATGCGGCTCTGCCAGTAATCTTCATTATTTTTGCCAGTAAGAAATTGGTGCCGTACAGAAATTTTGGCATCCTTGCCAGTAAATTTCACTTCAGGGGGTTGGCAACACTGATGTCCATGTGCTGAAATGTCTCAATTGGCTGTCCTGTACCACATGATGGATGTGTCATGGGTCAAAGTTCTCCACAATGTAAAAGAATATGGCGGCTGGAACAGCGCCATATGTCCGCCGGTTTGGCGAATAGCGAACACGCAAAGTTCGCTGCGAACCGACCTCGGGGCGAACCGCAAGGCCATCTCTAGTATTCATTATCAGATATTCATTGAAAAGATTGAATATATGGCAATATAGCTGTGTGGCAGTGCAGCAATATCTTAAGTAGCTAGTTGCATGAAGCAAGCGCACATGGCAAGCATAACACAGTTGAAAGTTCTCCATAAAAATCTCAGAGCTCAAATAAGTTTGTCTTTTTCAGTAAATTGTAAATTGTTAGTTCAACTGATAAATGAATGTAGCAACGTAGCAGTATAATGATATAGAGCTGTAGCTTGTAGCAATAGCAAGCAATAGCAATCTCAATTGATATAGTTGATACAGTTCATATACGCGATTCTCACGTGAGGGCTCAGCACTACTCACTCTGAAGTCCGCTCCTTGTGGATGACAAGCGCCTTTGCTGCTTTTCTTAGGTAACTAGATAACTAGGTACTCACGGCTCTGAATGGCATCCGAGTTGCCTGCAAGGATGACCACATTGCTCCAGTTGGGGTCGTTAAGGTCGTGCTTCACCAAGTGTTTCCATGATGGTGATAGTAGACGTCTGGCTCCAACAGCATCAGCTCCAGCAGCTCCAACTGTGATAGCTCTAACGGCTCCGTGAACTCGACCAGCTCCTTATGAGGTTACAAAATCACAGCACAGCATCAAGCAGGACAAGCAGAACACCAGGCACTCTCACCTCCAGGTACTGCCGATTAACCTGCTCATGGCAATACACAGTATTACACCTTAGCACTTCAAGAGAAGGTTTACAGCAAAAGAATACAACTGACAGGCTTCAGCAGAAAGGCTTCGGCAGCAGTAGCAGTAGCAGGAGCATATAACTCCGGTCCCTTATAGTCTCTCTCGATATGCGGCAATGGTGAGCAGATTCCGCGCTCTCTGGCTTCACATCTATTGCAATACACAGTCGACACACAGCCGACAGCTAATTGCTAACTACTGAATGCTCGTGTTAGCGGGGGTTCGTTAGTAGTCCAGCTTAGGAAGCTGAGGGCAGCATGGGAGCTCGGACAGAGGACGTGCTCACACGGCCTCACTCAGACCCATTGTGGGTCTGAGTGAAAATGTACCTGGATGACTGTTACTCATTTCTATTTTGACACGGATGAAGATGTTGTTTATCTAATACTGTTTTATAAGCCACAAAATCAAACTTTATTCTTTTAAAAAAAAATAGAATAGGAATGTGATATAATTGTGTGTTACATGTCCGAAATTTGAATCAACATACCGTAACCATAGGAGATCCAGCTAGTCTTATGTTCTCATTTATTAAATGCAATAATCTCACGAATACTGGATCGTCATAGTTAAAGCGATGGCCCAGCATGATGGATACAATGATATTGGCCACGGCAGCATTCATTATCATGGAGTTTTCAAATGGTTTTCCTGAAATTAGAATAATTACTAAGGTGTGTGTATATAATTAATTATAAAGTGGTAATTATTAAGTGGTATGTTTAGACTGAAAATAAATATGCATCTGGATCAATTTTATTTTTAGGTTTTTCAAATTAATTTCTTTCTCTTTTGGTATCAAAACTTTGTTTTACAAATGAACATTCAATGCATTTAGAACCATTATATTGAAAAAAATAAAGTTCAATAATAATTAAAAACGTTTTCTAAAGACTGATTATAGAAGAAGCTTTTTGACTTCAAACTCGTATTTAAAACTCTGAATTGCCAACTGAACAGATAAGATGGGGAAGTCATTCCTTTGATTCATTGAGCTCTGTCTAAAAGTTGATCTTGAGCCATTGAGCTCTATAATCAAAAGCCTACAGTTTCACCTACCATTTGATTAAGGCTCCATTTACACTATCATGCAACTTTGGACACAAAGTCGCATGACAAGTCACAGCCCATTGATTTTAATGGCACCCATTCCATCTATGTGACTTTGAAAAGGTGCCTGCACTACTTTGCTGTGACTTTTCATGCGACTTTGACCCAGAGAGTGTAAAGTTGGAACAAAGCTGCACTTAAAGTCGCACTTAAAATTGCCCAACTTTGCAGTCACACTAGTGGAAATGTAGCCTTACACAGTACTGTACACAACAGCTGCTAGTGTAAGGCATACAGCTCTGTGAAACACATCAAGTTATTTTGACTGGAATTGTAATACAATTTTGAGAGACCGTTTATTGTAGTGCGAGATTTTCTCCATTTAGTAATTACTCTGCACATTTGGCCTAAGAGAACCACCTATTCCTTCTATAATCCAGTAGCATCAACCGTAAAAGACAGAAACTGATAAGAAGTCTCCCCAACAGAACACAGACAACATTTAAAACCCAATGGAGTCCCAATCTGTCCTTAAATTGCATACAAAACAAACAAAAAAAATTGGCTAGAGAGGCAGAATAACCCACAAAGTCAGTACTATCTTGTTAAGAGAATTGGCAAGTGACTAACCTCCGAAGGATTTAAACTTGTTCACCAAACATTCACTCTCTTCAATAATCTTGTTTTCAAGAGTTATCTTCCCCATCCCAAAGTCTCTTAGTGTTGAAAGAGCAAACCGTCTCATCACTTTCCAATTGTCACCATGAGAAAATATAATACCTAAAAGAAAACTAGAACACAAACATAATTAAGGGGCACAACTAAATTAAAGAGTTACATTTAAAACTCCAGGGAGCTGTTACAAAGGGAAAAACATTAAAAGTGCATTCAAAATAAAAAACACAAAAATCAGCACAAGGGACATAACTTAAAGTCAGTAGCATGTGTCCCTTGTGCTGATGCCTCGTCTTTTATGTGAAATTGTTTCATTCCCCTCTCCTTCACTGGTATATTCTTTGGGTGGGGGTTAGGAGAACTAAGGGGCCGTTACAGGCTCTCATCAAGAGTGCCCAAAATATGCTCACCCTTTCCTCTTAGCTGCTCCATTCATAGAATCTGTACTGAAACATGATCAATGATTGAATTAATGAATGGATGGAAGTTTTAATCATCCACCCATAGATCATTAAATTAGGAGAAAACAGAGGATTAAAATGGGAGTAAACTCGCCTGTAATAGGGCTTACTTATAGGTACTGTAAATATCTCCTAAACGTGCACCGTTTAGGAGATATTTACGTACGGCACATGCATTCTGAAGGAATGGCATACCCATGCTGTTCCTTCAGAGTCTTGTGCCTTAAACGGTGGCTTTGATGTCATCACGGCTCTGGTCGCTCACACAGCTGGTGTCCGCAAACCTGAAAGGGAGACTGGGTAAAATATGGGAGCGCCTTCAGCGGTGACAGCGTGCTGCTGGAGGGCTTCTTTCTAAGGCAAGTTTCACATAATGTGCTAGTATGTGATGCATACTAGCACATTATGACATTACCTTGCAGGTTTAAAAAAATATAATAAAAATACTTCTGCTTTAAACAGTTTAAAATTTGCCAGCAGCAGGACATTTTTAATAAGGGAGAATTGGTTAACATGCTCTAGTAAAGTACTAGAGAGTACAGACGGGTATTACTAATATTATTTTCAATCCTCCAAATAGATCACACTACTACCCCTGACAATGAAGTCCACTGTTTTTCTTCCCAGAAGGCCACTAACATACTTGTTCAGGAATTATATGGTCAGCATTTACATTCACCAAGGTGCTTGCCCATAAATAGCCCAGCTGTGTAAATCCCAATGCTGGTGCAATTGCCTTTATGATTTTGGCTGTGTGTTCAAGTCGCACGGATACCATACCATACTAGCTTATTACGCTTGAAAAATACAAAAAAAAAAAAAACCTGTCTGACTAAGTGATTATATGGGGAGAGGAGACTGATGGAATGCTTTCTCCTGCTTGCAGCAGACAAGTGGTATAAATATCAGTCTAAGGTACACATTAAATTAGAAGTACAGCCAAATCTCATTTGGCAGTACTTCTCCTGTGGATCACAGGAGTGCAGTTCGTTCTTCACTCCTGTGACCCATTTTCAGCAGACAGCAGGCCAAAGCCCGCTGATGTCACAGAGCCGGTCCAGGCTGAGGCAAGATCGCAACAATATGGTCAGGATCCGCCCACTACCTTGGATCGGCACCTGGCTCAAACTCTTAACAGGTTGTGTGTAAAGCTACAGTTTTTTTTTTTATTGCAGATGGCTCATTGTACAGTCAAAAAAAAATAAAAAATGTACACTACATTCTGTGGAACTGATATTTAAAATGAAGGTTGAATTTGATAAATGTATGAATACGTTAAAATCTTTTATGAAACTGGGGCAGTAATTTTACTGCAGGCAGCAAAGGACATGGTTTCTGAGGATCCCTTGAGCAGAGTGCATATCTACACACTTAGCGGATGTGCCTGGTAGTCCAATCTCTTTGGAAACGATTATATAATATGTTATTGCCACTATTAGACCACCCAATTTCCATTCAAACAGGGAAAATAGTACTTCTTCGACAACCCATATACAACCAAAAACTATCCAATGGTGGGTGTCTACCCCAATTAATGTACAGCATAGTCCACAATGGGAAAGGGGAATGGTGAGGAGCACCAGGGTTGTGACATCCAAATAAATAATCACACAAAATGAAAATATAAAACAAGCATTTATTGAAAAAGCTAAAATGTCATCTCTATTGAAATAGTGGAACTAGACATTGAAAATGTGCAAACAACATTATTGTATATAGAATAATACAGTACAATAAATCCAAATAGATATACAAAATTGTGCGTTTTGCCAAGCGAAACTGACGCATTTCCACCAGTGTGATCTTCTTCAGGGATTGTCCTTGGATAGCACAATGGATGATTCTATAGCTGAAAAATGTACAAAAACGCAATTGATTGGTGATGCCGGAAATCATCCAGAGTGGAGATGGAATCACAGGAAAGAAAGAAGACACTAGCAGCCCATGTTTCCCAGACACAAGGCATAACAGCAAAAAATGAGGGCAATGAACCTTCATGGACAGATGTAGAGCCAATCATGTGACCCAGCAGCTGGTGGTTGCAGATCAAACACAGTTATTGGAAAAATAGGAAGAAAATCTGTGGGTTAAAATCCAATAGCAAAAGAAAAATTAGAGTGACAATAGGCCAATAGATCAGTAAATTTGAGAGACATTCCTCGCTTGCAACATAGCACCACCAACCAGAATCTGCTCCAGCAAATCCCTGAAGAAGACCACACTGGTCAAAACGCGTCACTGTCACTTGGCAAAACACACACAATTTATTTATTTATTATTTTTTCTATTTGAATTTATTGTACTGTATTATTCTATATACGATAATGTTATTTGCACATTTTCAATGTCTAGTTATGTCACCCATTTCAATAGAGTTGACATTTTAGCTTTTTCAATAAACGCTTGTTTTATATTTTCATTTTGTATGATCATTTAATATTTGGATGTCACAAACCCCTGTGCTCCTCACCATTCCCCTTTCCCATTGTGGACTATGTTGTGCAGGGAAAAGAGTACTTAACCCAAAACCAAAAGGCCCCACAAAATATCAGTTTGATGATCACTGCAACTAAGTAAACAATTGCAAAAGCTTAGTTGTCCACTGCTCTTTCATGAACGAAAGTTAAAACTAGAATAAACAACGCATTCTCCAATGAAAAGTTGGTAGCTAAACCTACAGACTCTGGGAATCGTGGGTCTCATATTTTCTACCAATAGACTTTGATTGTCATTGATAAACCTCTAAAGATAATGCTGTTGTTAACATAACTAATGCCTTGTACACATGATCGGAATTTCGGATGGAAAAAGTCCAGACTTTTTCCATCGGATATTCCGACCATGTGTATGCCCCATCAGAGGTTTTTCTGAGGAATTCCGTGGGAGTTTAGATCAGGGGCGGATCCAGGGGGGCAATGGGGCAATTGCACCCCCGAGAAAATATTACTGACTCTGAGACTGAGCGCTCCCCGGGTAACCATAGCCACGGTCGGGACAATTCACAGCCATTCTTAGCATGAGAAACTGCTCAGAAACCTCAGACTGCACTTTCCGCCCCCTGTACCTTCCCCAGAAGTTTTCAGCCTCTCTCTCCTGCAGGTTGCTGCTTGAGTGGGAGGGATGGGGGGATGTGCCATTTCTCCCGAGGTCACGCTCACCTGGAAGAGGGAGCCCTGTGATCAACTGCAGTGCTGAGCAGAGGGAGCCGAGTGAAAGTTCCTGGAGGTGAGCTCTGCTGCTAGCACTACATTGTGGATATGTTTACAGGCACCTCTATGCTGAGTCTGCTGAGTTACTGCAGCTTAGCATAGAGGTGCTGTTAGCTGATCTTCTTCATCTTTTCATAATGTAGATTAGTGAGCAATTTAACTAATTAAAGGATTAGGACTTCCCCCTTGTGTTTACTCTCCTGATCCTCCCCAGTGTAAGCTCTCCTACCCCTCTCCCCCAGTGTAAGCTCTCCTGACCCCCCCTGTAAGTTCTCCTTATCCCCCCAGTGTAAGCTCTCCTGATCTCCCCCCAGTGTAAGCTCTCCTGATCCCCCCCCAGTGTAAGCTCTCCTGATCCCCCCCAGTGTAAGCTCTCCTGATCCCCCCCCCCAGTGTAAGCTCTCCTGATCTCCCCCCCAGTGTAAGCTCTCCTGATCCCCCCAGTGTAAGCTCTCCTGATCTCCCCCCCAGTGTAAGCTCTCCTGATCCCCCCCCCAGTGTAAGCTCTCCTGATCCCATCCCCAGTGTAAGCTCTCCTGATCCCCCCCCCCCAGTGAAAGCTCTCCTGATCCCCCCCAGTGTAAGCTCTCCTGATCCCCCCCAGTGAAAGCTCTCCTGATCCCCCCCAGTGAAAGCTCTCCTGATCCCCCCAGTGAAAGCTCTCCTGACCCCCCCCCCTAGTGTAAGCCCTCCTGATCCCCCCAGTGTAAGCCCTCCTGATCCCCCCCAGTGTAAGCCCTCCTGATCCCCCCAGTATATGCCCTCCTGATCCCCCACACCAGTGTAGGCTCTCCTGATCCCCCACCCCAGTGTAGGCTCTCCTGCCCCCCCCCAGCATGTGCCGTTCTGACCCCCCAGCGTGTACCGTTCTGACCCCCCCAGTGACACATAGTCCTTTGCTCTTCTGATCCCTGTACATTGCTGTTCATCCTAATAACCCCTGTCCTCTGCCCTGCTGTTCCCTGCACCCTACTGACCTCTGTACACTGTATTATACATTAAATGCAGTTATTTTCTGGCAGTGCCCCTCCCGAGACTAGACTCTGGATCCACCCCTGGCTTAGATAGAGAACATGTTCTCTTTTACTCCAATGGAATTCCGATGTGCTTTTGGCTGGGCAAAAGCCAGATCGTGTGTACGGGGCATTACACATATGCCATATACCCCTAAGAATCCTCACCTCCTCCCCCCTCCATTCCTATACCTCTTCCTAGTTTTTAAAATCGTTAGCTGCAGACCATCTGGTCCAAAACACGTTCCAATGTTCACTTTCATGCTGCTTCGTGGGTTTGTTCATAGGCAACTACAGGTCCTTCTCAAAAAATTAGCATATTGTGATAAAGTTCATTATTTTCTGTAATGTACTGATAAACATTAGACTTTCATATATTTTAGATTCATTACACACAACTGAAGTAGTTCAAGCCTTTTCTTGTTTTAATATTGATGATTTTGGCATACAGCTCATGACAACCCAAAATTCCTATCTCAAAAAATTAGCATATCATGAAAAGGTTCTCTAAACGAGCTATTAACCTAATCATCTGAATCAACTAATTAACTCTAAACACCTGCAAAAGATTCCTGAGGCTTTTAAAAACTCCCAGCCTGGTTCATTACTCAAAACCGCAATCATGGGTAAGACTGCCGACCTGACTGCTGTCCAGAAGGCCATCATTGACACCCTCAAGCAAGAGGGTAAGACACAGAAAGAAATTTCTGAACGAATAGGCTGTTCCCAGAGTGCTGTATCAAGGCACCTCAGTGGGAAGTCTGTGGGAAGGAAAAAGTGTGGCAGAAAACGCTGCACAACGAGAAGAGGTGACCGGACCCTGAAGAAGATTGTGAAGAAGGACCGATTCCAGACCTTGGAGGACCTGCGGAAGCAGTGGACTGAGTCTGGAGTAGAAACATCCAGAGCCACCGTGAACAGGCGTGTGCAGGAAATGGGCTACAGGTGCCGCATTCCCCAGGTCAAGCCACTTTTGAACCAGAAACAGCGGCAGAAGCGCCTGACCTGGGCTACAGAGAAGCAGCACTGGACTGTTGCTCAGTGGTCCAAAGTACTTTTTTCGAATGAAAGCAAATTTTGCATGTCATTCGGAAATCAAGGTGCCAGAGTCTGGAGGAAGACTGGGGAGAGGGAAATGCCAAAATGCCTGAAGTCCAGTGTCAAGTACCCACAGTCAGTGATGGTCTGGGGTGCCATGTCAGCTGCTGGTGTTGGTCCATTGTGTTTTATCAAGGGCAGGGTCAATGCAGCTAGCTAGCAGGAGATTTTGGAGCACTTCATTCTTCCATCTGCTGAAAAGCTTTATGGAGATGAAGATTTAATTTTTCAGCACGACCTGGCACCTGCTCACAGTGCCAAAACCACTGGTAAATGGTTTACTGACCATGGTATTACTGTGCTCAATTGGCCTGCCAACTCTCCTGACCTGAACCCCATAGAGAATCTGTGGGATATTGGGAAGAGAAAGTTGAGAGACGCAAGACCCAACACTCTGGATGAGCTTAAGGCCGCTATCGAAGCATCCTGGGCCTCCATAAAACCTCAGCAGTGCCACAGGCTGGTTGCCTCCATGCCACGCCGCATTGAAGCAGTCATTTCTGCAAAAGGATTCCCGACCAAGTATTGAGTGCATAACTGAACATAATTATTTGAAGGTTGACTTTTTTTGTATTAAAAACACTTTTCTTTTATTGGTCGGATGAAATATGCTAATTTTTTGAGATAGGATTTTTGGGTTTTCATGAGCTGTATGCCAAAATCATCAATATTAAAACAAGAAAAGGCTTGAACTACTTCAGTTGTGTGTAATGAATCTAAAATATATGAAAGTCTAATGTTTATCAGTACATTACAGAAAATAATGAACTTTATCACAATATGCTAATTTTTTGAGAAGGACCTGTAGACTATTCATCGATACAAAACATCCAATGTCATTGAATACTAGACTGAACCCATGCATGTTATTGTAACTAAATATGTGATGAAAACATGTTCATTCTCTCTTTTGATACATTCTCTCAGTTTACATGATAAAACGGGGGCAGTAATATTAATCATATAAGCATTACACTCCCACTTTTTTAAACCTAACTGAAGGCAAAAATGAATTACCTTGTCACAATGACATGATGGACACCTCCAGGGGAGTTATTCTTCTAGTTTGTATCTCTCATTGAGGCAAAGTAGACAGCAAAGGTGAAAAACAAGATGTATTTAATGACTTAATCGTTCGCTTATAGGAAAACAAACTAAAAAATAAATAAGCATAGCATATAAAATTGCTACACAAAGCTATACAATAATATTAAAAATCACCTTTCCATTTTAATGTTAAGTTACTGTAATTTCTTAAAGATTATCAAAAAATTCAATGCAAAATGGCAATCTGGAGTTATTCTGTACAAAGTTGGAGTACATAATGCCCCCAGAAAGGTAATTTCCTGCTTGCCTCTCTGTTTTGGCTGTTTAAATCTCTGTTTTCTTGTTCATACATCACGGGACACAGAGCAGCATAGTCATTACTATGTGGGTTATATAGAATTACCTTCAGGTGCTGGCACTGGCAACTTCCAAAACAGGAAGTACCCTCCCCTATATAAGCCCCTCCCATCCGGGAGTACCTCAGTTTTTTGCCAGTGTCTAAGGTGTTGGCCAAGGTTAACATGTATTCATCTGGGCTTGTGTACAGGTTCTCTGGGCCTTAGCAAGCTATTCCGGATCCGACCAAAAAAGCTTCATAGCTAAACGGTCGGTACCCGGGCCTTGCAGAGAAGAGCAGGGTTTTGCCTGTAATGCCTCTCTTAGGAGGGCTGGACCCTGGGATCCAGAGCTCTGGTCATACCCAAAACCAAGAGGCTATCTGTGCAGGGTGCTATACAGGTCCAGGGGAGTGGAATCCTTGGGAACCCGGTCCCTGAAGGTCTAGTACAATGCCTGCCGTGAGAGGTGAAGTTTGGGCTTCTGTGGACCAAACAAAGTCCTGCGGCGGGGAAAAGGTACTTGGTTCTATTGAGGGGACCCCCAAGCCTAATATGTCTTTCTGCCTGTTACCTAAAGGGTATTCCCGCTAATAGCTGTATATGCCTAAGAAATCCTAGAAATGTTTTTTCATAAGGGAAGTTTTAAAAAAACTGTAAACCTGGAAATGTTTTTCATAAAGGAGGTTTTAAAAAAAAAAAAGACAAAAGTGCGGTACCTGTGTTTGTCCACTAGAGGCCGCTGTGGAACGTCTTTTTTCTTGGGACTATTCCTTCCATGGTGAAAGTCCAGGCAGATGAGTGAGCTCTCTATCAGGGAAGCTGCATTCCTCTGTCATGCTGCCAAGTAGTTTCCTTCCATCCCCGAGTCCTGGTGAAACAGGGACCCTGGCTCCTCTCCCTACATGGCGCCAAGAGCGCACACGTGCATGCGCGCGCACGTGCGCACACATGCTTTCTTTTTATAAGGTTTAGCTTCAAAAAGGGGGCGGAGCCTGGCGGATGACGCGCTCTGTGCGCCCAGCGCTTCTGCGCATGTGCGGGCGTCCCAGCAAGATAAAAGGACTCAGTCCACGCTGCTTGCTATGGACACAGAGCATGAAAAGGAGCTGGTAGCATGGTATAGGGGCTTACAGCGGGCGGTTGATACAGGCATCCCCAGAAAGACGCATTAGTAGACACCCACTGATGTACATAGCAGCAAATTGCATTAGACTATTTCAGTAAGGGGTGTATTGCGGCTGGAATACCTCAGCTTTGAACTAAGGAATATGCCGCCTAAAAAACTCCGAGATATACCTCTCAGGAAGTGTAGGGGGTCTCCATCGGGCTCTGAGGATCTGGAGCAGTCATCTGCACCCTCCTCCCCTGAGAAATCAGAGGTTAATACCCATAAGGAACCCCCGGGAGTGCCAGGTACTGCGGCTGTCCTCAGTCCACCTGCTCCTGCATATATAACAGAGGAGGTTTTTTCCTCAACTCTGGAGGGATTGGAGCAGAGATTGGCTGCATTGATCGCTTCTTCTCTACAGGAAAGAAAGCGTGCCAGATCTCCATCACCTCCATTAGAGTGCCTGTTGGCAGAGCAACAGTCCCAGGAAGGGACCGACCTACCTGAAGGGGATCAGGAGGAGGTTAGCTCTGTTTTTGAGGAATCGACAGTAGATGAACCATTTTCAGCATCACAGACTGAAAGATTGTGGGTCCAGACCCTAACTGACATGGTTCGATCTGCATTTAAAATGCCTCTTGTTGAACCATCAACTACTGCTGTCTCCTCATTGGGGTCGCTAAAAGCTCCCCAGGTTAATTGCTCCTTTCCAATACATCCATTATTGGAAGGACTTATATACCAGGACTGGGAACATCCTGATAAACTATTTGTTCCGCCTAAAAGGTTTCCGGTGATCTATCCCATGGAGGAAAAGTTCACCCAGAGATGGAATGTTCCGAAGGTGGGTGCAACCATCTCTTCTGTGAACAAATCACTGACATGTCCAGTAGATAATGTTCAAATGTTCAAAGATCCAGTGGATAAAAAATTGGAATCTTTATTAAAATCTGCTTTTTCCACAGCAGGGGCTGTTACACAGCCAGCAGTGGCAGCTATTGGAGTCTGCCAAGCTTTAAAGGATCAAATGAAAATGGTCCTGAGGGATTTGCCAGACCAACAGGCCCAGGCTCTGGCTGATCTGCCTAGAGCATTATGCTTTGCGGTTGACGCCATCAAGGATTCTATCCATCAGGCCTCCCGCCTCACGCTGTCTTTGGTACATATGCGTAGGCTTCTGTGGCTCAAAAACTGGTCTGCTGAAGCTCCCTGTAAGAAGCTCTTAGTTAGCTTCCCATTTCATGGGGAACGCCTTTTTGGCGAAGACCTGGATAAGTATATCCAGAAGATTTCCAGTGGTAAAAGTACTCTCTTACCGAGTAAGAAGTGGTCTAGGGGTCCATCTTTTAAGAGGACTACCTCTCCTATCCCTGCGACGTCTGCTACTAAGCAGTTCCGACGGCCTCCTCGGTCAAACTCAGGAGGTAAAAATCAGGGACAGCCACAGGGTAATAAAAAGCCCTGGATCCGAAGAGGTACTAAACCAGCCTCCAAGTCAAGCCTATGAAGGGCTGCCCCCACTCAAACGGGTGGGGGGAAGACTTCAGTTGTTCGCAGAGACCTGGCGGGAGACGATCAAAGACAGATGGGTGCTCTCCGCAGTAACTCTGGGATACAAGTTGGAGTTAAAAGAGTCTCCTCCGTCCCATTTTATGTGGTCAGGCATGCCAAGAGACCCTCTGAAAAGACGGTCTCTCCTATTGGCGTTAGAACAACTATTGCTCCAAGGAGTAATTATGGAGGTTCCTATGGAAGAGTGGGGGTTGGGTTTCTACTCAAACCTTTTCACAGTCCCGAAGCCAAACGGGGACATAAGACCCATATTGGACCTAAAGAGTCTAAACAAATTTCTAAACGTCCGGTCTTTCCGGATGGAGTCGATCCGATCGGTCACCGCTGCCCTACAAGGGGAGGAATGGTTAGCCTCGATCGACATCAAAGATGCTTACTTGCATGTTCCCATCTTTCCAGGTCATCAAAAATTCCTACGCTTTGTAGTAGAAGGGCGCCATTTTCAGTTCAGAGCCTTACCATTCGGTCTGGCCACAGCACCACGAGTGTTCACAAAAATTCTGGCCCCACTGTTGGCCGATCTAAGAACACGGGGTGTAACGATAATGGCATACCTAGACGACCTGTTGTTGATGGACCACTCAGTTGCCAAGCTAGAAGTGGTAATTGTCGATACAATCAAGTATCTAGAATCTCACGGTTGGGTCATCAACCTGGACAAGTCAGCCCTACAGCCAGTGAAAAACCTGGTATATCTAGGGCTACGGCTGGATTCAGACCAGAGGAAGATTTTCTTACCTCTAGACAAGGTATCCTCTTTGAGGGGCTTGGTCCGTCTGCTTTGTGCAAAAAGACAGCCGTCCATACGCCTGTGCATGAGGCTGCTAGGAAAGATGGTAGCATCATTCGAAGCTGTGCCATACGCCCAATTCCACTCAAGGAATTTACAAAGGGCCATATTGTCAGCCTGGAACGGAAAAGTTCAGGCTCTAGACTTCCCGATGGCTTTGTCCCCTTCCGTTCGGAAGAGTCTCTGCTGGTGGTTGATCCCCCAGAATCTCCAGAAGGGAAAACCCTTCAGCCCGATATCTTGGAAGGTGGTCACTACAGATGCCAGCCTTACAGGCTGGGGGGCAGTACTGGAGCAATGGTCTCTCCAGGGCAGATGGTCAAATGTAGTAAAAACCCTGCCCATCAATCTCTTAGAGATACGAGCAGCCCGGTACGACCTAGTAGCCTGGACATCCAGACTCCAAGGGTCCCCTGTCAGAATTCAATCAGACAATGCCACAGCAGTGGCATATATCAATCATCAGGGAGGCACCAGGAGTCGTGCAGCCCAGAGGGAAGTAAGTCACATCCTGGAATGGGCAGAAAAGCATGTCCCATGTATATCAGCTGTCTTCATTCCAGGGGTGGAGAATTGGAAGGCGGACTTTCTGAGTCGCCAACAGTTATGCCCAGGGGAATGGTCCCTTCATCCCGAGGTCTTCCGAGCAATATGTCAGCGGTGGGGAACACCGGATGTAGATCTGCTAGCATCCAGATTCAACGCAAAGGTGGACAGATTTGTCTCCCGGACAAGGGATCCCCTCGCTTGCGGCTCGGATGCTCTGGTGTTCCCTTGGGATCAGTTCAGACTGATATATGCATTCCCTCCGCTACAATTGTTGCCTCGACTCCTTCGCAGAGTCAGGTTGGAGAAGAAGCCGGTGATCCTGGTGGCTCCAGCATGGCCCCGAAGGGCCTGGTACGCGGAGATCATCAAAATGTCTGTGGGGAGTCCTTGGACCCTTCCACGTCGTCCGGACCTGCTTTCGCAAGGACCGATATACCACCCTTCCTTACTAACTCTAAGTTTAACGGCCTGGCTATTGAGTCCCACATCCTAAAGAAGAGAGGTCTCTCTAACTCTGTGGTATCAACTATAATCAATGCCAGGAAGCCTGTATCCAGGCAGATCTACTATAGAGTTTGGAAGGCGTACATCACTTGGTGCGAGGCCAGAAAATGGCATCCACGTAAGTACGTTATAGGCAGAATTCTGGACTTCCTGCAGTGGACTGTAGACAGGAAGTTTGCCTTAAGTACTATCAAGGGCCAGGTTTCGGCCTTGTCAATACTATTTCAAAGGCCCCTGGCTATGCATTCACTTGTCAAATCCTTTATGCAAGGTGTGACTCGTATTATTCCACCGATTAAGGCTCCCATATGCCCATGGGATCTAAATTTGGTTCTGTCGGTTCTGCAGAAGCAGCCATTTGAACCTTTGCGGCACATTTCCTTGGTTCTACTCACCAGGAAATTGATATTTTTAGTAGCCATATGCTCGGTTAGAAGAGTGTCGGAATTAGCCGCCATGTCCTGTAAAGAGCCATATCTGGTTATCCATAAGGACAGAGTAGTATTACGTCCTCACCCAGCCTTTCTTCCTAAGGTGGTATCGAGGTTTCACTTGAACCAGGATGTGGTTCTTCCTTCTTTTTTCCCCAAACCAAGCTCGGTAGAGGAAAAGTTATTGCATTCTTTGGATGTAGTAAGAGCAGTTAAAGCTTATCTAAAAGCCACTGCTCAGATTCGTAGAACGGATTCTCTGTTTGTTCTGCCGGAAGGCCCCAGAAAGGGTCAGGCAGCATCAAAATCTACTTTAGCCAAGTGGATTCGACAGGTCATAATACAAGCCTATGGCTTGAAAAGTAGACCGCCTCCGTTCAAAGTTAGGGCGCACTCCACGAGAGCAGTTGGAACTTCATGGGCAGTGCATCACCAGGCCTCCCTGGCGCAAATTTGTAAGGCCGCAACATGGTCTTCAGTACACACGTTTACTAGGTTCTACCAGGTGGACGTGAGAAGTCAGGAGGATGTCGCCTTTGGGCGCAGTGTGTTGCAGGCCGCAAAAGATCCTCATGCCTGATGGCGCCCAGCTTATGTATGGTGTATCCCCCCCCTCATGTGGCATTGCTTTGGGACGTCCCACATAGTAATGACTATGCTGCTCTGTGTCCCGTGATGTATGAACAAGAAAGTAGGATTTTTAAAACAGCTTACCTGTAAAATCCTTTTCTTGGAGTACATCACGGGACACAGAGCTCCCACCCCTCTTTTGGGGACACGTATTGCTTTGCTACAAAACTGAGGTACTCCCGGATGGGAGGGGCTTATATAGGGGAGGGTACTTCCTGTTTTGGAAGTTGCCAGTGCCAGCACCTGAAGGTAATTCTATATAACCCACATAGTAATGACTATGCTGCTCTGTGTCCCGTGATGTACTCCAAGAAAAGGATTTTACAGGTAAGCTGTTTTAAAAATCCTACTTTTCTGAGCTACCCAAGGTGACCAGATGAGACACTTTCTACTGTAGGGTGACTTGTTGCACTAACACACTGATTGCTTTATATTCCATATTCATACTGTTTAACCACTTAAGGACCAAGCCTCTTTCTGAGATTTGTTGTTTACAAGTTAAAAACATTTTTTTTGCTAGAAAATTACTGAAAACCCCCAAACATTATACATTTTTTTCTAACACCCTAGAGAATAAAATGGCGGTTGTTGCAATACTTTATGTCACACCGTATTTGCGCAGCGGTCTTACAAGCGCACCTTTTTTGGAAAAAATAAACTTTGAGTTAAAAAAATAAAACAGTAAAGTTAGCACAATTTTTTTTATATTGTGAAAGACAATGTTACGCCGAGTAAATTGATACCCAACATGTCACGCTTCAAAATTGCGCCCACTCGTGGAATGGCGACACATTTTGACCCTTAAAAATCTCCATAGGCAACGTTTAAAAAATTCTACAGGTTGCATGTTTTGAGTTACGGAGGAGGTCTAGGGCTAGAATTATTGCTCTCATTCTACTGATCACGGTGATACCTCACATGTGTGGTTTGAACACCATTTTCATATGCGGGAGCTGCTCACGTCACCTCAGATCTCATATTTACACTAAAATGCAACAAAAAACTAAAATAAAAAAAATTGGCATTTGAAAAAAACAGTAAAAAAAAAAAATGGCCCTTTAAGAGCTATGGGCGGAAGTGATGTTTTGCTATGGTATGGAGACAGGTGGGGGCCATCTTCCCCTCATTCGTCTTCATACCCGGCCACGAGAAGGACCCGATCGCCTCCGCCAACGGCTCCGGTAAGCAGCGGAGGGCACAGGAGAATGGCGGGCGGGGGGCCCTTTCCCCCCCCCGATAAAAGTGATCTTGCGGTGAATCCACCGCAGAGACCACTATTATTGTAAACCGTCCGCCGGCTGAAGAGGAGGATACCTGGTTTTTGGCAGCTAGCTGCTGCCATAACAGAGATATCTCTCTTCAAAACAGCTGACGTTTATCGGCCTGCGGCGATCCGGAAGTGGTTAAATCATTTTTCTATTTACAAACTGGTTCACCTCAAGAAAACCCAAACGTAAACATAACACATAAGCAACAAAGCTAGAAGCAAACACACTTTAACCACTTCAGCCCCGGAAGAAATGGCTGTCCAATGATTAAGCCATTTTTTGCGATTCGCCACTGCATCGCTTTAACTGACAATTGCGCGGTCGCGCGACGCTGTACCCAAACAAAATAGATTTTTTATTTTAGCGCTAGAAACAAAAAAAAGAGCGACAATTTTGAAAAAAATGTAATAAAACATGTTGTAATGTAATAAAACAACTTGCTATAATAAATATCTCCATTTTTTTTTTTTTAAAAAAAGCAAATTTTTCCTCAGTTTAGGTCGCTATGTATTTTTCTACATTTTTTGCTAAAAAAAATAATAAAATAAAAACAATAAGTGTATATTGATTGGTTTTCCCAAAAAGTTATAGCGTCTACAAAATAGGGGATAGATTTATGGCATTTTTTTAATAAGTATTTTTTATTAGTAATGGCGGCGATCTGCAAATTTTATCGTGACTGCGACATTATGGCGGACACATCGGATACTTTTGATGCTATTTTGGGACCGTTGTAATTTATACAGTGATCAGTGCTATAAAAATGCACATTTACACTTTGGCATAAATTATATATATATATAGTTTATATAAAAATAATCAAATACACCATTTTTTTCCTTAACTGGATAAAGAAAATTTGATTTGTTAGACATAACCAATAAAAACAGCCAAAGTTTTTTTTTTTTTTGCCATGAGCTACATATATTTATACTCTTTGCTATCATTAAAAAAAAAAAAAAAAAATCATCCTCACTGTACACTTAGCAAATAGGAGGTTACAGATTAATGTAGACAGAAGTTACCATGTCCTTCTGTAATGTCTTGGAATATGGGGATGTAAGGTCTCTCAGAAAACTCTTCAGCATGGTTAATGAGAGCATCCTTCACCGTCTCATAGCCACACAGGATTACCATCTTTTGTGTCCCTATTTGTACGCTGAACACTGTCCCGTATTTCTTAGCCAGCTGCATGGGATACAAAACATATCAATTACATCTTCTACTGTAATTAACCACTTGCTTACTGGGCACTTAAACCCCCCTCCTGCCCAAACCAATTTTCAGCTTTCAGCGCTGATGCATTTTGAATGACAATTGCGCGGTCATACAACACTATACCCAAATGAAATTTTTATATATTCTTTCCCACAAATAGAGCTTTCTTTTGGTGGTATTTGATCACCTCTGTGGTTTTTATTTTTTGCGCTATAAACAAAAAAAGACTGCCAATTTAAAAAAAAAAAAAAAAAAACTATATGTTTTACTTTTTGCTATAATAAATATCCCAATAAAAAATAAAATAAAAAAAAGAAGTCTCAGTTTAGGCCGATACGTATTCTTCTACATTTTTTTTTTGTAACAAAAATATGTAGAAGAATACGTAATGGCCTAAACTGAGAATTTATTATTATTTTTATTTTTTTTAAATCGCAATAAGTGTTTGTTGATTGGTTTGTGCAAAAGTTATAGTGCCTACAAAATAGGGGATAGATTTATGATTTTTTTTGTATTTTTTATTTATTTTTTACTAGTAATGGCGGTTATCTTTGACTTTTGTCAGGACTGCGATATTGCGACGGACAGATTGGACACTTTTGACACTATTTTGGGACCATACACATTTATACAGCGAACAGTGCTATAAATATGCACTCATTACTGTATAAATGTGACTGGCAAGGAAGGGGTTAACACTAGGGGGCGATCAAGGGGTTAAATGTGTTCCCTGGTAGTGATTCTTACTGTGGGGGGAGGGGACTGACTGGGGGAGGTGACCGATGGTTGTCCCCATGTACAAGGGACACAGCATCGGTCTCCTCTCCCTGACAGGACGCGGATCTCTGTTTACACACAGAGATCCACGTCCCTGGCTCTGTGACTGCCGATCGCGGGTACCTGGCGGACATCGCGGCCGCCAGAAACACGCATCAGCACCCGCGTGACACAGCGGGCTCAGCTATTCCGCGATGCGTGGTGGCGTGCAACATGGAAGTAAACAAGAGAACGTCCAGGGACGCCCTCCCGCCAGTTCAGGTCCGTGCTGCGGTCGTCTTTCGGCTATAGCGTGGATCTGAAGTGGTTAAAGATTAATGATTTGTTTGATCAATCACTAATCTGCCATCTGATCGGCAAAACTAAAAGTGCTGCCTCAACATGACAAGAATATTTCATAACGAGCCTGCCACTAGAACTAAGCAACAACCACCCTTACGACTTGTATCACCCGGTGCATACTTAGACCACACAGGAGTGAAGTTTAACCACTTAAGCCCCGGACCATTATGCAGCTTAAGGACCAGAGGTGTTTTCAGAATTTGGCACTGCGCTGCTTTAACTGGAAATTGTGCGGACATGCAATGTTGTACCCAAACAAAATTTGCGTCCTTTTCTTCCCACAAATAGAGCTTTCTTTTAATGGTATTTGATTATTTTTTTTTGCGATATAAACGGAAAAAGACTGAAAATTTAGAAAAAAATAAATTATATATTTTCTACTTTTTGTTATAAGAAAAATCGAATAAACTAAATTTTAGTCATACATTTAGGCCAAAATGTATTCAGCCACATGTCTTTAGTAAAAAAAAAATGTCAATAAGCGTATATTTATTGGTTTGCGCAAAAGTTATAGCCTCTACAAACTAGGGTACATTTTCTGAAATTTACACAGCTTTTAATTTATGACTGCCTATTTAATTTCTTGAGGTGCTAAAATGGCAGGGCAGTACAAACCCCCCCCCCCAAATGACCCCATTTTTGAAAGAAGACACCAAGGAAATTGCTGAGAGGCATGTTGAGCCCATTGAATATTCAAGTGATTGAATAATGACTAAAAAAATAAAATAAAAAATTACAAAGAGTTGTCACTAAATGATATATTGCTCACACATGCCATGGTTATATGTGGAATTGCACCCCAAAATACATTTTGCTGCTTCTCCTGAGTACAGGGATACCACATGTGTGGGACTTTTTAGGAGCCTAGCCGCGTACGGGACCCTGAAAACCAAGCACCGCCTTAAGGATTTCTAAGGGCCCAAATTTTTGATTACACTCCTCACCACCTATCACAGTTTCGAAGGCCATAAAATGCCAAAATAGCACAAAACCCCCCCAAATGACCCCATTTTGGAAAGTAGACACCCCAAGCTATTTGCTGAGAGGCATGGTGAGTATTTTACAGCTCTCATTTGTTTTTGAAAATGAAGAAAGAAATTTTTTTTTTTTTTTTTCAATTTTCAAAACTTTGTGACAAAAAGCGAGATCTGCAAAATACTCACCACACCTCTCCGAAAATATCTTGGGGTGTCTACTTTCCAAAAAGGGGATCATTTTGGGGGGGGGGGGGGGTTGTGCCATCTGGGCATTCCATGGCCTCCGAAACTGTGATAGGCAGTGAGGGGTGAAATCAAAAATTGATACCCTTAGAAAGCCTGAAGGCGGTGCTTGGTTTTTGGGGTCCTGTACGCGGCTAGGCTCCCAAAAAGTCTCACACATGTGGTATCCCCGTACTCAGGAGAAGCAACAGAATGTATTTTGGGGTGTAATTCCACATATGCCCATGGCATGTTTGAGCAATATATCATTTAGTGACAACTTTGTGCAAAAAAAAAAAAAAGTATTTTTTCCGCAACTTGTGTCAACATATAAAATATTCCATGGACTCGACATGCCTCTCAGTATATAGCTTGGGGTGTCTACTTTCCAAAATGGGGTCATTTGGGGGGGTTTTGAACTGTCCTGGAATTTTATACACAACACTGGGAAGCTTACCTCCACTCTTCTAACCACTTGAAGACAAAGCCCTTTCTGACACTTTTTGTTTACATGAAAACATTTTTTTTTTGCAAGAAAATTATGTTGAACCCCCAAAAATTATATATTTTTTTAAGGCAAAGGCCCTACAGATTAAAATGGTGGGTGTTGCATTTTTTTTTCCACACAGTATTTTCGCAGCGATTTTTCAAACGCATTTTTTGGGGAAAAAATACACTTTTTTTAATATTAATGCACTAAAACACACTATATTGCCCAAATGTTTGATGAAATAAAAAACATGATCTTAGGCCGAGTACGTAGATACCAAACACGACATGCTTTAAAATTTCGCACAAACGCGCAGTGGCGACCAACTACATACAATTTTAAAATCCTTTAAAAGCCTTTACAGGTTACCACATTAGATTTACAGAGGAGGTCTACTGCTAAAATGACTGCCCTCGATCTGACCTTCGTGGTGATACCTCACATGCATGTTGCAATTGCTGTTTACATATGACGCCAGACCGACGCTTGCGTTCGCCATTGCTCAAGAGCAGGGTGGGACAGGGGTGCTTTTTTTTATTATTAATTTTGCTTTTTTATTTTTAAACTGTTCCTTCCATATTTTATTTTTTTATCATTTTTATTGTTATCTCAGGGAATGTAAATATCCCAAATGATAGCAATAGATAGTGACAGGTACTCTTTTTTTGAAAAAACTGGGGTCTATTGGACCCTAGATCTTTCCTCTGCCCTCAAAGCATCTGACCACACCAAGATCGGTGTGATAAAATGCTTTCCCAATTTCCCAATGGCGTTTTTTATATCCAGGGGGGGGGACATTCCCTCCCACTGCTTGTAAAAGCAGTCCAGAGGCTAATTAGCCGCTAGGATTGCTTTTACATGAAAGTCGGCCGCTGGCTGAAAAGAATGATACCAAGATGATACCTAAACCCGCAGGCATCAATCTGGTATAACCATTCAAAGTCCAGCAACATATCAGTACGTTGCTGGTCCTTGTTGGACATGTATTGTAATCTTTTTTTTCATGCAGCCTGTTGGCTGAAGGAAAAAAAAGAGATTGATCGGTGGGTATGCCCACCATTAGAATACCTCCCTTCATCCACCCACTTCTAATGATGGGCATACATGCACCATTTATATATGCCGAAGCATGGGGGCATTCTCCCGCAAAAGTTATGCCGCACACACATGGTCAGACTTTTCCACGGGCATGCCTCCGTCTGAATTTTGACCGTATGTACGCGGCATTAGGAGCAAAATCGCTCCTCCGCCCCTGCTGCCCCCATGCTTCGGCATATATGCTCTTTTTTTTTTAACTGTGGTGGTGAAATCACCTCCTACAGCACTGGAGTCGCAGGGATCAGGCTTGTCTCTGCGAACGCTGCAGTTATGTGTGTTGCGTTTTGTAAGTGATTGTGATCGATCGATACTGCACTTGGGTGGCCTGGGCTGGATGGAGGGGCAAAACGCAGGTGCTAGCAGGTATCTGGGCTGATCCGGCTAACACTGCGTTTTTGGGAACCCTAAACTGCTGGGGACGCTAGTATAGATCTGATCAGATCAGATATTGATCTGTTCAGATACTATACCACCAAGGGAGGTGTATGCTTCACGCGTGGGTGTTAGCGTCACTCGCACTAACCTGACGCTGCCTGTGGCGACGCAGACCCTCTCTGACGCTAAAACCTAATTGATATTAAACTTGTGCACAATGGAAAAATTCGTTCCGTTTCGGTTCGTTTCTTTCCGGTCCTGTTGATTCGTAATCATTCGTAATTTTGCTAGACGGGATTTTTCGTGTTCGGACTCATTCGTATTTTTGCAAGCGTCATTTTTCGTTGAATTTTTTGTTGCTTTATAATTCGTACTTTCGGTAGAGTACGTTGTTTTTCGTTGATTCTGGACACAACTCCTACTTTCGTAACTTTTTTTGGGTTCGTTGATTCGTAATTTTCCGTGTCTCTCTCACAACGACGCTGCCTATTATGCCTAATGTGCTTCGAATGGATTTGTACTTTTCTAAATACATAGCGGTTATTTGTAACGATTCGAAATCTCGTATTTTACTTTCGTTTTTTACATGCGGCTATAGGCTCCGCCCCTGTACACCATTTTGAGAGGGTTCAGCACGGTGAGGGAGAAGCAGAGAGCAGAGCAGAGTGAGTGTTATTGTGCTTCGAATGGATTTGAAATCTCGTATTTTACTTTCGTTTTTTCATGCGACTATAGCCTCCGCCCCTGTACACCATTTTGAGAGGGAGTTCAGCATGGTGAGGGAGAAGCAGAGAGCAGAGTGAGTGTTATTGTGCTTCGAATGGATTCGTACATTCGTAACTTTTTTCATAACGAATTATGCCGAAGACCTTCGGGCATTCGCTATTTTGCGGTATAATTTATTTCGGATTCGGTTTTATTCGTAATTGCTCTGTTCGGAAATTCGAATGCTTCCGAATGTCCGAAAGTTGCTAAATTCGGACGAATTTTGATTCGTTACGAAACGAATTGCACAAGCCTAATTGATATCACCCGCCGGGCGATCAGGGGGTTAAACCTTTATTGGGTTATATACGGCGGGTGCTCTGACACTATAAAAAGCAAACTAACTAACCAGCGTCACCCATAACACTTATATGGTGATCACTGGTGAAAGGGTTAACTAGGGGCAATCAGGGGGTTAAACCTTTATTAGGTAATATATGGGGGTACCTGACGCTATAGAAAAACCTGACGGGAACCTAAATAACAAAATAACTAACTGGCTAACCAGTGTCACCCGTAACACTTATATGGTGATCACTGGTTAAAGGGTTAACTAGGGGCAATTAGGGGGTTAAAACCTTTATTAGATAATATATGGGGGTACCTGACATCATAAAAACCTGCGGCGGAACCTAAAAAAAATAAGTGGCTACCTATCGGCATCACCGACACTAAGACAGCAATCAGAAAAACTATTGCTTAGTGACACTGGCAAAAGGGGGTGAAAGGGTTACCTGGGGGGGCGATCAAGGGGTTAAACCTTTATTAGGGGGGGTTAGGGGGCTACACTGGACCTAAAACACTCTGCCCTGACACTTTTACAGTCACAAATGTCACTGATTGCAGTGATCAGTAAATAAATGGTCACTGCAATCCATGACACTGTGACTGGGGGCTGGGGGGGTGATCTGGGGGTGTCTGGGGGGCCTGGGGGGGCGAACGTGTGCCTGGGGGGGGCAACGTGTGCCTATGTGTCCTGGTGTCAGTGTGCTGTTTAGTGCACTAACCTGATGTCTTCTCTCAACGGCGCTCGGTATATGTGAGCGCCGCAGGAGAGATGACATCACTTCCTCCTGCCTGTGTAAACATTACACAGGCAGAGGAAGCTTTTCATTCACCGGGAGCGATCGCAAGGGGGTGGCCGGAAACGAATGGCCGTCCCCTCATCACGGATCGCTCCCGGAACGATGCCGACCGCTCACTGTATAGAAGGGGGGTCCAATGGGACCCCCCCAACTATACGAAGGCAGGCACGTACAGGTACGTGATTGTGCCTGTCCGTGCCATTCTGCCGACGTATATATACAGTGAGCGGTCGTTAAGTGGTTAACGGCCATTGAAATCCTTTAGTACACAATTGAGTTAAATAAATAGCAATACTTATTAATAAATGACAATAACGGTGGGTTGATGGTTCTTGAAAGCACCAAGAAAACACCCAGAACATTGTATCTGTGGCCCAAACTCTGTTACTTGGTAGGCCCCAACACCGCTACACCATCTGGGAGATGATTACAGAAAACTACCACAGAATACCCATCTGTACATTAATACTGGGTCTCAAAAACTGAACAACACTAAAATGGGATGCCATACTTTCTAGGGTCACTGCCCACCTTTATACAAACAAAAGACCTTTAAAAGACCATCACACTGAAAACCCATGGTAATCTCTGTTAACAAAGAATAAAAGGCAACAGGAAACAAAATGCAGGGTGGGGAGATGTTTAGGCCTTTGGATGCTTACAAGTCTGAGAATACAATTGCCCTGCTCCTCTCTGCAGATTGGCTCAGAGGACCTTCTCCCCTTAAGATCCCGTTCATTTATCACATTAAGCCGTGTACACACGATCAGTTTTACCGATAAAAACAGTCCGATGGACTTTTTTAATCGGACAAACCGATCGTGTATGGGCCCCATCTGTCTTTTTTCCCATCGGTGTTAAAAAATAGAACATGTTTTAAATTTATCCGATGGAAAAAAAACGATAGCAAATTACTATTGTCTGTGGGGAACTCCATCGGATAAAAAACCCACGCATGCTCAGAAGCATAGAACTTAATTTTTCTTGGCTCGTCGGAGTGCTTTACGACACGGCGTTTGGGACGATCAGTTTTTTGACTGATGGTGTTTAGGCAAGACTGATGGAAGTCAGCTTCATCGGATTTCCGATGGAAAAATCCATCGGTTTAAAATCCATAGGAAATCGGATCGTGTGTACAGGGCTTAAGAGATCATCCTTTTCTTTACACTTCATCTGCCCTGTAATGCGGCCATTATGCCCATGTCTTTTGTCTTCTTTGTTCCGAGATCTTTATGGATTTGCTAAGTTACATCTATATATTTACTAAAATAGTTGACCACACTCTGCTGCTTCCAAGGACATCTCCAGGTATTGAATATTTTTATTCATAAAATGGCACCTTAGCTCTGCACAATTACACTTCAAAAAAGTAATTGTTTTATGCAATTTAAAATACATATCATACGTGTTTCGGCAAAAGGTACTTTTCAAAACAATCAGGAGATATCATATAAAAGAGAAAGTCAAATCTGAGGCAAAATTGATCAGGTGCAGTACAAAGTCTCAATAACAGGTGCTCTTGGAAAATGCTTTAAATAAGCCTACTAAAGTAACCTAAATCAAAATAAAAGCAATAAATGATTATTATTCTCAATTGCTTTATCAATGCACCATACCTCTAAGAAGGTCCTGTATGGCCTTTTCAAGTCCAGAATATGCATATTTCCAATGATGGGTAAAGGTTTTGGGCCGGGTGGGAAATTTGGGTAAACATTCTGGTTGGAGCCACGAGTAACCTTGACCAAAAAAAGACAGAACAGGACCAGCAGAAGAATTGAGAATGGGTCAATAAAGAACATGACCCCAGAATTCCTACAAAATAATAGTGCAAATATAAAATGAGGTACTTTAGACAATTTATACATTCATAGAAATCATTAAAAATACAGAATCTAACATCATGATTGTATCGAATATTCCTGTTAGTCTTCACTGGGATTGATATTTCTAGATTGTGTTACACGTCTGGCAAACAATTAGCTATTTAATTTTGTAAATCTCAAATTCCACAGGTGATTCTAGAACATTTTGTATTTCCTGAGTTGAATTGCAGAACCTGCATTCCTCATACCCTCAAGGCAATTACAGTCTGATACAAAAGACCCACACTCTTTTGTCAGACATGACTGAGTGATCACACTGTTGGTTGTTGGTACAGCAATAACCTCAGTCAATGGATGTAGTTTCTAGTAGCTGATATCAGAAAACCACAATCCATAGGAATCAGATATTTCTTGTATGGCACCGACAAATTTAAATCAATCAGTCACAGATGGGGATGAGCTCCGGCGTGTTCGCACACTCCATGTGCAGAGCCCGCCAGGAAGTCGGCACGGCGCTGTGCTAATCACAGGCAGGGAGACATGTCCCGATCTCTGCAGCCACGCATCGGACATGTCTCCCTGCCTGTGATTAGCGCAGCGCCGTGCCGACTTCCTGGCGGGCTCTGCACATGGAGTGTGCGAACACGCCTGAGCTCATCCCTAGTCATAGACTATGTAACTTGGATCCTTTAAATAATGTTCAAGGCTTTTGCACTTAAAGTATATTTAAAGCCAAAACATTTTTAGGATGCTCGAATTGAGGGTTTTCCCATAGGAGGAGGTTAAAGTAATTGTCAACCTTTACAGACCACTTTTACCTACAGCTAAGCCTAGATTAAGGCTTACCTGTAGGTGCAACAAATATCTCCTAAACCTACACGGTTTAGGTGATATTTGAAAAAAAGACAGCACCGATGTCTACGGCGCATGCGCGCCATAGACAACGGCGCAGGCGTGCCGTTAGTGAATGGGATCATACTGTTAGTGGCGGCTCCCGCGCATGCATACTAACTCATTATGCCTTTGTCTTGCAGGGAGTATTTTTATTTATTTATTTTTAACCAAGGCTTTACTTCCTCTTTAAATTCTCTCGTCTATGCTGAAGCACCAGGTATTGTCCATAGCTTAATTAAAGTAGAACTAAAGGCAAAACTTTTTTTCCCCCCATTTTAGATAGAGAAAAGGAGGGTTAAAACCCCTGCCAGATTTTTTTTTTCCAATTGATGTCCTTTTGTAGATATTTCCCTTCACTTCCTGTCCAATAGCCAAACAGGAAGTGAGATGAAATCCCTACAAATGAAGGGAATTCCTTGAGGACCCCCAGGTCACCAGAACTAGTGTCCCCATTGGAAGATTACCCCTCTATTACTTTTCTGGGCACAACCCAAATTTTTAGATTTTCTTTTACTTTCATTATTAATGGTAAACAGGAAAAAAATGTGGGTGGATCTCCTTAACTGGGGCACAGACGGCAAATAAAAACTGAAAGGTGTTCTAATCCATGACCACTATATCCAAAACAAAAAAGGCATAAGGTTTGTAGGATTCAGTTGCAGACCACCCTATAAGTGAGTTTTGAAAGTTGTGTCAATACATGATTTGCATGTACCTTTATATAGAACTTCAAAAGTCTTTAAAAGATAAATGCAGCTTGATGTTGCCAACTTTGTCCCCATTGGAAGATTACCCCTCTATTACTTTTCTGGGGACAACCCCAAATTTTAGATTTTCTTTTACTTTCAATAATAATGGTAAACAGGACAAATAGAGTGGGTGAATCTCCATAACGGGGGCACAAACAACAACAAAAAAACTGACAGTTGGTCTAATCCCTCCCCACTCTTTAGTTATAATTTAAGACCAAATAGGTTGTCTTTAGGCAGGTTAACAGTTAGCCTCAGTTCACACGTATGCGTTTAATGCTTTTTACAGAAACGCACAACAGTCCATCTAACATGGTTTCCTATGGGACACGTTCACAACTATGCTTTTTTCAGCCACTGCGTTTTTGGAAAGGGTCGGGGACTTTTTTAAATGTGAAACGGTGCTTTTGTTGCTTTTTTTGGTTCAATAGACTGAAACGGAGAAGCTGCAGAAAAACATGTAGCGCGTATCTGCTGTGATTTGCGTTTTGCTTTATCTGCCCAACAACAGATTAGGCAAAAAAAATGAATACAAAATGAATACAAAAAAAAAAAAAAAGCATAAAAATTGCAACTCGAAGCAACAGTACAGTAAAATCGTGTGAGGAAAAACGCAAAAAGCACTACAGAAATGATCAAAAACAAACTGCAAAGGTGTCCCCTGTCCAAAACTAACTTTACTAAACACCTGCAGCATCTTGACATTAAGATCTTTTAACCTTTTTAGATTGTAAGCTCTTCCATCCTCTGTATCTTTCCATTGTTGTCTCAAAGAATGTAAAATGTTACCTTATTTGTATCATTTATATACTAATAGATTGTAAGCTTTTCGGTCTTATGTATTCCTTCCTAAAAGATTTATAAGATATTTTTCAATCTGTATCCTCTCTTATACCCTAATAGATTGTAAGCTCTTCCTCTTTCTGTATGCTACCCTAATAGACTGTAAAATGTTAAATATTAAAAAAAAGTAACATTCTAGCAAATATTTGTCATCTTTTTCGCACTTACTGTTTCTGTTCTGTCTTGTTCTTAGGAAACCTCAGTCTGGGATCTACTTGCACACTGAATTATCTGTTTCCTCATGACAGCTCCACCCTCCATCTCCAATTGCTTTAAATCCTGTAAACACATTCTGAATATACTACAAGCTTTTGCATCATACAGATTATATATATATTAGGTGTCAATATAATGGAAGCTATAGACCAATACTAGCATTACAAGTTCCAAAATGTTACTTTGTTTTTTACCATTAACGAGAATGTGTGGTAAAACACCTGTTCACATTAAAGGGATTAGGGGTTGCTTTTTTTTAATTATTATTTATTTAGTTAACCACTTGCCTACGGGGCACTTTTCCCTTCCCAGGCCAATATTCATCTTTCAACGCTGTCACACTTTAGCCTCATACACACGATCGGATTTCCATCGGACAAAGCATAGGACTTTTGTCCGAAGGCCGTTGGCCATGAGCTTGTCTTGCATACAAACGGCAAAGAATTGTCAGCCAACAAACACGAAACTACGTGATTTTTCAGCTCTTTAGCGCCACCCTTTGGGTAACTTCTGCTATAGTTGTGTTATGGTTAGCATTGCTTCTGAGCATGCGTGTTTGCACTGATGGGCACTAATAGGCAGCAATGATAGGCAGCACTGGTGGGCACTGAGAGACAGCACTGGTGGGCACTGAGAGGCAGCACTGATAGGTGGCACTGATGAGGAGGCACTGATGGGCACTGATTGGCAGTACTGGTGGGCACTGATTGGCAGCACTGGTGGGAACTATTGGGACTGCACTGATAATCAGATAATAATGTCCCTTTAACACAAGCTGGTTATCTTCTCTCTTTTCCTCTCCTCATGCTGTCAGCATGAGGAGAGGAATGCCAACAACCACCTTCTGTTTAAGCTGGGTTTACATATGTGCAGCTGCGATTCCCAGCATGGGGTCCAGTGCGTACTTGTTCACCGGTTCAGGTGCGAATTAGGTCTGAATTTTAGCCTGAATTCGCACTTGAACCAGACTCAAAGATGCACAGGACCCTTTTGGAATGCGGTCAGTGGCCACCCCGGACCTGAGTGAACCGGCTCCATTGCGAGCATTCCTTGTAATAGGAATAAAAGTAAAAAAAGGAAGGAGGGCTTGTGGGACTTTAAATGAGACATGGATGGGCGTAGGAAATTGATCTGGGATAACATAAATAGCGAACACAGTCCCAGAGGGGAAATCACTGTGAACCATGGGGAGTTGCTGAATAATTGACCCAAAGAAGTAAAAATCAAAATCAAGACATGTATATGAATATCAAAGTATAATGTATTAAAATGAATAATACATAGATCATGCAATCAAAGGCTTAATACAGGTAATAATAATCACAATAGCATGGTTGGAAGTTCATAATAGAGGGCATGATTACAAAGGCAACTACAATACATGGACATACAGATGCAGTGAACATAGTTATCCAAAATTTAGATCCAGAGTATTTAATGATAAAAGCGTAGTTGGACAGATTTAAGCTTGGCATCCCTGAGCATGGACTCAAATTTTATCTTCGATAACACAGATAGTGAACACAGTCCCAAACAGGGGGAGATCACTGTAAACCATGGGAAGTTGCTAAATAAACAATCCAAAAAAATGAAAATCAAAACAAGACAAGTATATGAATATCAAATTATAATGTATTAAAATGAATAATACATGGATCATGCAATCAAGGGCATCATACAGGTAATAATAATCACAACATCATGATTGATAGTTCATAATAGAGGACATGATTAAAAAACAACAACCACAGTACATGGATATACAGGTGCAGTGAACATGGTTATCCAAAGATTGATCCAGAATGTTTAATGAAAAACGTGGTTGGACAGACTTGAGCTTGGCATCCCTGAGTATAGACTCAACGCGTTTCTTGGCGTTTAAAGCCAGTCATCAGGAGTGGGGTGCATATATTATTTACTGGAGAAGGGGGGAAAAATAGGTCAATGAGGTCATAGAATTGTCTAGATAGAGCTTAAAACATAAAGCAAGGTTAGATAGGTTTGTACATTACCCATGTAAGGGCCCAAGAAGAAAGTTAATTCAAGCGTTCCAATATGGAAGTAAGCTGGTGGTCCTGAGTGAGCTAATCTCCCCGGGGTTGAGGCGGGGGAGGGACCCCTGCAATCCATGAACCCTCCTGCAGGAAGGGGAGCCAAGGAGATGATGTAAAGGGACATCAGCCAGGACAAAAACCGGACAGCAACAGGACAAGGTCAGACCGTGAAGCATGGCGTGAAGCGAGGTGCAGGAACTAACAAAAATTGAAGAAAAGGGATTTGTCAGTTACCCCTTCATACCCACCCCCGGTTTATACATTGTCCCCTCCATTCTGCTTTTCTTCCTTTGCCACTCTCATCACTTCTTTCATTTACTTCATCACCCTTTTCACACAAGCCCTCCTTCCCTTTTTCACAAATACTAGGGATGGAGGCATGGATAAGGTTACAATGGGTTCCACCAGATCACTAACTTCCTTTTTTAAAGGAATAAAAGTGACTCAAATTTTGTTTTTAAAAGGACAGTGTCAAAATAAAAAATAAAAAGTTAAATAAATAAGAAAAAAATAAAATAATTTAAAGCGCCCCGTCGAGCTCGTGCGCAGAAGCGAATGCATACATAAGTCGCGCCTGCATATGAAAACGATGTTCAAATCACACATGTGAGGTATTGTCACCATTGTTAGAGTGAGAGAAATAATTCTGGCACAAGACCTCCTCTGTAACTCAAAACTGGTAACCTATAGAAAATTTTAAACGTCGCCTATGGATATTTTTAAGGGTCAAAGTTTGTCGCCATTCCACGAGCGTGCACAATTTTGAAGCATGACATGTTTGGTATCAATTTACTTGGCGTAACATTATCTTTCACAATATAAAAAAAGTGCGCTTGTAAGACCGCTGCCCAAATACGTGTGACATAAAGTATTGCAACGACCGCCATTTTATTCTCTAGGGTGTCTGAAAAAATATATATAATGTATGGGGGTTCTAAATAATTTTATTTAGCAAAAACTTTGTGTACATCAAACATCTTTACAAATTATATTAGCTTGGTGACATCATCCCTGCGCTATGCGTAGCCTGTTTAGAGCTATGAGAGGAACCCAGCAGGTCCATCTACTACAGGCTGCCTGCAGGAAACTACAAAAGAGGGTGGGTGCAAGACCAAGCACCCTGTATAAGGAGAGAGAGAAGCAGTGACCAGTCTTTATTACAAGAAACTACAGAGAACGAGTGTATACCGTGTATACTCGAGTATAAGCCGACCCGAATATAAGCAGAGGCACCTAATTTTACCACAAAAACTGGGAAAACGTATTGACTCGAGTATAAGCCTAGGGTGTGCCTCACTTTGCCTCACTGTGTCCATGCCTCACTGTGTCCATGCCTCACTGTGCCCATGCCTCACTGTGCCCATGCCTCACTGTGCCCATGCCTCACTGTGTCCATGACTAGACTGACGTTTAACATGGGAGTCTACGGAAGGGGTGCCTGGCTTTGAAAAATCGGTGCTCCCCGGCCGTGGGTCCCCCAGACAAAAACCTTTGCACACTTATATAGGATAAATGGGGCTATATGTGTGCCAAGTTTCGGGTCCAGAGGACCTACGACCGGCCAGTACCGGGTCCCCAAAGTCACCAGAGAAATTACCATTTAACATGGGAGTCTATGGAAGGGGTGCCCGGGTTTAAAAAATCGGTGCTCCCCGGCCGTAGGTCCTCCGGACAAGAAACTTTGCACACTTGTAGAGGAAGAGTGGGGCTACATGTGTGCCAAGTTTACCGGCTCCCCAAAATCCAGGAGATCAGGCGCAAAAAGGTGACTCGAGTATAAGCCGAGGGGGGCATTTTCAGCACAAAAAAATGTGCTTAAAAACTTGGCTTATATTCAAGTATGTACGGTATTTTGTTTCATGTTAGATTGCTGCACAAATCAGGAACAAATACACAAAAGACTCTAAAGGCTCGTACACACAATCCAACTTTATGGCCATATGTGTTGGGTCGGATAATCCGACCATGTGTATGCTCCATCAGACAATTATTGGCTGAATTAACGACAACAAAAGTTGCTCACCAATTGTTGGGCAATAAATCTGTTACGTCGGTTTATCCGATCGTGTGTGTGCAAGTTGGTCCAACTAAAATCCGATGTACAAACACGCATGCTCAGAACCAATGTTAAACATCAGCCAACAATAGCAGAAAAGAGCTGAAAAACCATGTGGTTTGGTGAATGTTGGCTGAAAATGTTGTGCCGTGTGTATGTAGAAAAAGTTCACGGTCAACGCCCTTCAGATCAAAATCCACGGAAAAGTTGGTTGAAAGTCCGATCGTGTGTACGAGGTTTAAGATACAAGTAATAATACACATAGCTCTTGTATTAGGACAACTTTTTTTAGCTAAGATTTCAGCTTTAACTTAAATATCACCTCAGAAATATCAGGTAATACTATATTTTTCCTTTCTCTAGTAATGAGTAAAAGATAGATTATAATTAGAGTTGAGCGGACTCCTGGATGTTCGGGTTCGACGGGCTCGGCCGAACTTCGGAAAAAAGTTTGAGTTCGGGACCGAACTTGACTGGAACTTGACCCCGAACCCGAACCCCATTGAAGTCAATGGGGACCCGAACTTTTGAGGACTAAAATGGCTCTAAAAAAGTAATGGAAAGGGCTAGAGGGCTGCAAATGGCAGCAAAATGTTGTTAAGAGCATGGCAAGTGAAATAACTTAAAATAACATAAAAAAAAATAATAATATGCTGGAGGCCCCCTTCTCAGCAGAAGAGGTACAGGAAGTCATTAAGAACCTCAGAAACTCAACGGCACAATGCCACACATATGGTGGGAATGCCCCAGAATACGCCCTTTCTGGAAAAAATTATTAAATTTAATGGATAAGCTAGTGGGAAAATAAAATACTTTGAAATTAAAAAAATTAAAAATTATAATCTTGACCTAGGAGGACGAGGTCCATATGGAGTAGGAAGTTGAGGTGGCGGTGGATGTGGCTGTGTAGGTGGAAGCGGCGGTGGAGGAGGATGAGGTAGCCAACACTGGTTCAAAAATACAACAATGGCTGGGTAAGGCCGGTGATGTGTCAAATTCTGTCCCCCGTCGGATAGTGTCTGTCCTGTACTGCGCTTGCTCAGTACGTAGGACAAGGGGATTTCGAAAATGTAACAAGACGAACGGCGCCTGTGCGGTAAGTCCAGGTTCAAGCCTCACCATCCGAGGTTCAAGCTGAGCCAAGGGAGGCCATGCCGAAGCATGGCGAGCGAAGCGAGGACATTACTATGTGCTACTGTATGTCCACTTGGATGGTGGGGCTTGAACCTGCACTCACGGCGCAGGTGCCGTTCATCTTCTGAGATTTTGTGAATCTCCTTGTCCTCCGTACTGCGCAAGCGCTGCGCCTGCGCAGTACGGGCCTGACACTATCTGATGGCCGGACAGTTTTTGTCAGAACACATGTCTATTCTGCACAAGGTACGGACAAGTCCTGTGGGATCCATGCCTGGTTCATTTTAATGAACGTGAGCTTGTCCACATTGGCTCTGGACAGGCGGCTGCGCTTGTCTGTGATAACGCCCCCTGCCGTGCTAAATACACGTTCAGATAATACACTGGCTGCAGGGCAGGCCAGCACCTCCAAGGCGAAAAGGGCAAGCTCAGGCCATGTGCCCAATTTGGAGACCCAGAAGTTGAAGGGGGCAGACCCGTCATTCAGTACGTGTAGGCGTGTGCACACATACTGCTCCACCATGTTGGTGAAATGCTGCCTCCTGCTAAGACGTTCCATCTCAGCTGGTGGCGTGCTGACAAAGCTTTTCCACATTTCGGCCATGCTAACCCTGCCTTCTGAGGTGCTGGCAGTGCCCCGGCTGCGTTGGCAACCTCTTCCTCCTCCTCTGCCTTTGCCTTGTGCTTCCACCGTACCCCCGATGTCAGGTGGGAATACCACCAGCAGCTTGTACTCGCGCATCTAACGATCACGCTCCAGTGAGGGAATTAAGGACAGTACGTTGTCCTTGTAACGGGGATCCAGCAGGGTGGCCACCCAGTAATCAGCACCAGTTAGAATGTGGGCAACTCGGCGGTCGTTGCGGAGACACTTCAGCATGTAATCGCTCATGTGTGCCAGGCTGCCCAGAGGCAACGAAATGCTGTCCTCTGTGGGAGGTGTATCGTCTGTGTCCTATGTATCCCCCCAGCCACGCACCAGTGATGGCCATGAGCTGGTCTGGGTGCCACCCTGCTGCGAACATGGTTCCTCCTCCTCCTCCATCTCATCCTCCTCATCCTCCACCTCGTCATCCTCCAGAACTGTGCCCTTGCTGCCGGACAATTGTGTACCTGGCGTTTGTTGGTGCAGGAACCCACACTCATAGCCACTTCTGAATAACTGCCCTGAAAGCATTGGAAATGATCCCGGTTCCTCCTCCTCCTGTGCCACATCCTCTTCCATCATCGCCCGAAGCATTTTTTCAAGGAGGCATAGAACTGATATAGTAACGCTGAGAACGGCGTCATCGGCACTGGCCATGTTGGTGGAGTACTCGAAACAGCGCAACAAGGCACACAGGTCTCGCATGGAGGCCCAGTTATTGGTGGTGAAGTGGTGCTGTTCCGCAGAGCGACTCACGCGTGCGTGCTGCAGTTGAAACTCCACTATCGCCTGCTGCTGCTCGCACAGTCTGGCCAGCACATGCAAGGTGGAGTTCCACCTTGAGGGCACGTCACATATGAGGCGGTGAGCGGGAAGGCTGAAGTTACGCTGCAGCGCTGACAGGCGAGCAGGGTGAGAACGCCGAAAGTGCGCACAGACAGCCCACACTTTCTGCAGCAGCTCTGGCATATCGGGGTCATTTTTCAGGAACCTCTGGACCACCAAGTTCAGCACATGCGCCAGGCAAGGGATGTGCGTCAAACCGGCTAGGCCCAGAGCTGCTACGAGATTTCGCCCATTATCGCACACCACCAGGCCGGGCTTGAGGCTCACTGCCACCAACAACTCATCAGTCTGTTGTTCCATGTCCCTCCACAACTCCTGTGCGGATCTCTTCCACTTCTGGGGCAGGGCTAGGTGGATGGCCCTAGGAAACCCTGCTAACAGAGTCATCAAAAAGCAGAAGAGACTGCTGCATGACTTGGGGCTCAGACTGCTTGGCTGATTTGCAAGGGGGTGAGGTGAAAGACTGATGGACATCGGCTGCAGGTGCCAACTCTGATCTTTCAGCAGTAGACTGGGTGGGAGACAATGTGAAGGAACTGGAGGCACTGTCAGCAACCCAATCTACTATCGCCTGTACTTGTCCTGGGCCTGGCCTCAACATTCGTAGACCTGCATTAGGCCCGACCAAATACCGCTGCAAGCTCTGTCGCCTATTTGCACCTGAGGAAGGTGTTTCACTTGTGCGTGTAGCTGGCACAGATCGACCATGTCCTCTCCCTGCAACATGAGCTTCACCAGCAGCACCACGACCGGGGCCATGTCCCTTCTTTGACGTTCTCCTCATATTTTCCAAATTTAGGATCTTGCACTAAATGGGTGTTTTTGCAATAGCAGAATACACCCACAGTATGTAAACGGTGTATCTCACACCTACAGAAATGCAGAAAATGCTATTCAAAAAAATGTTTTTGCCCTAAAAAAAAAATATTTGAATAGCACAATAGAAGAAAAATATATAAATTGTGTATCTCACACCTGCAGATATGCAGAAAACACTGCAAAAATGTTTTTTTGCACTAAATGTGTGTTTTTGCAATAGCAGAATACACCCAGAGTGTGTAAACAGTGTATCTAACACCTACAGAAATGCAGAAAATGCTATTAAAAAAAAATGTTTTTGCCGGAAAAAAAAATTATTTGAATAGCACAATAGAAGAAAAATATATAAATTGTGTATCTCACACCTTCAGATATGCAGAAAACACTGCAAAATATTTATTTTTGCCCTAAGTGAGTTTTTTTGGAAGAGCAGAATACACCCACAGTATGTACAGGGTGTATCTCACAGTAACATATGCAGTGCTGGTGCACTGAGCTTGCAGATAAAAGTTATATTTTCTCTGGCACTGGGCTCATGGCAGTGTAAAAAGACTGTGCACTGCAACCCAACCAGGTAAATCTATGTAGATCGCTGAGTTATTAGAATAGATTTCTGAATCTGGACTCCTAGATAATTCTCTCTCCCTAAAAGCAGCAACAGGAACCATGGCCTACACTGTCTATCTTTTCTCTCAGTGCAGTGTAAAAAGCTTGTGCACTGCACCCACACAACTAAATCTATGTAGATCGCTGACTAATTAGTATATATTTCAGAATCAGGACTGACTCCTATCATGTAATTCTCTCCCTCACAGCAACAGCAGCCAGGAACCTTTCCCTACACTGTCTAATGCAGAGTGACGTGCTGTGCTGTGTGCCTCTAGCATATATAGAGGCTTGGTCACATGCTGCACTGGCCAATCACAGCCATGCCATTAGAAGGCATGGCTGTGATGGCTTCTAAGGGCACACCAGTTAAACGAAAGTTGATTGGCTGCCCTGCAGCTTTTAAAAATGCGCCATTACATCGCCGAACACCGAACCCGAATATACAGACAATTGTTCGGGTTCAGGTCCGGGACCCAAAAACCCAAAAGTCCGGTACGAACCCGAACTTTACAGTTCGGGTTCGCTCAACCCTAATTATAATACAGGACCACGTCACACCACCAGCTGTAGCAGAGGTTAGAAATGGTATTAGTTATAGTTTACCATAGTGCTTGTCTATATCTATGGGAGTCTATTTATGAAAAAAATTCCAACATGAATGTCTCAAGCATTGCACAGCCAGTAGGAATAATCCCCCTAAATTTCCAAATCTTTTATTTCCTATGATTGTCAGCTCCATCTAGTGGTCATACTGCAAAAATTTTCCTATTGAGTTATTTCAGGAAAATATTGCATTAGGACCACTAGAAGGAGCTGAGAAACATACAAAATAAACCTATCAGTGTTATTTATGATGGCTCTGCAAATGCTTAAGGCACTCGCACAACACAATTTTTAGACCCTTGTGTGCAACTGCAATGAATTACATAATGAGCTCCAGAAGTTGGGGATTTTGTAGGCCACAGGCTTCACTTCCTATTTCCCTTACTGAAGATGCTGGTGCCTCCACCTGGAGCCCGGGGGACGGGTCGGGTTTGGGTGAGGACATTGCCAGGTACAGTAAGTGTCCTTATTTTAAAAGTAAGCAGCTGCAGTATTTGTAGCTGCTAACTTCTTTTTTTTCCAGCGAAACTCCACTTTAAATACATTCATTACACAAGTAAAAATAAAATCTCACCCCTTTTCCCTTGTCCAGTATAAACAATGCAACTAGATATAATGCAGGGGAGAGAATACAAGGGGAAAAAAGGGGGGAAAAAAAGCGAGATATAAATGTGATGCATACTAGCAGATTATGCCATTGCCTTGCAGTGTTTTTTTTTTTTATTTAATGCTACGGTTTACTGCCACTTTAAGATATGTTTTAACTTACATGTTTAGGAATACATTTAAGTGATGGATATACTAGTTTCTTAGGTGATAGCATGAATTTATGAAAAAAAAAAAAGAAAAAGAAAAAAACTGACATTGTCACAAAAACGTTTTTCCGTTTTATGAAGAGGTAGACAGGTACTTAGTCAGAGGTTGGCCGTGGATGTAATATACTGTAGTTTTACCTAACTAAAGAATGTGAAACAGGTATAGGACACCTGTAATCTGTAAATGGAATCCAGCAAAACTGGCTTAAAAAACACCTTACAGATACAATTAGTAATTTGTACTCTGACCTAAGCAGGTAAATGATGTTAACTCTTTAGAGGTTTGGGAGTACTATTTCTTTTTTTGCAAATGACAAAAATCTGTATGATGGAATGAAGTTTCTACAAGTTGAAAGAATCAATCCCCAATAGTGATTGGGCCTGCCGCTGCTGTACATGGCATAGGTCAAAACATGGAAAAAAGGGGTGTGAATACCACAGAGCTGACAGCCTGAATGAATACAATAGTGTGCAACTGTAGTGCATACAAAATTAAGTGAAAAATTAATCCAACAATGCAAAAAATATATCAAGCATGTAGCCAGTGAAAACTTAAAAAACATATGAAAATAAGCATAAACTTCTAGTTGAAATGTTCCTTTCACCGTTGCCTTTCTCGTGTGCTATTGTGCTAGAAATAGTGCAAATCAATATTAAGCATGTGACCAGTGAAAGTTCAAAATGACATGCAAATAAAGTGGCCTTTTTAGCACTGGAAGAACATCTTGGTGATACCAAGTAACAGGGATTTGAAATGTACACATGGCCCATATGATGATATTACATTAAGCTGGTGACTTCTTGCATTGACCAGGTGTATTTGTTGGTAGCCAAGAGCAGCCTAGATTTCAATCTTATGTGGTGTTTTTTTCAAGCCTTTGTGAACATCTTCTTATGCCGCGTACACACGTACGTTTTTAATGCCATTTTTTAAGCCAACGTTTTTCTCATCGTTTTTTTTCTTGTTTCCTCTCAAGCCTGTCTTGCATCCACACGATCATTAAAAAAAACGCTCAAACAAAGCGCAGTGACGTACAACACGTACGACGGCACTATAAAGGGGAAGTTCCGTTCTAATGACGCCACCCTTTGGGACGCTTTTGCTAATTTCGTGTTACCGCGTGTTAGTAAAAGTTTGGTGAGAGACGATTTGCGCTTTTCAGTCTTCGTGCTTTGAAGATCGTTTTGTGGAGTTCAGTTTGTGCCTGTGGGTTCGTATCTGTCTTGCAGTGCTTGTAGTCAGTTTGTATCTGTTTATTCAGTGCGTTCTTGTCTGCTCGTTCCTGTTTTTCAGCTTGTTCTTCATAGGCCTTGCTGTTCTTCCGTGCGTTCTTCTAGTTCGTTCTGACCAGCCGACCGTTATCTAGCCATGTTGCGGCTACGTACTCGTTGTAGAGTTCGTGCTGTAGTTGGTGCAGGGGTTCATGCTGTATCCCGACTCCAGGCCATGAACAGGGTGAGGAGGAGTTCATGGACCAAGAATTGGTTGCTCCAGCGGCACCAGTTCTGTCACATGCCTTTGTTGCAGGAGATCAAGGAGAATAATCCTGTGGATTACAGGAATTTTCTCAGGATGTCTGACCCCGTATTTCAGCATCTGTTGGCTTTGGTGTCTCCCTACATTACCAGGCAGAACACTGTTATGCGGGAAGCCACCAGTGCTGAGCAGAGGCTCATCGCCACGTTGCGATACCTGGCTACTGGGAGAAGCCTGCAGGACCTCAAGTTCTCAACAGGCATCTCCCCCCAGGCTCTGGGGATCATTATACCAGAGACTTGTTCAGCCATCCTTCAAGTTTTGCAGGAGGACTATATTAAGGTAAGTGTTCTAATTTAAAACATCACATTGTATGTATTTCTTTCTTAATATGTTTTTTTTTTTTATTTCTATCAGTCCCAAATTCTCTATTTTTTTGGATTTTTTTTAGGCCTACATTTAAATTTTCCTTAGCTAAGCTCTCCAGCATGCTATCCTGGGGCCATACCCACCTAGCCTAGTCATTTCCATTTCTTTTTTTCTCTGCTCCATTGTAGTGCTTTACCCTAAACGCCCCCTAAAGATTGCATAGGAATGTTACATTTTGATTAAACTTCATACAGAGTGCTACAGCCTTGATTTGTGATCTCCCCAACTCATCTTCAACCCCCCCCCAAGTTTTTTTTTGGGTTTGTTTTTGTTTTTTTGTTGCTTACTAATAATGTTTTAATTTTTCTTTTTATCCTAATGTTGGCCATGAATGGTTTTCTAAAATCTGCTTGCAATGTTTCTGTCTCAAAGTATTAATTTATTTTTTATTTAACTCCACAGTTCCCTTCTACGCCGCATGAATGGCAGAATGTGGCATCTGAGTTTGCCCAACGATGGAACTTTCCAAACTGTGGAGGGTCCATCGACGGCAAGCATGTTCGGGTCTTACCACCACCCCATTCGGGATCCTTTTATTACAATTATAAGGGGTTCCACAGCACCGTCATGATGGCAGTGGTGTCGGCCACCTACGAATTCATGTATGTGGACGTTGGCAAAAATGTCAGAATGTCAGATGGAGGAGTGTTTGCACAGACCGAGTTTGGGGAATGGCTCCTATCGGATCAGCTGGCCTTGCCACCAGCGGAGCAGAATGTGGAGGGACTCCCATTTGTTTTTGTCAAAAAAGACAAAAAAGCAGCGCCTTCTAAGCGTAGCAGTCAGTAAAATTTATTAAAATATAAAACCAAGTACAGGTAATGCACTCACAAAAGAAGAGTAAAGGTGAGCTTATCTGAAAGGGGGTCCAGGGTAGTAAAGTTCATCCGCTTGTCCCGGAGATGTAATGCTGTATGTCCAGAGATGGAGGGAAGGTGGTGTCTCTGAGCCTCTTCTCAGGAGTCGTCGGTGTTCACCGTGGAGCGGAACCACTCACTCACAATAGCGGAGCGGGGGACGACTTAGCTGGAACAAACCAGCAGACTACTTCCGGGTCGTGGGGTCAGCGGGGAGGATGCGCGCGTTCGAAGCATCCGTGCTTCTTCATCAGGCTTAATGAGGGCCATCTTTAGTTCAGGCTATAAGTACTAGGCCGGGAGTGGCTGATGAAACAGTCTGTGTCACCATGGAGACCAGATACAAACTGCAGATACTAACCTAGCGCTGACAAGTATATGTGTTAAAGAGGGAATGACAATGATTATATAGGGATGCTAATGTAGTATCAAAGATTAAGAGATTAATATAAGAAAAGGACTAATACATAGAGGAATCAATGAATAATCAATAAAAATATATATATTGTGATATTGGGGTGTTTTAGCTCAAGTGGATAGATGCATTTTTATGCAGTGAGTCCATATCAGACAGGCATTCTAGTTAAGGGCCTGGTAGCCCACGTTTATTTAAACAGAAAAAACAAAAGAAAAATGTCTATTCAGGATTCCCACGCAGGGGTTTAAACTTCATTCAGCACATAAATGAAAACATACCAAGCCACCTGGCTCTTGTCAGCAGTTCCTCTGCTTGCTTTCAAATAGAAACAATTCTTTCCAGCCCCCTGGACTTACTGGCTTCCTCAGTCTCCCCGACTCTCAAGGCTGGCCAGCCTTTCCCAGTCCCTGGGCAAAGAATCCCCTTTACATGGGCTGCAGTCTCCCACAGGGCAGACCGCTCTCCAGACATAAGTCTGTCTTCACTTAGCAGTAGCAAGTTGCTCACTCTCCACCATCCTCCTCCTTCTGCTCTCACCAGCCCTTCATTATATTGGTTGTGTGCACCTGAGCACACACCATGCTGGCTGTCCACAAGACCTGGACACAGGGTTGGAGATCCCATCCCACCCAAGTCTCTGCGGGATCTCCAAACTACACAGCCCCATCCGAACTTAGCAAAACCCAGAGAAAGCTGCCAAAACAGCTTTCTCAATTTCCAAGCTATGCTCTGTAGTTCTGCAGTCTGTTGACATGCAGACTCTGTGTCCGTTTTTGCTCCCTTTCCATAGGGACAGGGACTTTCACTATCACATATCCCCCCCCTATGTTTCGATCCGGAGGGAGGAACACCAGCACACGTTTTCGGGTGCGCTTCCAGCCAAGTCCTTCCTTAACTCTCCATAGGATCCTACTCGTTTTTATTCTACGCTTTCTCCCTCTTCTGGGGTTCCTGGGCTTATTTGCTTTTCTCTGGGGAACTCTGCCTTCCCTAATACCCTCACTTTCTTGATATAGGGGACCTGTTCCCAATACTTTGCCTGATGGGGAACCACCTTTTCCTTCACCGATACCAGTTTTTCCCATCACAACAGTTTTTTTTGGTTTAACAACTTTTCTGAGGTTACCCACGGCAACTAAACCCTTGTTATCAGTAACAACCAGTGACATACCACAAATTCTGATGTTGCCACTTCCAATACCATCAGTGGTTCCCCTCACAGTGTCTCCGGGTACTTTAATTTGTACCTTTGTGCGAATGACATGAAAAATCTCTGCTACTGCCACGTCTATTTCGGGCCCTTCCTTCACGTGAGGTCTAGTGGGTGAGGCAGTGTCCGTGCCCTCTACTGACGACTGCTCAGCCGCACTTTGGACCACACCAGCAGAACTTTTCCTAGTCACAGCATCAGGTGGAGAGACCTCTGATGTTTTCAAACATTCTCCTGAGCGCCTTCCATCCAAACCGGTAACTGGAAGCACCCTCTCAGAGAACCTTGAGACCATTTGCCACACTGCTAATAAATATGGTACCAACCAGTTCCTCTCGTGATTAACATCAAGCATAGCTTGTACTACTTGGCTCCACCTACTGGTACTATGCAGTACCACCTTGTCCGACCACGGTGGAGACACCCAAGTGTACAGCAAATGTGTTTTTTGGACTTCAAGTATTTTTAACAACACATTTGTCATCTTAATGCAATCCACATCTACATGCAAGACCTTTCTAGGGACTGTTCCATTATCAATGACGTGGAGGGGCTCATCCACTGAAGCTGGAAAGGTAGGGACATATACAGTGGCCTCCACTTCACTGGCGGTATCGGTCTCCACAGCTTGGTGCTCAACTGGAGCGCTGTCAGATGTGCGTCTCACATTTACCCTCTCGGTCCCAGCATCAGCGAGCCGCTGCAGGTCATACGTCACATTGCCATTTTTGCACTCACTATTTTCCAGCAGTTGGGCTGCATATAACCCAACTGCCATGCATGCGCCCTTAACCGGTCCTTCTGATTGGAGGGGGCCAATCTCTGCCGGGGCCAACTCGCCCTTGGCCACTGGCCACCCTGCAATCCCTCCATTGGGCATAGCAGGTGTCATGTCCACATCTGTGTTACGTAACCTAGCCTTATCCAGCATGGCCAGCAATTGTTTGGCCCAGCTGTCCCAGTCAGTGGTACTTCCCTGATAGGTATCCTGAAGCAGTGCATCACCTGTTCCAAGAGGCACCAAAGGAACCTGGGACTCATTACCCAATACTGTACATTTGTCATCTCTATACGCATCACATTGTACAAGCCCAGTTTCACTTATGTCACATTGGGACGATGCTTCGTCAGAGAATGCAGGGTGCAATACACTATTTTGACCAGATTGTTCTGGTGGCGCTACCATCACATCCAGCTTTACACTACCAGCTTTAACAGGGTGAATAACTTGTTCACCAATCTGGTCACATACCAGGCGGGTGGTCTGCACCCACACACTCTCATTGTGTGGTGCAGTCACTCCTTGTTCCCCCAGAGTAGTGCCAGAGCGGTCCTGGAAAACCTCCAGTTCCAACAGAGGGAGATCCCTGGAGGTTTCCACAGACAACCCTGCAGCTCTGCCTCCAACCTTTTTAGTAAACACATTACCAACATTATTTTCAAACATGACATTTCCAGAAATACATTTCTCAACCTTTAGAGGATCATCATGACACTTAGACATAGCTGTAGCTATTGTGGGTGGCCCTTTACCCACTTGAGCAGCTCCACAGCTGACCTGGGAAACCCTCTGCTCCAACACTGTGGGGTCCTGGGAGGTTTCCCTGGGCAACTCTGCAGCACCTGTCTCTGTCACTAGGGAACATGGTATATGGATTTCTTTGGTCACCCCTAGTACAGCTCTTCCAGCCTTGTACTGGATTCCACCAGGTACATACAGAGTCCCCATGTCCTTTTTAGTCTCTAGTCCTGCTGCCAGTTGGGCTTTACTCTGTGCCTCCCCCCTACTCTGGGTAGCACACTGTAGCAAGTCCACCTGTACTGCGGATCTCCCCGCTGAACACACTTTAATTTCATTGGGTTCTGTCCCATAAACTGCAACAGTCTTACCAATTCCTGTAGCCGTTGTCATAGCCTTCATTTGAGTGCGTTGTCTATCATCTGTGGGGTCTCCACAGGCTGAATCTTCCATGTGGTCATGGAGCAACACTGCAGCCTTTCCGGACCCACCAACACCCCCTGCATGTAACACAGGATCCCTGTTGCTAGGGGTAACAGCAGACCAGCACTCCAAAGATGGTTGGCTACACCTCCTGGTGAATACAGACTGTTGTGCCCTTCTTTCTGGGCTGACCACTTCACATAAGCGGCCATAATACACATCCTTATATTCCTCATGCTCATTGGTACCCCCTGCAGTCCACACAGACTTCTTGCCACTGTTGCCAGGGGTGACAACCGATATGCTTGCAGAAAACGCAGGGCTGGTACACCGATGCACACTCATGCTCTCCCGAGCCACCGCTCGACTGGTGCTTTGTTGTCGCAGTAATGCGTCTCCCGTTGCTATGGGCGATGACCTCTCTTTGCTGGAGCCCATGATGCGATGGAACTCTCCTCTGAGAAGGATTTCCTCTTTAAACTTGCAGTAGTCATCCTGGTCCCCATCCATCAAATGGTAAACTGACCGGTACTCTATCAGTAATAAAGTTTGCAGCAATTTTGGCCACCGGTCTCTAGGCCATTTCCTCCTTACAGCGACATTTTCAAATTTTTCCAGGAAGTCTCCAACCTCCTCTGTAGGTAGCATGGGTTGTATGTAATCAGAGGCCAAGATCATAGCCCCTTGAACTGCATCCGACTCTTTAGTCTGGTTCCGCTTGAACCACTCATTCACGGTCTCATACACCACTGGCCCCTTTTGACTGGCCCTCCTAGGTGGAGACATCTTCTCAGGCCACACTGAGCTCACTTCCCTTTTAACTTGATTTAACATGAACTTCTTGTGTTTTGACTGCCTCATCCTTGCAGTCACATGCACAGCAGTTTGTTACACAGTTCACAGCAGTAAAAAGGAAAAAAATTCTCACAGGTGCACTACCTGCATGCAACAGTCCATCAAATAAACTTCTGCGCAATGCAGTTCGCCTGGCTGCCACACACAGCTAGCAGCAGTTCACCGCAGAGGAAAAAAAAAATACTTTTCCTTTACAGGTACACCACCTGCAACACGCAATGCCTTTTGCCTGGCTGCACTTCCATAGACAGCCAACAGTTCCTGACCTGAACTCACTATGGAGCAAGGACCCGGATTCCACCGTAGTGTTGCCCGCATTCTCCACCACTGTGATATTGGGGTGTTTTAGCTCAAGTGGATAGATGCATTTTTATGCAGTGAGTCCATATCAGACAGGCATTCTAGTTAAGGGCCTGGTAGCCCACGTTTATTTAAACAGAAAAAACAAAAGAAAAATGTCTATTCAGGATTCCCACGCAGGGGTTTAAACTTCATTCAGCACATAAATGAAAACATACCAAGCCACCTGGCTCTTGTCAGCAGTTCCTCTGCTTGCTTTCAAATAGAAACAATTCTTTCCAGCCCCCTGGACTTACTGGCTTCCTCAGTCTCCCCGACTCTCAAGGCTGGCCAGCCTTTCCCAGTCCCTGGGCAAAGAATCCCCTTTACATGGGCTGCAGTCTCCCACAGGGCAGACCGCTCTCCAGACATAAGTCTGTCTTCACTTAGCAGTAGCAAGTTGCTCACTCTCCACCATCCTCCTCCTTCTGCTCTCACCAGCCCTTCATTATATTGGTTGTGTGCACCTGAGCACACACCATGCTGGCTGTCCACAAGACCCGGGCACAGGGTTGGAGATCCCATCCCACCCAAGTCTCTGTGGGATCTCCAAACTACACAGCCCCATCCAAACTTAGCAAAACCCGGAGAAAGCTGCCAAAACAGCTTTCTCAATTTCCAAGCTATGCTCTGTAGTTCTGCAGTCTGCTGACATGCAGACTCTGTGTTCGTTTTTGCTCCCTTTCCATAGGGACAGGGACTTTCACTATCACAATATATATATATATATGAGAATAAAAAACATATATATATAGTATAGATTAAGAGGATGAAATGAAATACCATAAGAAACAGACTGAATGGCTAAGATAATTAAAGGGACATCAAATGCAAAAACGGTTGGATATACTGGATTTCTAAGAATTATCTAAGGAACACTAAAAAACACTAAAAAATATTTACCATATATGCGCATGTGTATGTACACATACACAAATGTGTCATACATTTATCTAAGATTGGATAATAAAATGGACTAAAATAAACATATCCACCTATAATGAAAAATCCCCTCTAATGAGAAGGTGCGCGAATAAGGGTACCTGTGTACAATACATAAAAATGCATATATACACAAATACACAAACAAACACACAGACACACACAGAGGGATATGTATTAAAGGAGACCAATTGTAAGTGTATCAAAGACTTGAGGGGTTATATACTGATAACCTGGACATGTGGGAGAACCAATGTCAACATAGAGTAGCTCAATATGTGCACATGGTTATGGCAACATGAAGAGAGGGTATCTTTAGAGAAGGATATTAATCTCGATACCTTCATTCAGGCCCCCGGGTGCGAGACTATCGAGGGTAAATATCCAATAGTTTTCACGCTCACATAGTATTTTATAGCGCTTGGCTAAGGGGAGGTGTTTAGAAATAGCTTCTATGACCCAGACACGTAGACCCACAGATGATTGATGATGAAATTCTTTAAAGTGTCTAGCTACACTGTATTTTTCACGACCCTTCTCGACAAAGTTACGATGTTCTCCGAACCTTCTTCGGAGGGTGCGAATGGTGCGGCCTACATAAAGTAGGCCGCATGTACAGGTCAGGCAGTACACCACATACTCAGAAGAGCATGTATAGAAGTCTGGTAGGATGTATTGCTTGCCTTTACAGGTAAAATCTTTCTGTCTATGATTGACGTGCTTACACGTAAGGCATAAAGCCTTCCTACACTGATACATACCCTTCAGATTAAAGAATGTCAGGGGTGCACTGGGAGAGGGCCCTGATGTTTTAATTTTGCTAGGGGCTATCTGGGCCTTGATGTTTTTGGCCTTTCTATAGCTAACTACGGGACACTCTGTGAGTGTGGGTTTTAGGTGGGGGTCCTCCTTCAATATGGACCAATGTTTAACTAAAATCCTTTCCATCTTCCTGAATTGGCTATGGAATTGAGTGACAAAACGGACAGGTTGAATGTTGTCGTCTGTACTCTTAACTCTTTTTTCGCTCACATCAGCATTAAGATAATGTCGATAGGCTCCCTCTACCAACTCGTCGGGATAACCCTTCTCAAGAAATTTTGTTTTAAGCTTCGAGCCATGGGAAATGTAGTCCTGTGACCGAGTACAGTTATGTCTCAGTCTACAGAACTGGCTCTTGGGTATGTTGTTCACCCATCGTGGATGGTGACAACTCCCATAGTGCAGAAAGGAATTGCCTGCAGTAGGCTTGGTATAGTTCTGTGCGCAGACCGCATGGTCCTCATGAAAAAGCTCAAGATCCAAAAAGGCCAATGTATTCTCATCTGTCACAAAAGTAAAAGAAAGACCCATATTGTTGGAATTGCAATGTTGTAGGAACTCTGGAATTAATGTATCGGGACCATCCCAAATGATGACCACGTCATCTATATAACGACCATAGAATACTAGGTGAGAGGCATAAGGGTTATTTTGCCAAATATTGTGATGTTCCCAATACCCCATAGTGAGGTTAGCATAACTGGGGGCAAAATTAGCCCCCATAGCTGTCCCCTGAATTTGGATGTAAAATTGGCCATTTGCTTCAAAATAATTGTGGTTAAGGCAATAGTCCAACATTTCAAGTAGAAAATTGATCTGTCTATTGTTAAGTAGTGGGTCTTCATTGAGAAAATACTGTGTGGCATGTAGGCCCACTTTATGGGGAATGGACGTATAAAGAGACACTACATCCAGTGATAGCCAACGATAAGAGGGTTCCCATCTATATTGCTGTAACATATGAAGTAGTGTTATGCCGTCTTTTGATATATGAAGGAAGATTATTGACTAAGGGCTGTAAAAAATGGTCAATATATATGGAAAAATAGCTGGTTACACTTTCCATAGCCGCTACAATCAGTCTCCCTGGTGGATTGGCAGGATCTTTATGGACCTTAGGAAGGTGATAAAAGTAAGGTCTCTTATAAAAGTCATGCAGAAGAAATGCAGCCTCTTTTTTGGTCACCAATCCCTCGGCTTTGGCTTTATTAACCAAATTGTGTGCTTCCTTGGAGAACATAGGTAATGGGTCACTAGCAAGTCTTAGATAAGTTGTATCATCAGAGAGCAACCGAGCACTCTCTGATTGATAATCTACACGGTTTTGGATTACTATCCCTCCCCCTTTATCAGCTGATCTGATTATGAGTTCTTTATTGTTGGTAAGACTTTTCAGAGCAGTGGTTTCGGCTATCGACAAGTTGGTAGAAGATTTATGTATGGGACATTGTTGACACATCCGCAAGGTCTCTGCATAAACTACTTGATAGAAACTTTGGATATAGGGTCCTTTAGCAAACGTGGGGTAAAAGATGGATTTAGGTCTAAATTTGTCTTCTGAACAGGTGGAGAAGTGGACAGATGTTGAGTGAGCAACTCGGCAAGATCATCTGGATCATCCGTATGGAGGAGCTCCGGATGATCCAAGGCCATGCATTCCCGCACGTCACAGTCTAAAGAGTGGTCCATGGCAAAACATGCATCAATGGGGGTGTCTAAGACATCCTCATCAGCAAGAGAATCTCTGTCAACCTTCATGTTAAAAAATTGTTTAACTGTTATATTTCTGATAAATCTATTAAGGTCTAGAAATAAAGTAAATGGGTTGGGGGGTGCTGTAGGGGCAATTGTAAGACCTCTAGCAAGGAGCAGCTCTTCAGATTTCGACAGTGTATGACTGGAGAGATTAAATATCCTCACAGTCTGCAAAATTTCCCCCTCCTTTCTGTGTCTGCGTCGTCCCCCTCTCCTGCCTCTGTGACGGGCTTTCTTTTTGGGCAAGGGAGGGGGGCAACCACTAAAAAAGAGGAAGGGGAAAGAGAGCCAGAGGGACACGGTCCATCGGTAGACCCAGAATGGACAGTGCTGTCGGTGGGTGAAAGTGAACCCAATGTGGGGGCCGACGTACTGGATATGACGTCACACCTTCTCAGAGGAAGATGATGTATCTCAGCTGAGGTGTTGGTGGAAGAATCAGAGTTTGATGGTATAGAACAAGATGCAACAATATCTAAATGGGGTATACTATTCAAAACTGAAGTATTAGTAGAAAAAGGAATGGATTCAGTGGGTCTGGGATCTATAGTATTACCAATAGATGGAACTGAGATTCTAGTAGAGGATGGATCATCTGTAGATATACGTGTATAGGGATTAGTGTCTTTGTTCACAATGGAGCGTGCATGCAGCTTAAAAGGTGGGAGGGGGTAGCCATATTTGTTCGTATGAACACGAGGTGTCATGGGCAATGATCTGATGGTTGGCCTAGGTACACAATCTATCAATGGTATAAGACCATTGGGCCTGTCTGGACCAAGGTCATCATAATTAGGTCCAGACGAATTGGAATGAGGAGTTCTAGGTTTCTTCCAACAAAACACTCTATTGGTGTTATAATCATCAAAATCTCTATGGATTTTGTGTAACTTGGATCCAATAAGAGTGTCTTCTTGAAATTTCGTATTTAATTTTCTCAGCCATGAAGTAGGTAGTGATGTAATGTGTGACTGGAGGGATTGAATTAAGTCTGTGATTTTAGAGAGACAGGAAATGTAATGAATATCGCTCTGTTTGGCGACAATATCCATCCATTTTTGGGTACAGAACTCAGAGATGTTGGCCCATTCCAGGGCTAGGTCTGTACCCAAAAAGGAACAAGTTTTGGTATTTCTAAGTCCTCTAGGAGAAATTTTATATTTAATATACTGGTCCAAAAATAACCTATCCCACCATTGTTGGTTGGCTGCAACAATCGTGTCTTCAATTTTACGAAATTTGGCACAAATTAGCCTATAGCTGGTTCTAGGGACTGATGTGAATGCTGAGAAATAATTCTCCGGGAACATATATTTCATCTAAGATGACATATTTAGCTGACTCGATTTGTAATATGATCTCCATAGTATTATAGACGTATAGAATTAACAAAAAAGTACATCAATAGATGCAATGATGACAGTGACAAAATCTAAAAACATAAATCACATAATAGACACAGTAGTTCTAAAAAGAAGGAGGGAACACCTATATCCAATGGCTGCTCGATTGAGAACTTCAAAAAACAACAACACATGCAACATAGAGGGTTAATCAAGCGCACTCAGGATAAAGGTCAAAAATAACAAAATAGGGAAGATAGTGAACACATAGGGTCAATGTCATATTAATCCATACTTGTAAACATGACTATACTGAACACATTGGGGCAATGTCATATTAGTCCATACTGGTGGAAATGAAAAATGACTAGTCCACAGAGAAGGCTGCCAGCTGACAGATAGAAGGGATCTGGAATATGACAAAAAAGACAAAAAAGCAGCGCCTTCTAAGCGTAGCAGTCAGTGAAATTTATTAAAATATAAAACCAAGTACAGGTAATGCACTCACAAAAGAAGAGTAAAGGTGAGCTTATCTGACCTTTAGAAGGCGCTGCTTTTTTGTCTTTTTTGTCATATTCCAGATCCCTTCTATCTGTCAGCTGGCAGCCTTCTCTGTGGACTAGTCATTTTTCATTTCCACCAGTATGGACTAATATGACATTGCCCCAATGTGTTCAGTATAGTCATGTTTACAAGTATGGATTAATATGACATTGACCCTATGTGTTCACTATCTTCCCTATTTTGTTATTTTTGACCCTTATCCTGAGTGCGCTTGATTAACCCTCTGTGTTGCATGTGTTGTTGTTTTTTGAAGTTCTCAATCGAGCAGCCATTGGATATAGGTGTTCCCTCCTTCTTTTTAGAACTACTGTGTCTATTATGTGATTTATGTTTTTAGATTTTGTCACTGTCATCATTGCATCTATTGATGTACTTTTTTGTTAATTCTATACGTCTATAATACTATGGAGATCATATTACAAATCGAGTCAGCTAAATATGTCATCTTAGATGAAATATATGCTATGTTCCCGGAGAATTATTTCTCAGCATTCACATCAGTCCCTAGAACCAGCTATAGGCTAATTTGTGCTAAATTTCGTAAAATTTAAGACACGATTGTTGCAGCCAACCAACAATGGTGGGATAGGTTCTTTTTGGACCAGTATATTAAATATAAAATTTCTCCTAGAGGACTTAGAAATACCAAAACTTGTTCCTTTTTGGGTACAGACCTAGCCCTGGAATGGGCCAACATCTCTGAGTTCTGTACCCAAAAATGGATGGATATTGTCGCCAAACAGAAGGATATTCATTACATTTCCTGTCTCTCTAAAATCACAGACTTAATTCAATCCCTCCAGTCACACATTACATCACTACCTACTTCATGGCTAAGAAAATTAAAATAAAATACGAAATTTCAAGAAGACACTCTTATTGGATCCAAGTTACACAAAATCCGTAGAGATTTTGATGATTATAACACCAATAGAGTGTTTTGTTGGAAGAAACCTAGAACTCCTCATTCCGATTCGTCTGGACCTAATTATGATGACCTTGGTCCAGACAGGCCCAATGGTCTTATACCATTGATGGATTGTGTACCTAGGCCAACCATCAGATCATTGCCCATGACACCTCGTGTTCATACGAACAAATATGGCTACCCCCTCCCACCTTTTAAGCTGCATGCACGCTCCATTGTGAACAAAGACACTAATCCCTCTACACGTATATCTACAGATGATCCATCCTCCACTAGAATCTCAGTTCCATCTATTGGTAATACTATAGATCCCAGACCCACTGAATCCATTCCTTTTTCTACTAATACTTCAGTTTTGAATAGTATACCCCATTTAGATATTGTTGCATCTTGTTCTATACCATCAAACTCTGATTCTTCCACCAACACCTCAGCTGAGATACATCATCTTCCTCTGGGAGGGTGTGACGTCATATCCAGAACGTCGGCCCCCACATTGGGTTCACTTTCACCCACTGACAGCACTGTCCATTCCGGGTCTACCGATGGACCGTGTCCCTCTGGCTCTCTTTCCCCTTCCTCTTTTTTAGTGGTTGCCCCCCTCCCTTGCCCAAAAATAAAGCTTGTCACAGAGGCAGGAGAGGGGGACGACGCAGACACAGAAAGGAGGGGGAAATTTCGCAGACTGTGAGGATATTTAATCTCTCCAGTCATACACTGTCGAAATCTTAAGAGCTGCTCCTTGCTAGAGGTCTTACATTTGCCCCTACAGCACCCCCCAACCCATTTACTTTATTTCTAGACCTTAATAGATTTATCAGAAATATCACAGTTAAACAATTTTTTAACATAAAGGTTGACAGAGATTCTCTTGCTGATGAGGATGTCTTAGACACCCCCATTGATGCATGTTTTGCCATGGACCACTCTTTAGACTGTGACGTGCGGGAATGCATGGCCTTGGATCATCCGGAGCTCCTCCATATGGATGATCCAGATGATCTTGCCGAGTTGCTCACTCAACATCTGTCCACTTCTCCACCTGTTCAGAAGACAAAATTTAGACCTAAATCCATCTTTTACCCCACGTTTGCTAAAGGACCCTATATCCAAAGTTTCTATCAAGTAGTTTATGCAGAGACCTTGCGGATGTGTCAACAATGTCCCATACATAAATCTTCTACCAACTTTTCGATACCTAAAACCACTGCTCTGAAAAGTCTTACCAACAATAAAGAACTCATAATCAGATCAGCTGATAAAGGGGGAGGGATAGTAATCCAAAACCGTGTAGATTATCAATCAGAGAGTGCTCGGTTGCTCTCTGATGATACAACTTATCTAAGACTTGCTAGTGACCCATTACCTATGTTCTCCAAGGAAGCACACAATTTGGTTAATAAAGCCAAAGCCGAGGGATTGATGACCAAAACAGAGGCCGCATTTCTTCTGCATGACTTTTATAAGAGACCTTACTTTTATCACCTTCCTAAGGGACATAAAGATCCTGCCAATCCACCAGGGAGACCGATTGTAGCGGCTATGGAAAGTGTAACCAGCTATTTTTCCATATATATTGACCATTTTTTACAGCCCTTAGTCAATAATCTTCCTTCATATATCAAAGACGGCATAACACTACTTCATATGTTACAGCAATATAGATGGGAACCCTCTTATCGTTGGCTATCGCTGGATGTAGTGTCTCTTTATACGTCCATTCCCCATAAAGTGGGCCTACATGCCACACAGTATTTTCTCAATGAAGACCCACTACTTAACAATAGACAGATCAATTTTCTACTTGAAATGTTGGACTATTGCCTTAACCACAATTATTTTGAAGCAAATGGCCAATTTTACATCCAAATTCAGGGGACAGCTATGGGGGCTAATTTTGCCCCCAGTTATGCTAACCTCACTATGGGGTATTGGGAACATCACAATATTTGGCAAAATAACCCTTATGCCTCTCACCTAGTATTCTATGGTCGTTATATAGATGACGTGGTCATCATTTGGGATGGTCCCGATACATTAATTCCAGAGTTCCTACAACATTGCAATTCCAACAATATGGGTCTTTCTTTTACTTTTGTGGCAGATGAGAATACATTGGCCTTTTTGGATCTTGAGCTTTTTCATGAGGACCATGCGGTCTGCGCATAGAACTATACCAAGCCTACTGCAGGCAATTCCTTTCTGCACTATGGGAGTTGTCACCATCCACGATGGGTGAACAACATACCCAAGAGCCAGTTCTGTAGACTGAGACATAATTGTACTCGGTCACAGGACTACATTTTCCCATGGCTCGAAGCTTAAAACAAAATTTCTTGAGAAGGGTTATCCCAACGAGTTGGTAGAGGGAGCCTATCGACATTATCTTAATGCTGACGTGAGCGAAAAAAGAGTTAAGAGTACAGACGACAACATTCAACCTGTCCGTTTTGTCACTCAATTCCATAGCCAATTCAGGAAGATGGAAAGGATATTAGTTAAACATTGGTCCATATTGAAGGAGGACCCCCACCTAAAACCCACACTCACAGAGCGTCCCGTAGTTAGCTATAGAAAGGCCAAAAACATCAAGGCCCAGATAGCCCCTAGCAAAATTAAAACATCAGGGCCCTCTCCCAGTGCACCCCTGACATTCTTTAATCTGAAGGGTATGTATCAGTCTAGGAAGGCTTTATGCCTTACGTGTAAGCACGTCAATCATAGACAGAAAGATTTTACCTGTAAAGGCAAGCAATACATCCTACCAGACTTCTATACATGCTCTTCTGAGTATGTGGTGTACTGCCTGACCTGTCCATGCGGCCTACTTTATGTAGGCCGCACCATTCGCACCCTCCGAAGAAGGTTCGGAGAACATCGTAACTTTGTCGAGAAGGGTCGTGAAAAATACAGTGTAGCTAGACACTTTAAAGAATTTCATCAACAATCATCTGTGGGTCTACGTGTCTGGGTCATAGAAGCTATTTCTAAACACCTCCCCTTAGCCGAGCGCTATAAAAGACTATGTGAGCGTGAAAACTATTGGATATTTACCCTCGATAGTCTCGCGCCCGGGGGCCTGAATGAAGGTATCGAGATTAATATCCTTCTCTAAAGATACCCTCTCTTCATGTTGCCATAACCATGTGCACATATTGAGCTACTCTATGTTGACATTGGTTCTCCCACATGTCCAGGTTATCAGTATATAACCCCTCAAGTCTTTGATACACTTACAGTTGGTCTCCTTTAATACACATCCCTCTGTGTGTGTCTGTGTGTTTGTTTGTGTATTTATGTATATATGCATTTTTATGTATTGTACACAGGTACCCTTATGCGCGCACCTTCTCATTAGAGGGGATTTTTCATTATAGGTGGATATGTTTATTTTAGTCCATTTTATTATCCAATCTTAGATAAATGTACGACACATTTGTGTATGTGTACATACACATGCGCATATATGGTAAATATTTTTTAGTGTTTTTTAGTGTTCCTTAGATAATTCTTAGAAATCCAGTATATCCAACTGTTTTTGCATTTGATGTCCCTTTAATTAACTTAGCCATTCAGTCTGTTTCTTATGGTATTTCATTTCATCCTCTTAATCTATACTATATATATATGTTTTTTATTCTCATATATATATATATATATATATATATATATATATATATATATATATATTTTTTTTTTTTTATTGATTATTCATTGATTCCTCTATGTATTAGTCCTTTTCTTATATTAATCTCTTAATCTTTGATACTACATTAGCATCCCTATATAATCATTGTCCTTCCCTCTTTAACACATATACTTGTCAGCGCTAGGTTAGTATCTGTAGTTTGTATCTGGTCTCCATGGTGACACAGACTGTTTCATCAGCCACTCCCAGCCTAGTACTTATAGCCTGAACTAAAGATGGCCCTCATTAAGCCTGATGAAGAAGCACGGATGCTTCGAACGCGCGCATCCTCCCCGCTGACCCCACGACCCGGAAGTAGTCTGCTGGTTTGTTCCAGCTAAGTCGTCCCGCACTCCGCTATTGTGAGTGAGTGGTTCCGCTCCACGGTGAACACCGACGACTCCTGAGAAGAGGCTCAGAGACACCACCTTCCCTCCATCTCTGGACATACAGCATTACATCTCCGGGACAAGCGGATGAACTTTACTACCCTGGACCCCCTTTCAGATAAGCTCACCTTTACTCTTATTTTGTGAGTGCATTACCTGTACTTGGTTTTATATTTTAATAAATTTCACTGACTGCTACGCTTAGAAGGCGCTGCTTTTTTGTCTTTTTTGTCATATTCCAGATCCCTTCTATCTGTCAGCTGGCAGCCTTCTCTGTGGACTAGTCATTTTTCATTTCCACCAGTATGAACTAATATGACATTGCCCCAATGTGTTCAGTATAGTCATGTTTACAAGTATGGATTAATATGACATTGACCCTATGTGTTCACTATCTTCCCTATTTTGTTATTTTTGACCCTTATCCTGAGTGCGCTTGATTAACCCTCTGTGTTCCATTTGTTTTTGTGGCAGATGAGGCGTTTGGCCTGGGTCCCCATTTAATGAGGCCATTCCCACAACGCACCCCCACCCCTAAGAGGAGGGTGTTTAACTATCGGCTGGCCAGAGCAAGAAGGGTGGTGGAAAATGCCTTTGGCATCATGGCCAGGCGATTCCGCCTGTTCCTCACCTCCATCCACCTTGCCCCCTACAAATGGAACCATGTAGTAATGACTTGTTGCGTGCTCCATAATTTTTTGAGGGTGCATTCTTCCAATTACCTCACTTTGAGTGGGCCTGAGGCCTCATTAGTTGACAATGTTAATTTAGTGGCCCTGGAAGCTGGCCATCCAGGCTTGGCCCCCCAAACCAGACGTGATGTTAGACAAAAATATGTTAAATATTTTGTGGGTAGGGGGGCCATTGATATGCCTGAGGATGCTTAAAATTATTATTTTGTAAAATAAAATCTTTCTTTGAGAAAATATTTGTATTGTGTTTTGTATTCTTTTATGTTTCTCGTAGGTTTACCTAGTGCACTTGTAGTGCCATGTGTATTTAGCATTCTTAAATAGCCTTCATTGTCAGTGTAAACACAAAACATTGATTATTTCACTTTGCACAACATTTACATAATGAAGCCACAAATTTTTGGTAATAAAATAATTTTATTTTATTTTTTTGATGAAACTTCCTTTTAAATGTAGATGTATCAAAAATATTTTAGGGGGTAAAAACGCATGAACAGCCATGCATAAAAAACAATCTAAAAAACTTTAATAAAATAAAACTAAAAACCAGCGCTCAATGGACAAAGATCAGATAATAAAAATTCAATTGATAAAAATGCCTTTTAATTAAGGTTCATAAGGCAAAAATAATGACAAGTTCAATAGTTCATACACGGTGACATATAAAACCAGGGAAAGGTCAATAATAGTAATCATAGAACCTGACATCCATGGAGGTGGGAGCTGAATCCAGGTTGCAGAGTGTAATGAAGAGAGGGCTCAGCCGTCTGACTTGCTGGGACTCGAATGGGCCAATGGGCAGTAGTCCGGCAGAAGGGAGGACTTCCCAGTGATGTATAATGCGTTAGAGAAGGCGGATGGCCTTTGGTGAGGAAAAGGCAATGAAAGAATCCAATCCGACAGACCGCGCTAAGTGCTGGGGGTAGCGACAGGCTGCAGCTTCTGAATCCTCCTGTGATGGGAACAGCACGGAGGGGAACCGCCACTGTGATGAGATCACTACACTAGCACTTCCGCTGGTCAAACCAACCAGCTGTGTGGTTTGTGCTATTCATTAAAGCTGAAAAGAAACAAAAACCTGCAAAAACTCAGCAAGTTCAACGTTATTTTGTGTTAAAAAATAAACACGCCCAAGCACAGCCATGATATTTTGTAGCCTTTCCTCCACCCGCTTGGTATTTTGCCTGATCTCTATCAAGTCTCCCTTTATTTTTTCAAGGTCACGACAGCAGACCATTAGGTATTGGATCAGGATCTGGGCACTGTGACTTGTAAACTTTTCAGGGTCTTCAGCCAGAACAGCACCTAAATAAAAAAAAACATGTAGTATAGAATATGTAGGCCTACATCTATTAACCTGCATCTGTCTGGTTTGACACTGCCCTGTTGTGGTGCCACTTTCCACTTCCTCAACTTCACGTTCCTCTACATCATGTGGTTCTGGGGGTCTTGTTACAGGTGTTGGATTTATAGGCTCATCTGACGTAGCTTTTTGAAGCCCTATGGAGATTGCAATAAAAGGTATAGTTTAATTCCTAAATAATAATTATATACAACTAACAACCCTGAAAGGGAATTTTGAAAGATTATTTGGAAGTGTGGTCCAATTTTAAATGTACCCCCAGTGACAACCTGAACACATGATTGGATACATAGCCAAAACAAGAACATATACTTTTTTTAATAAAGTTTGACACATTGAAACACCCCCAAGTATATACACTGGATCACCTGTGTGTGACACCCTAAAAATTTATTGGTTTTGGGCCACACTTGTACTACTGCGTTCAGATGTTTAATCAGCTGCTGAGCATTCTCTCCCTTAACATTACAATTCATACCCTTTTAATTAGTCAAAAATAAAAGTTTTATTCTAAAAATATTTCAACTTCTTTCAAAAATTATCTCCCCAAAAAATACTTAGAAATTTTGGTGTTCACACTGGATGATCCAAAAACATTGTATTAAGAAGTGTACGGAGAAAGAGCTTTACTACGTCCGTTTACTGTGCGGACGAACATGAAAGTTGTTATCTTTCACTGTACTATATCAAAGTCAAAAATACACGACTTAATACAAGTAATAATCTTTAGCAGGGAAAATGTATGAAAGATACTTACTTTTTCCTAAAACTTTCTTGATTCTTTTGTATTGGTCGGGCTCCCGCAACTTCAGATCAGACCAACATTTTCGGAGCTGTTCCTTCGTTCTGCACACCCCGAATTTTTGGTGAAGAGTTTTGACCACTTTGCCCATAATTTTTGACTTGACAAGATTAGGCCTTTTATACGGCCCATGCTTGGCATCATAATCCTCCCTCCTCAAAATGGCGACCATCTCCACCATTTCCTCGAATGACATGTTGGATGCCTTATATCTCCGGGATCGGGATTTGGGTTCCTCAGGAATTTCCTCCTCTGTCGAGGTAATCTCAGCCACCTGTGTCTCCGCCATGTTTTTTAGCACTACGACGAGCGAGAAGGGGCGGGGAAAGTACAATATCGAACGTCGGGGGCGGGGAAAGCGTGCAGAGTTTCACGCATGCGCAGTGTTTATAAAGCGAATATCCATGTGTCAAAAATACTTTCATTTGCCGGGAGAGGGAGTTAGCAACGAACGTGTTCACCAAGGTACATAACATTTTAAGGATTTGTGTTTCTTCAAAGGATGAGATTTGGGGCCTATATCTGTCTAAAATGATTATTTGATGAATATTGACTGAAACATTTTATTTTAATTGGTTCTTGATTTTACAGACAAAATGAAGAGTTTCAAAAATCCTGAATTCATGGGGGAGTTCATCGATAGATGGAAAAAACTCCCTGTCCTGTGGCAGACTAAAAATGCATCTAATAAAAATAAAGCGGCCAGGACAGCAGCACTGGAGAGCCTGCCTGCATTTGTCCAAACCCAGATCCCCACAACAACTATCCAAGATGTTAAAACCAAACTAGCTACCATCAGGGGCACATACAGGACCCAGAGGAATATGGTCCTGAAGTCCTAGAGGTCAGGTGCTGCATTAGATAAGGTTTATAAACCCAGTCTGTGGTACTACAGCAAGTTATCTTTTCTGGATGACCAGCTGGAAGTGAGGGAATCTCTGTCAACCCTTCCCCCCAGTGGTCTATCCAGCCTTCCTTGTAGCCAACCCTCCAGCCTTCCTTGCAGCCAGCCCTCCAGCCTTCCTTGCAGCCAGCCCTCCAGCCTTCCTTGCAACCCTGTTCTGGCTTCCTCAGAGGATCAAGCAGAGGTCCTTGAGGAGGACGATTTGGATATATGGAGCCAGGTATAGTATTGATATCTACATTTATATGTTACAAAAGTGATGATTTAAAATTGATGTTTAGTATTGTTATGTATTTAATGTCAGCAAAAAAATGGCTTTACAGAGCAATAGACAGTAGTGGTCAAATTTGATGGGGACAAGCCAAAAATATCAGGAGTATGAATCTTTGGGAATTTAATCACTTTTGCCATTCAATTAAAAAACGCCTGGAGGTGAACAATGTGTGTGATTGATGATGGCAAAAACTAAAGAATGTCCCTTTTTTTTTATAGCCAGAGCAGAGCCAGGAAGACTGTGATGTTGGGGACCAGGAGGAGGCAGGGCCCAGTGGCACACAGGAGGAGGCTGGGCCCAGAACAAGAGCCCAGATGCGTCCCCTGAAAATAATACAACGAGGGCCAAGGAGAGTTAGGCAGGTGGAGGAGGAAACCAGAGCCTTCCTAAGAGAGGCTACTGCGGCCCTCAGAGAGGCACCCTCTGCTGAAGAGGGCTATGCCGCAGTCCTGGCCCATAAATTAAGCCAGATGGACTTGAGGCAACGCCTATACAGCGAGAAACTCATGCTGAAGGTCATAAACAGGGGTTTGCTAGGTGAACTGACACAGTTCACCGACATAACTGAGGTTGTCCCTCCTCCTCCACCTCCTCCTCCTACTCCTCCTCCTGCCACAACCTCTCCTCCTGAGCCCCAGCCTCTGAGGAAGCAAGCAACAAAGGCTGCAGGGAAGGCTGCAGAGAAGGCTGGAGAGAAGGCTACAAGGAAGAGGAAAAAATAATGACTGCTGTAGTACCACAGACTGGGTACATATCTGACTTATCTGCTGCTGTTCCTGACCTCTGGGAGTTCAAGCCAAGATTGGGCTTCTTTTTTTTTGTCATAATTCAAGAGTTTGGTTTTCTCTTCTTGGATGGTTGTTGTGGGGTCCAAAGGATGCACAAATGCAAGCAGGCTCTCCAGTGCTGCCTTCCCCTTTAATTTGTTATCTCCCTAAATAAAGGATTATTTTGTTTTGCTTACAATACTTGACTATGTGATTTCTATTCTAAAAGAGAGTTTGCTAAGGAGTAGGCAGGGACATTTCTAATAATATTATTGTTATTAACAAGGGACACAAACCTCCTTGAGGCAAAATTAGACAAATTTAGAAGGTTGGTGTGGTAACTTAACACACAAATAATATTTATGTAAAAATACAATACGAAATCTAAAAGGAAAAAAATAAGCCAAAATATATAAAAGAAGCCAAAAAAATATAATAAATCTAACTTAAATAAAACAAAAAATAAATAAAAAACCAAAAAAAAAAACTTAAATCCAAAAATTTTTGGAGATCTTTACATTTATTTATGAATTTAGGAGGGAGATCTGGCTTAACAAGAATATTTTAAAATCATTAGATCAATTAGGAATTACTTAAGAAACAGGTTTGCCATAACTCTGAATATCATTAGCAAAAGAAGCTAATTATTTAAGCATTATCAAAAGAAGAAAGGAATGCGCAGCATTAAAACTATGCTATTATTTCCAGCGTGACGAATGTGCCATCTCCATTTCAAACGCTAGCTTAACCAAAACGTGCGCTCCCATCTCATACTTGATTCTGAGCATGCGTGTTTTTTTCACCTCGTAAAAGCATACACACTATCGTTTTTCACGTCGTTAAAAAAAACGACATGAAAAATGACGTGAAAAAATAGAGCATGTTCGGAATTTTTAATGGCCATTTTTCACGCCGTTAAAAATGCTCTGGAGCATACACACGATCGGTTTTAATGGCCATTTTTAAAAATTGAATTTTTAACGGCATAAAAAACGATCGTGTGTATGCGGCATTAGAGTGCCTTCAATTGCTGCAACCACTACAAGGGATTTGCTCTGAGGAGTGTTTTATTTTTTTTGATGGGATTACAAGGCTCCAAGTTAGACTTTGGGCCCCAATGATGACTTAACCACTCGGCCATGCTTCTCACTATGTGGCAAAGGACATCTGAGGAAACACAAATGATTTTTATACTGGAGGGAACTGTTGCAGGTTGACATTTATCCTTTCCATGATGATTCTACCATTAAGCACAGAGATTTGATCTAAGGAGTGTTTCTCTTTCTCGATGGAATTACAAAATTCCAACAAGTTTGTGCCATAATGACGGTTGCCGTCAACTATTTACCACTGGCAAGAAAGGAGTAATAAGGAGGGACTGTGTTTTTATATCCCCTTTATGTATCTCCCATCCTGAAGTTCTGGCAGAGAACACCATTAGGCTCCTGACTCTGTACTTTTGCTATTTTTTAATGTGTACAAAGTGGCCCTTCTTAGCACTGGAAGGACATCTTGGTGATACCAAGTAACAGGGTTTTGCTATAGTTTTTTTACCTTCTAAGCTCAAATGTGTACAAATGGCTCATATGGCGATATTACTTTAAGCAGATGATAGTGACGTCTTGCATTGACCAGGTGTATTTGTTGTAGCCATGAGCATCCTAGATTTCAATCTTATGTGGTGTTTTTTTCAAGCCTTTGTGAACATCTTGTTAGAGTGCCTTCAATTGCTGCAACCACTATAAATGTTTACCAGGAGTGGGGTTTGAACCCACGTGGATATGCATCCATTGGATCTTAAAGTGGAGCTCCACCCTAAATTTTGACTTGTGCTGATCGGATTCCTCCCCTCCTCCGGTGTCACAACTGACACCTTTCAGGGGGGAGGGGGTGAAGATACCTGTCTAAGAGAGGTATTTTCACCCACATCCGGGAGTCCTCTCTCCGGGAATCTGCGGGAGTGACGTCACTTCCCGCAGACTTCCCGTAGTGTTCTGGGAGACAATCGGCTCCCAGAACACAGGAGCACCAATCAGAACGGCGCAGCGCGACTCGCTCATGCGCCGTAGGGAACCGGGCATGAAGCCGCAGGGCTTCGCTTCCTGGTTCCCTCAGCGAGGATGGAGGAGGGAGCAGCAGAGCGACGAGCGATCGCTCGTCCTCTGCTGCGGACGTCGCTGGACTCCAGGACAGGTAAGTGTCCAAATATTAAAAGCCAGCAGCTGCTGTAGCTGTAGCTGCTGGCTTTTAATATTTTTTTTTCCGGCGGAGCTCCGCTTTAAGTCCAACAACTTAACCACTCGGCCATCCTGGTACCTGTGGTATAAACAATAACCGAGAACCGAGTGCTGATTTTCACAGTGGATAAAGCCAATTCAGGTGGGTTGTTGCCTGTTTTGGTGAGTCTACATTCACAAAAGGGATTTGTTCTGAGGAGTAATAAGGAGGGACTGTGTTTTTATATCCCCTTTATGTATCTCCCATCCTGAAGTTCTGGCAGAGAACACCGTTAAGCTCCTGACTCTGTACTTTTCCTTTTTTTTATGTGTACAAAGTCGCCCTTCTTAGCACTGGAAGAACATCTTGGTGATACCAAGTAACAGGGTTTTGCTATAGTTTTTTGACCTTCTAAGCTCAAATGTGTACAAATGGCTCATATGGCGATATTACTTTAAGCGGATGATGGTGACGTCTTGCATTGACCAGGTGTATTTGTTGGTAGCCATGAGCATCCTAGATTTCAATCTTATGTGGTCTTTTTTTCAAGCCTTTGTGAACATCTTGTTAGAGTGCCTTCAATTGCTGCAGCCACTATAAATGTTTACCAATAGTGGGGTTTGAACCCACGTGGATTTTCATCCATTGGATCTTAAGACGCAACATCTTAACCACTCAGCCATCCTGGTACTTGTGGTATGAAAAGTAACCAAGAAACGAGTGCTGATTATCACAGTGGATAAAGCCAATTCAAGTGTGTCGTCACCTGTTTTAGGTGAGTCTACATTCACAAAAGGGATTTGCTCTGAGGAGTGTTTTATTTTTTTTGATGGGATTACAAGGCTCCAAGTTAGACTTTGGGCCCCAATGATGACTTAACCACTCGGCCATGCTTCTCACTATGTGGCAAAGGACATCTGAGGAAACAATAATGATTTTCACGCTGGGAGAACTGTTGCAGGTTGACATTTATCATTTCCATGAAGCACAGAGATTTGATCTAAGGAGTGTTTCTCTTTCTCGATTGAATTACAAAATTCAAACATAGAGTTTGTGCCCTAATGACGGTTGCCGTCAGCTATTTACTATTGGCCATAAAGGAGTAATAAGGAGGGACTGTGTTTTTATATCCACTTTATCTTATGTGGTCTTTTTTTCAAGACTTTGTGAACATCTTGTGCCTTTAATTGCTGCAACCACTATAAATGTTTACCAGGAGAGGGGTTCAAACCCACAGGGATATGCATCCATTGGATTTTAAGTCCAACAACTTAACCACTCGGCCATCCTGGTACTTGTGATATGAAAAGTAACCGAGAACCGAGAAAGGAGTGCTGATTTTCACAGTGGATAAAGCCAATTCAGGAGGGTCGTCACCTCTTTTAGGTGAGTCTACATTCACAAAAAGGATTTGCTCTGAGGAGAGTTTTATTTTTTTTGATGGGATTACAAAGCTCCAAGTTAGACTTTGGGCACCAATGATGACCTAACCACTCGGCCATGCTTCCCACTATGTGGCAAAGGTCATATGAGGAAACAATAATGATTTTCACGCTGGAGGGAACTGTTGCAGGTTGACATTTATACTTTACATGATGATTCTACCATTGAGCACAGAGATTTAATCTAAGGAGTGTTTCTCTTTCTCGATGGAATTACAAAATTCCAACATAGAGTTTGTGCCCTAATGACGTTTGCCGTCAGCTATTTACCACTGGCAAGAAAGGAGTAATAAGGAGGGACTGTGTTTTTATATCCCCTTTATGTTTCTCCCATCCTTAAGTTCTGGCAGAGAACACCGTTAGGCTCCTGACTGTACTTTTGCTTTTTTTTATGTGTACAAAGTGGCCTTTCTTACCACTGGAAGGACATCTTGGTTATACCAAGTAACAGGGTTTTGCTATTGTTTTTTTAACGTCTGAACTCAAATGTGTACAAATGGCTCATATGGTGATATTACTTGAAGCAGATGATGGTGACTTCTTGCATTGACCAGGTGTACTTGAAGTCAGAGTCTGGATACTGGTTAGAAAGGTGACCGCCCCTCCCCCAACCCTGGTGACCTGATGTGTGCCATGGTCGCCCGTGAGAGTACGCTTAAAAGAGGGCCTACCCTGAGTACAAATAAGTAATAAAGGGGGAATGGGTGGGCGAGAACCCAGAAATACAAGACGAGAGGTAGGGGGAAGAGGGGGAGATTATGAAGCCCCATACAACTCCTACAAATGCAGGCTAGCCAATGGCCAGCCTTCTAACTTGTAGTCAGAGTCTGGATACTGGATAGAAAGGTGACCGCCCCACCCCCAACCCTGGCAACCTGAGGTGTGCCATGGTCGCCCGTGAGAGTATGCTTAAAAGAGGTCAAAAAGAGACACCAACTAGGTATGAAAAGAGAATTCAATGAAAAAACAACATAACAATACTAATCCTACAAAACAGTAAAAGCATGTTTGACCTCCATGTGGGGATCCGGAATATAACGATTGTAGCAAGATGACTGCCACCGACCCATGTACTTGATGACGTGTGACGGGACCCCTTGCTTAGAAGCTGCAGACGCAGCCCCAATCCTAAAAGAGTGCCCTGAGAACTGACCCGGGTTAAACCCCAAACTCCCAATCAAAATCCTGACACGGGAAATTAGCTGACTGGAGGTGAGGCTCTGTGTAGAAAAGGGAAGCAAAGGGCCATCGGGAGGGGCGGCAGAGAAAAAGCACATGAGCTGATTCAACACCACAACCAGGCACCAGGCAGTGTTGGTTCCGTAGTAATTGATGACGAAACCTTGCCGCACCTGGCAGTTCTTGTTATTAGGGAGTAGGGATGAGCCGAACACCCCCGGGTTCGGTTCGCACCAGAACCTTCGAACGGACCGAAAGTTCGCGCGAATTTTCGAACCCTATTCGTTATAATGGACGCGAACCTTCGAAATCAAAATTGCTAATTACAACGGCCAATATGCATGTTAATGTTATAAAACAGGTTTGGGGACCCGGGTCCTGCCCCAGGGGACATATATCAATGCAAAAAGAAATTTTAAAAACTAAAGTTTTTTCGGGAGCAGTCATTTTAATGATGCATAAAGTGAAAAAAAAAAAGTGAAATTTTCCTTTAAATATGGTACCTGGGGGGTGTCTAAAGTATGCCTGTGAAGTGGCATGTGTTTCCCATGTTTAGAACTGTCCTTGCACAAAATGACATTTGTAAAGGAAAAAAAGAAGCCATTTAAAACCACTTGCGGCTTTAATGTCATGTCTTGTCCTGGCCGCCATATGGCTGAAAATCCTTGAGAAAAATGGCATGGCTACCCCATCACCCCCCCCCCCCCCACCCCAGCCCCTTTGGGTCTTGTATGGATACTAAGGGGGACCCCGCACCCAAAATAAAACCCTATACCTACAACCCTATATACTCTGAACAGCAGTATATAGGTGGTGCAAACAAGACATGGACTGTAGGTTTGTTCTTAAGTAGAATCTGAACAGGTACATTATGAAGTGTAGCTACATCCCAAAAAAATCAATTTTTAAGCTTTTTGGAGAACATAGGGAGGGGTTATCACCCCTGTAACATTTGCTGTCTTTGCACATCTGTTCAGAACATGTCACCTCACTTTCCGTCCCAATGACAAATGTTTTTGGAAAAGTGGGGTTTTAATTGAAACAAGGATTGGTGATAAAGCATCAGTAGAGAGGAGATACCTTTTTCCCAAATTAAATCTAACAGGATAGAATTTTCCTTCCTAGGGGTAGATTTCCTCTCACTTCCTGTTTTCTCTTGCCGTTTGCAAGTAGGAGTCGTTTGTAAGTTGGATGTTTGAAAGTAGGGGCCTGCCGTATATACTCTGCAGAAATTTGCCCTATTAGATGTTGGTGTAGCCACAAGACTGGTGGGCACAGGAATGGGCCCTGCTGTGAGTTAATAGATCAAGATTTGTACTTGCATGCACCTGTTGAACCGGGCAGAAAAATTGGGCCTTTGGTGGTGGTGGTGGTGGTGGTGGACGGTGTTGCCACAAGACTGTAAGCCCTCACAGTTACTCTTGGTGGGTGCAGGAATGGGCCCTGCTGTGAGTTATTAGATCAAGATTTGTAATTGCATGCACCTGTTGAACAGGGCAGAAAAATTGGGCCTTTGGTGGTGGTGGTGGACGGTGTTGCCACAAGACTGTAGGCCCTCATAGTTACTCTTGGTGGGCGCAGGAATGGGCCCTGCTGTGAACTATTAGATCAAGATTTGTAATTACACGCCCCTGTTAAACAGGGGCTGAAAAATTGTGCCTTAGGCATTGGTGCTGGTGCCACAACACTGCAACCCCTCACAGATACTGTACTTGGAGCACAGCAGTCACACCTGTTGCGAAGCATCTTTTTAAAAAATTGTAATTACACGCCCCTGTTATACAGGGGCTGAAAAATTGTGCCTTAGGCACTGGTGCTGGTGCCACAACACTGCAACCCCTCACAGATACTGTACTCTGAGCACAGCAGTCACACCTGTTGCGAAGCATCTTTTTAAAAAAATTTAATTACACGCCCCTGTTATACAGGGGCTGAAAAATTGTGCCTTAGGCACTGGTGCTGGTGCCACAACACTGCAACCCCTCACAGATACTGTACTCTGAGCACAGCAATGAGACCTGTTGCAAAGCATTGCCTAAAAATTGTAATTACACGCCCCAACAGGGGCTGAAAAATTGTGCCTTAGGCACTGGTGCTGGTGCCACAACACTGCAACCCCTCACAGATACTGTACTCTGAGCACAGCAGTCACACCTGTTGCGAAGCATCTTTTTAAAAAATTGTAATTACACGCCCCTGTTATACAGGGGCTGAAAAATTGTGCCTTAGGCACTGGTGTGGTGGCATGGATCATTGAGGAGGAGGAAGAGGATAGTCAGTGAACATAACAGGACAGTCACTCAGCATCAGCATAGGCAGTCTTGAAGGGATGTGACATTATAAATTATTCCGTTATATCCGCTTCAGGTGTCTGGTAGCTGGTGGTGATCCAAGACTGATTCATTTTTATGAAGGTCAGTCGATCAACCGAGTCGGTGGACAGGCGCACCCTATGATCGGTGACAAATCCTCCAGCAGCACTGAATGTGCGTTCGGAAAGAACGCTGGATGCAGGACAGGCCAGTAGCTCAATTGCATACTGTGCAAGCTCTGGCCAGTGATCCATCCTCAGGACCCAGTAAGCCAGAGGATTTTCGGTGGGAAAGGTGTCCAAGTCTGACCTTGCCCCTAGGTATTCCTGCACCATGTATATCAGACGCTGGCGATGGTTGCTGGAACCGATCATACCTTGGGGCTGCGGACTAAAAAATTGTCTGAACGCATCGGTCAGACGTCCACCTTCCCCACCGCTCCTTCTGCTACTGACCGAAGCCTCAGCAACTTGTCGTCCAGGACCAGGAGTTTGTAACCTCCCAGTTTCTGGGAACGCGTTGCACAGACCTTTCTGCAAGGCCTCCCTGAGATGTCTCATCCTCTGCTCCCTCTGCGACGGCAAGATAAGGTCCGCAACCTTACCCTTGTACCGTGGATCAAGGAGAGTGGCCAGCCAGTAATGGTCACTCTCCTTGATCCGAAGAACACGAGGATCCTTCCGCAGGCTTTGCAGGATCAGGGAGGCCATGCAGCGTAGGTTAGCTGAGGCATTCGGTCCGGAGTCTTCTGGGTCACTGAGGATGACATGATCGCCAGCCACCTCCTCCCAGCCACGTACAAGTCCACTGGTTTGTTGGGACTGTACATCATCCCTAAAAGACTGCTGCTGCTGATGCTGAGTGCCAGGCTCCACCTCCATGCTCACACAATCCTCCTCCTCCTCCTCCTCCTCCTCCTCTTCCTGTGTGATGGGTGGGACAGAAGGAACATTGTCTGGATAAAGGGGGCCTTGAGAGACAAGGAAGTCCTCCTCTTCCTGCCTCTGTTCTGCCTCAAGTGCCCTGTCCATTATCCCACGCAGCGTATGCTCCAACAGGTGGACAAGAGGTACAGTGTCACTGATGCATGCACTGTCACTGCTCACCATCCTCGTGGCCTCCTCAAATGGTGAGAGGACAGTGCATGCATCCCTGATCATGCTCCACTGGCGTGGGGAAAAAAAGCCAAGCTCCCCTGACCCTGTCCTGGTGCCGTAGTCGCAAAGGTACTCATTGATGGCCCTCTGCTGCGTGTGCAGTCGCTGCAGCATGGCCAACGTTGAGTTCCACCTGGTGGGCATGTCACATATTAGGCGGTTCTTGGGCAGGTTCAGCTCCTTTTGCAGCTCAGTCAGCCGAGCACTGGCATTATAAGATCGGCGGAAATGCACACAGACTTTCCTGGCCTGCCTCAGGACATCCTGTAAGCCTGGGAACCTGCCCAAGAACCGCTGCACCACCAGGTTGAGGACGTGAGCCATACAGGGCACATGGGTGAGCTGCCCCTGTCGCAGGGCGGAGAGGAGGTTGGTGCCATTATCAGAAACGACCATTCCTGGCTTAAGCTGGCGTGGCGTCAACCACCTCTCGGCCTGCCCCTGCAGAGCTGCCAGAACCTCTGGCCCAGTGTGGCTCCTGTCCCCCAAACACACCAGCGCAAGCACGGCATGGCATCTTTTTGCCTGCGTACTCGCGTAGCCCCTTGTACGCCTACGGAGCACCGCTGGTTCCGAGGACAGAGCACTCGAAGAGGACATGGAGGAAGAAGAAGAGGAGGGGGTGGAGGAGAGAGGTGTGTCACAACCAGTAGTAGCATTTTGGAGGCGTGGTGGCGGAACAACCTCCAACACTACTGCACCTTGTCCTGCATCCCTCCCAGCTACCAATAGAGTGACCCAATGGGCCGTGAAAGAAAGATAACGTCCCTGTCCATGCCTGCTGGACCATGAGTCAGCGGTAATATGCACCTTACCGCTGACCGCCCTGTCCAGCGAGGCATGGACATTGCCTTCCACATGCCAGTAGAGAGACAGAATCGCCTTCCGTGAGAAAAAGTGGCGTTTGGGAACCTGCCACTGAGGAACCACACATTGAACAAACTCACGGACGGGGGCCGAGTCTATCAACTGAAAAGGCAGCAGTTGAAGTGCTAGCAATTTAGCCAAGCTAGCATTCAACGGCTGGGCATGTGGATGGCTGGGAGTGAACTTCTTTCGACGGTCCAGCAGCTGGGGCAGGGAAATTTGCCTGCTACAATCGGACGTCGGTGTACTGCAAGTACTTGGTTGTGACACACCTAATTCTACACCTTCAGTCCTCTCAGAGCAGCTTTCAGAGAGGACTGAAGATATAGTGGGGATGGAGATCCCAGCTGATGAGGAGCAAGGAGAGGTCCGCTTTGTTCTTTGGTGTGGGTCTTTTATGTGTGCTTGCCAACGAGCTGCATGGCAGGTCGACATATGTCTGCTCATGCTTGTGGTGCCCAAGCGGCTGATGTTTTGGCCACGCGAGATACGCTTGAGACAAATATTGCAAATAGCAGTGGTGCGATCTGATGCACTCGTCTCAAAAAAGGCCCACACCAAAGAACTTTTGTGATAACGTGCAGAGGCAGCGCCCTGCACAGGCGGAGCTCTGCGGTGTGGTACAGTTGCTGTGCTGGCCTCTAGCTGGCCTCCAGGGGGCATCCTGCCTCGTTGGACATGTGACGCTGCATCCTCCTCCTCCTCCTCCTCTCTCCCTTCAGGCACCCACGTGGAGTCAGTGACCTCATCATCCCCTCCCTCTTCACCACTAGAGCAAACCTGGCAGTAAGCTGCAGCTGGTGGAACACTACTGACTTCCTCAAGCTGGGTATCATCATCCGAGCCTTCGAATCGTTGGGCATCCTCCTGGAGCATGTACCCAACACTGTGCTCAAACAGTTCGGGGGACTCCTCAGGAGGACATGGTGGGTCTAGGGAAGGGGTGGCTGATGATGCCATTGAGTACGCGTTGGCAGCTGCTCTGCCAGTACCCTGAGCCTGGGTGAGAGAGTATGAGGAGGATGAGGAGGGCTTGGTCATCCATTCTACCAAGCCTTCGGCATGATGCGGCTCCACATGTCCAGCTGCCGAAAACAAAGACAAGCGTGTCCCATGGCCACGTGCTGATGACGATGCACGACCACGTCCACGGCCAGCACTGTTGTCTCTAGAAACAGAGCCTGCCTGCCCTGTGTTCTTGCCTCGGCACGCTCTGCCTCTCCTTGGCGGTCTTCCAGCCATTGTAGTCGGTAGTGTATATAGTATAAAAAATAGAACTCCTATGTGTGCTCACAACACACTGTAGGTCCTATGGGTGCTGACACTAACACACTATAGGTACTATGTGTGCTGCTGACAAGAAAATATAGGAGCTCTGTTTGCTGCCACTAACACACTAGAAGTCCTATGGGTGCTGCTGAGAAGAAAATATAGGAGCTCTGTTTGCTGCCACTAACACACTAGAAGTCCTATGGGTGCTGCTGAGAAGAAAATATAGGAGCTCTGTTTGCTGCCACTAACACACTAGAAGTCCTATGGGTGCTGCTGAGAAGAAAATATAGGAGCTCTGTTTGCTGCCACTAACACACTAGAAGTCCTATGGGTGCTGCTGAGAAGAAAATATAGGAGCTCTGTTTGCTGCCACTAACACACTAGAAGTCCTATGGGTGCTGCTGAGAAGAAAATATAGGAGCTCTGTGTGATGCCACTAACACACTAGAAGTCCTATGGGTGCTGCTGAGAAGAAAATATAGGAGCTCTGTTTGCTGCCACTAACACACTAGAAGTCCTATGGGTGCTGCTGAGAAGAAAATATAGGAGCTCTGTTTGCTGCCACTAACACACTAGAAGTCCTATGGGTGCTGCTGAGAAGAAAATATAGGAGCTCTGTTTGCTGCCACTAACACACTAGAAGTCCTATGGGTGCTGCTGAGAAGAAAATATAGGAGCTCTGTTTGCTGCCACTAACACACTAGAAGTCCTATGGGTGCTGCTGAGAAGAAAATATAGGAGCTCTGTTTGCTGCCACTAACACACTAGAAGTCCTATGGGTGCTGCTGAGAAGAAAATATAGGAGCTCTGTGTGATGCCACTAACACACTAGAAGTCCTATGGGTGCTGCTGAGAAGAAAATATAGGAGCTCTGTTTGCTGCCACTAACACACTAGAAGTCCTATGGGTGCTGCTGAGAAGAAAATATAGGAGCTCTGTTTGCTGCCACTAACACACTAGAAGTCCTATGGGTGCTGCTGAGAAGAAAATATAGGAGCTCTGTTTGCTGCCACTAACACACTAGAAGTCCTATGGGTGCTGCTGAGAAGAAAATATAGGAGCTCTGTGTGATGCCACTAACACACTAGAAGTCCTATGGGTGCTGCTGAGAAGAAAATATAGGAGCTCTGTTTGCTGCCACTAACACACTAGAAGTCCTATGGGTGCTGCTGAGAAGAAAATATAGGAGCTCTGTGTGATGCCACTAACACACTAGAAGTCCTATGGGTGCTGCTGAGAAGAAAATATAGGAGCTCTGTTTGCTGCCACTAACACACTAGAAGTCCTATGGGTGCTGCTGAGAAGAAAATATAGGAGCTCTGTTTGCTGCCACTAACACACTAGAAGTCCTATGGGTGCTGCTGAGAAGAAAATATAGGAGCTCTGTTTGCTGCCACTAACACACTAGAAGTCCTATGGGTGCTGCTGAGAAGAAAATATAGGAGCTCTGTGTGATGCCACTAACACACTAGAAGTCCTATGGGTGCTGCTGAGAAGAAAATATAGGAGCTCTGTTTGCTGCCACTAACACACTAGAAGTCCTATGGGTGCTGCTGAGAAGAAAATATAGGAGCTCTGTGTGATGCCACTAACACACTAGAAGTCCTATGGGTGCTGCTGAGAAGAAAATATAGGAGCTCTGTTTGCTGCCACTAACACACTAGAAGTCCTATGGGTGCTGCTGAGAAGAAAATATAGGAGCTCTGTTTGCTGCCACTAACACACTAGAAGTCCTATGGGTGCTGCTGAGAAGAAAATATAGGAGCTCTGTTTGCTGCCACTAACACACTAGAAGTCCTATGGGTGCTGCTGAGAAGAAAATATAGGAGCTCTGTGTGATGCCACTAACACACTAGAAGTCCTATGGGTGCTGCTGAGAAGAAAATATAGGAGCTCTGTTTGCTGCCACTAACACACTAGAAGTCCTATGGGTGCTGCTGAGAAGAAAATATAGGAGCTCTGTTTGCTGCCACTAACACACTAGAAGTCCTATGGGTGCTGCTGAGAAGAAAATATAGGAGCTCTGTTTGCTGCCACTAACACACTAGAAGTCCTATGGGTGCTGCTGAGAAGAAAATATAGGAGCTCTGTTTGCTGCCACTAACACACTAGAAGTCCTATGGGTGCTGCTGAGAAGAAAATATAGGAGCTCTGTTTGCTGCCACTAACACACTAGAAGTCCTATGGGTGCTGCTGAGAAGAAAATATAGGAGCTCTATGTGATGCCACTAACACACTAGAAGTCCTATGGGTGCTGCTGAGAAGAAAATATAGGAGCTCTGTTTGCTGCCACTAACACACTAGAAGTCCTATGGGTGCTGCTGAGAAGAAAATATAGGAGCTCTGTTTGCTGCCACTAACACACTAGAAGTCCTATGGGTGCTGCTGAGAAGAAAATATAGGAGCTCTGTGTGATGCCACTAACACACTAGAAGTCCTATGGGTGCTGCTGAGATGAAAATATAGGAACTCTGTGTGATGCCACTAACACATTAGAAGTCCTATGGGTGCTGCTGAGAAGAAAATATAGGAGCTCTGTTTGCTGCCACTAACACACTAGAAGTCCTATGGGTGCTGCTGAGAAGAAAATATAGGAGCTCTGTGTGATGCCACTAACACACTAGAAGTCCTATGGGTGCTGCTGAGAAGAAAATATAGGAGCTCTGTTTGCTGCCACTAACACACTAGAAGTCCTATGGGTGCTGCTGAGAAGAAAATATAGGAGCTCTGTTTGCTGCCACTAACACACTAGAAGTCCTATGGGTGCTGCTGAGAAGAAAATATAGGAGCTCTGTTTGCTGCCACTAACACACTAGAAGTCCTATGGGTGCTGCTGAGAAGAAAATATAGGAGCTCTGTTTGCTGCCACTAACACACTAGAAGTCCTATGGGTGCTGCTGAGAAGAAAATATAGGAGCTCTGTTTGCTGCCACTAACACACTAGAAGTCCTATGGGTGCTGCTGAGAAGAAAATATAGGAGCTCTGTGTGATGCCACTAACACACTAGAAGTCCTATGGGTGCTGCTGAGAAGAAAATATAGGAGCTCTGTTTGCTGCCACTAACACACTAGAAGTCCTATGGGTGCTGTTGGGGTGCAATGCTGTGCTAACAGCACTGCGGTTGGTACTACTGCAATACTGTACTAACAGTAAGCACGCACCAGACTTATCCCCAGCAGCAGCTAATAACACACTAACTGTGCAATCAGCAGCAATGAACGATCAATGACTTAGGTAGCAATGGTTTAGCAAAGAAATAGCCAATGGTTTAGCAAAGAAGAGCAAATCTTTCAGTATCAAGCAAAGACAGAATCAGCAGACTAATCTCTCCTAAAGCCGGAACTCATGTGACCGGGGCCGATGGCGTGGCGGCCTTTTAAATGGTGGGGCGTGTACTAAAGCCCCTGAGCTGTAATTGGCTACAGCCGTCCTGCCTGTAGCCAATTATTGCTCTCCGAGTTTCGGGCGCTGTGATTGGCCAAGCATGCGGGGTCACAGTGCATGCTTGGCCAATCATCAGCCAGCAATGCACTGCGCCGGCCGCGCCGGCCGCAATGCATTGCGGGGCCGCTCGCATCACACGAATGTGATGCGAACGGCCCAAATAGTTCTGGGCTCGACGAGCGAGCGAACGCCCGATGCTCGATTCGAACATGGGTTCGAATCGAGCACCGGGCCCATCCCTATTAGGGAGCTGTAATGAGAAACGATCTGGAAACCTGGTGAGACTACCCCTGCAGAGAACTGGAGTGTGGGGCCCAGCCCTGGACACCTCCCCAGGTCTGAGGAACCCAAAGAAACAGAGATACACTGCAGCCTTCAGGACCAAGCAGGGACCCAACCCAAAGGGTGAGAGGGACAGTAAATCAGATAGCCCCTGGAACATACGCCCAGAAATTGGCAAGCGTCTGACCCCTGGTCTCCCCTGTGTCTTCTGAATACCCTTAAGCATGGCCCTGATGGGATGAGCTGCAAATTTTTTTTAAACCATAAAGCTTTTATTAATGCTTAATAATAACATTTGTACAATCATACTAGCATTTGTACATAAGTATCATATAAAAGTATAACATTGTATAATTTAGTTCAATAGTAGAGTATTTTAATAATAAAACCATTGAAGTGGCTTTGTAATTAACCGATCATTGCATCGATAGTCTATTTAGAAATACTCTGAATATTTGTAAAAAAAAAATAATTATTTAATCTCAAAAAGAAAGGAACAAAAGTAAAACTTTGTGGACCGCAGGGAGAAGCCCATAGAAGAAGGTATAGTGATAGAAATGAAAGGGAATTGAAGGAAGGGAAATAAAAATAAGGAGAGATATTGTTCATTCACGTTTCTCTATATTTGAAGGTCTATGTTCGAGTAAAGGTGGTATAGGAATCAGAGTATTTAAAAATGATTCACGGTTGCCACATTTTATTGAATTTTCTGTATTCTCCTGTGATGTAGCCCTGATCTCCTCCATACCTCTGAGTAGATGTATCTCTTCTAGCCATTCTTTAATCGTGGGTGCGGCGGTACTTCTCCAGTGCCTCGGTATCACTGTTTTTGCTGCAGTGATTAAGAATCTGGTCAAGGAGTTTTTGTATTTTCTCATGGTGCAATTGGTGATGTTTATAAGACAGCAAGCTGCGTTTAAATGAATTTTCGTTTCTGTAATGTATTTTATGATCTTGATTACATGTTTCCAAAATGGTTTAATCAAGTCACATTCCCACCAGATGTGGTATAAGGTGCCTTCTTCTCGGTTGCAGCGCCAACAATGTCCAGGAACCATCGAGAACCATTTGCGTAATTTGTTTGGTGTGATATACCAATTTGTTAGGATTTTGAATGAAGTTTCTTGTAATCTCACACTGATTGCGCATTTGTGTGCGAACACACAGGCTTGTAGCCATTGATCTCTCGTAAAGGTTTTTTTTAGGGTTGTTTCCCAGAATATTTTGTGTCTGTTGGGCTCCTGTAAATCATAGGACTGCAACCAGGTGTATGTTAAGGAGATGTTCTTTGTGGTCGTGGTAGCCAAGAAACATATGGTTTCGAAGGGCATTAAGGGTCTAGTAAAATGTTTTTGTCTTTGAGAGCTCATGATGAAATCATGTATTTGTTGATATTCCGTGATGTGTAGGGGTATTTGTCCTACTTCCTTTTGCAAATCTACATGAGACTTGATTTTGTTATTCGTTAAGCAGTGTGCAACTAGGAGTGGTGTGTTTCTGTTGCAAAGAGATCGGATAGAACAATTCATTCCCAATGGGAAGTCAGGGTTAGTTGTCAGTGGGGTTAGTGGCCCCAATGAGGATGTGAGTGAGTGTCTCTGAGTAATTGTTTGTAGGTTTTTTAGTGTTGCCCCTATGAGGGGATGTTGTTTCAGTATTTTCAGACAAGAGTTCCAGGGTATCCATGGGGTGTGTGACACCGGTATAGGTCCCATGCTATTCTCCAATCCCACCCAATCTTTATTCTCATTGTGGCAAGATAAAATAAAATATATGTAAAAATGGGAAGAGGAAGGAAGGGAAAAAGGTGAGAAAAAGGAGGAGAAAGTTTTAGTAAAAGGTAAGAAAAAGAAAAAGTAAGGTTATACTAACTCTTCAGATGAGTGTTACTTGCAATGAGAAGTAGTAAACACGTCTCCAGGTGCTATCCTAAGGAGAAAAATATAGTGGGTGTGTGTTGGTAATGCCAACCCACATCCACTGGTGGGAGCAATGGGAGGTAGTCACTGTAGGGGATCAGGGGTAGTTATACCTTAAAACCTGATCAAGTAACTTGGTGTAAGTACAAAAGTGAGTGTGAACTCCCGTGACTCATCTTGTAAAATTCCGTTATACCTTTTTTGGGCTTGGGAAAAGAGTGCCATACTTCGTAAATGGTTTCAGGGATTTCTATGTGTTGTGTCTTAAGGGTAGAAATGATATTGGTTATCCTAGCATAAGTCATAAATTCCCTCTCAGGGACAGAGTGTTTACTCTGTAGTTCCGAGAAGGGTTTGATACGGCCTTGATTTAACATATCTGGTATATGTTTGATATCATATCGCTCCCAATGTCGTGTGTCTAGATTTGGAGAGAGGAATGAGAGTGCTGTCACTGGGATTGGTATCTTTTTGTGCTTAGTATGGGGGTTCTTATTCGTTAAAAAATATTCCCATGCCAGTAGTGTGGCCGCCACAGTTGGGATCATTTTACATGTTGAAATTTTTGCTAGGGGTGTAATTAGCAATAGGTTTTGGAGGTCACCTTGATTGACTTGTGCCTGTTCTGCTCTACACCAATGAATTGGATCCGCGGTATTGAACCACGACTTGGTCTGATCTAGAATCGCTGCCATATGGTAGTCCTTAATATTGGGGACCCCCATCCCCCCTGCTTTTCTGTGTTTCATGAGAATGTTATGAGAGCATCTGGCTCTTTTCCCTTCCCAAATGAACTGAGACAAGGCTCGTTGCATAGCCGCATAAAATGAGTTAGGTATTTGGATCGGGAGAGCTCTAAAATAATAAAGCAGTTTGGGAAGTAAGATCATTTTGTATGCTGCTAATCTACCCGACCAGGTAAGATAGAATTTTTTGAATCTAAGCATTTCTTGCATAAATTTACTTATCAGGGGTTCAAAATTAGAGTTATATAGTTGGGAAATTGAGGGAGTCAATGTAATACCTAGGTATTGAATTCCTTCCTTCGCCCAGGGATATGGTAGCTTGTCTTGTATAAGAGATTTTGTTTTACTATCGACACCTAAGCTCAATATGCTTGACTTAGTAGCATTCACCTGGTAATATGACACTGCATTAAATAGTTCCAATATTTCGTGTACTATTGGCAGGGATTGAGCCGGATTGGAGAGCGACAGAATCACGTCATCCACAAATAGTGTAATTGTGTGATCTTCTTTACCTAGACGAATGCCACTAATTTGGGGATTGGTCCTAATTTTTTCAGCCAAAGGCTCCATCACAAGGGCAAAGATCAGGGGTGACAGAGGGCACCCCTGCCTTGTACCATTCGTGATCGAGAATTGTTCAGAGAATAAACCTTCCGTGAAGACCATAGCTGAAGGGTTTGAGTATAAAGCCGATATGGCCGAACATATGTTGCCTGAGAAACCGAATTTTGCAAGGACCCTTGACAGGTAGCCCCAGTGGATCCTGTCAAAGGCCTTCTCCGCGTCCAATGACAGGAGAACTGAGGGTCTCTTAGTAGTATGTGATGAATGTATTAAGTTTAAGATCCGCCTTGTGGCATCTGTAGTTTGCCTGCCCACCACAAACCCAACCTGGTCGGGTTTAATTAACGTGGGGAGCAGGTCTGCAATTCTATTAGCCAAAATCTTGGCATATACCTTTAGGTCGACGTTCATAAGTGAGATAGGTCTGAAACTCTGTGCTCTATCCGGCTCCCTCCCCGGTTTAGGTAGCGTCACCACCGTGGCTTGTAACATTTCCGAGGGGAATGAGGCAGAGGAGGCAGCAGCATGGAATACCCGAAGTAATATAGGTGATAGTGTACCAGCAAATTTTTTATAGTATTCCGAAGAATACCCGTCAGGTCCAGGTGATTTGATGTTTGGGAGGTTTGAAATCGTGTTTGTAATTTCTAGAATGGATATTGGAGAATTCAGGGAATCTAAATCGTCTTGGGACAGCTGAGGAAGAGATACATCTTGTAAAAAACCATCTATGAGTGTCGGGGTAGGTTGTGGTATCCCAGTATCTTCCTGTAGGTTATACAGGGTACCGTAGTAGCTGCTAAACGCATCTGCTATATCTTTAGGGTTGGTCAATTTGGATCCACTTTTGGGGTGGTATAAGTGTGAGATTTTCTGTTTCAGGATCTTTTCCTTAATTTGATTTGCTAGTAGTTTACCGGCCTTGTTACCATGTGTGTAAAAGTCAGACCTAAATTTGTGGGTATTACGTACATGTTGTGATATAAGCAAGGTTCGGAGGTCATCTCGAGCTGCCGCCAATTTATTGCTAATTTCAACATTAGGGGTAGATTTGTTCTGAGCTTCCAAGCCCGAGATGTCCCTCAGAATGGAATCCATGCGCTGCCTCCTCCTTCCCCTCAGTGAAGCACTTTGCTTCATTAGTAACCCTCTGATAAAAGCTTTATGGGTATTCCACAAAGTGAATGGGTTAACCTCTGTGGTGTCATTATTAGCAAAGAATTCTATCAATGAGTTCTCAATATTTTTTGCAATGACTGGATCTGAGAATAATTGGACATCATTTTTCCATCTATTCGCCCGTGTAGATAGTCCCCGGTTCCCCACAATGATAGACACTGGGGCATGGTCAGACCACGTGATGTGACCAATGTCCGAGTGTGATACTTTTTGTAACAAAAATTTGTCCATCAGAAACATATCAATCCTTGAGTAGGATAAGTGGACCCGGGAGAAGAAAGTAAAATCTTTCTCGTTGGAGTGCTGACATCTCCAAATATCATAAAGGTTGTTTGAGCTGAGGAAGTTCGATAATGTATGTCTGATGCTCTTCCTGATAGAGGCATTAGAGTTATCCAGGTGAATATCAGTTATGGAGTTCAAGTCACCACAAAGTATGATGTGCCCTGAGCCCAGTTGTTTAATTTTTTTCCAGAGTCTATTCAGGAAATGCACTTGTCTAGAATTTGGTACATAAATGTTTACAATTGTATATGGTACTCCATTGATTTCACAGGTTAGAATAATGTATCTACCCTCTTCATCACTGTGACTAGAGAGTAGCTTGAACTCCATCGTGTTCCTCACCAAGATAGCCACCCCCCTCTTTTTAGAAGGGGCACATGCCACAAAAATATGTGGATACAGATTATGTTTTAGAGTAGGGTGATTGTTCGCTTTAAAATGTGTTTCCTGGATACAGAATATATCACAATCTTGATCCCGAGCCTCCCTCCATAGCATATGTCTCCTTTGTGGGCTATTCAAGCCATTCACATTCAAAGATGTAATTTTAAATGCCATTGTCAAGTGAGTATTTATAGTGAAAAAGGTAGAACCGTATAAGAATCAATGTCACTGAAAGAGAAAGGACCTGAGATAGGAAGTGGTGCGGCACGTATACGCTGGCGTACCTGCAGTAGTTTTAGCTGGTTTAGATGTGTTTTCTTCTGCGATGTGGTAGTTTTTTTTTTTTTTTTTTTCCAGCCGGAAACAAGGAAAGCAATTCACACTGGCAGTACAAGTCTACAGTCTGAGAGAAAAATGGTGAGATAAAACAGAGAACAGGTCGAACTTAGAGATATCTAAAAAAGTACTAATAAAGAAACTAATTTGCGCAGAACTAGGCACCCTTTAAAAATGCACGATTTCTAATGAAATCTGGGCAGGGGTTAACCTGCTGATATTGGGATTTAAAGAAACAAAAAAAAAAATTAACGCCGGTAGAACTTCCGGACCAGGTTGAGTTGAGCAATTGTGATAGGGCACTATATGCAGCTTTGCTTCATAGTCATTTAGTGTGTATATATGAGGAGTCAGAAGGTTGATGGTCCTCTGCTGTCTCAATAGGGAGAATCTTCCATCTCTCCAGCAGCTTGATGCCATCCTCTAAGGTAGTCACCAGAAACTCCTTTTCACCTTTGGTAATTAGTAGGTTAGCAGGGTAGTTCCAGCGGTAGGGAATCTGGTGATTTCTAAGAGGTTTGGTTATGGTCATGAGATTACGTCTCCTTTGCAGTGTATGTGCAGACAGATCAGCAAAGAATGACAGTCCCCGCATGCCCTCAGGAAGATTATTAGCCCGCCTTGTCACAGACATCAGTTTTTCTTTAACTGTGTAGTAGTGAATCTTAGCAATGGTGTCCCTGGGTAATTTCTCAGGGATGTGTTTTGGCTTAGGCAGCCTATGTATTCTGTCTATGATGATTTCTTCCAGGCGCAGGTCAGGGAGGGCCTCCTTCATGATATTGGTAAGGAAAGCTGTTAGGTCTGGGTTCTTTACTGATTCGGGGATTCCTCTTATTTTAATATTGTTCCTTCTGGAACGGTCCTCGAGGTCAGCGACCTTCGCCTTGAGCCATACAATGTCCTCCTCATGTTCATTGTGTGCATCCACCATAGTGTTAAAGGTCTCAGAGAAGTCCCCCATCTTGTTCTCTATATGGGTCACCCTGTCCCTGACTTCAGTCACTTCAGATTTACATTGGGTCACCAGCTGCAGCATATCTGTATGAATAGCTCCTCTAAGGGACACCAGCATTTCTTTTAAAGTGGAGTCCATGACAGGCTGGTTGTTTGTAGGGAAAGCCGCTATGGCATCCTGAAATTCTATTGTATCATCAATCCTCATGCTGCTCTCTCCTTCATTAACTGTCATGAAAGCAGGCTGAGAGAGCTTCTGCTTATTTTTTACAGGGCTATTAGCTGTGGATGAGGACTGGGAACTTGGCTGCGTCTGAATAGGGAAGGAATGGGGAGAAGCGCTTGTCACCCGCCCTCTGGTCGAGTTGTGGCTGTGTGTGTGTGCAGGTCCCTGCACGCTGCCGGCGCCATCTTGGCGGCTGTGGCGGTCTGACAGTGAGAAGAAGTCCGTCATCTTACCCGGCGCTGTTCTCTCCCTTCTCTTCCTCCGCATGCTCTGCTGGTGTCCCCGACCTGATATGTTCAAAAACCGCCGTTCCTGAGTGCCCTGGGTCGCTGTTAGAAGGTCCGGAAAGTTCAGATGGCCGGGAGCTATGTTCTTATGCGCCCATTCTCCTCTCTTGCCGGCTCCGCCCCCTTGGTGTTTGAATTTAATCATAGAGCATAAGTATACACATATTATCCTAGACTAACTGTGCCAGTAGGGGGTCAAGTAAATTGCTGGGGGTTGGCGGAGCTGTCTTCAGGGCCCAAACTAAATCTGTGGCCCTCTTAGTTGAGGGTATCGCTACACGTGGGGGTTCTCGTCCGGGATCCTGATACAGCAGGTGAATGCCAGAAGTGCCGGCATGGACCCACAAGCAGTAGAAGAGTGGTGCAAAGCCTCTAGGGCAGAGCTAAACAACTCGATAGTCATCAGCCTCCCTGGGGAGGAATGGTCGACTGAGATGGTAGAGGAGTTAATGAAGTTAGTGTCCCCAGATCACACACCGTGGGTGACGGAGATAAAGTCAGACCCAGACACCTCATATCAGTATGCACTAGTGGAGTACTGGGACGGGATGCCAGAGGCTTGCAAGCGCAACTGTGTGCGGACGCCAGATAACAGAACCTATAGGTTGGCGCACGCAGTAACTGTAAAGAAGGAACCATCACCAACGGGATCACCGCAGGCTGCGGCCCGTACCTCACCAAAAGGAGGAGACGGGGTGACGCCCCCGGTGGCACCCGCACCTGCCACTGCTATATCACCAGAATTGATAAAGGCAATAGGGGATCTGCTAATCAAATGTCAGAAGACAAGCACGGTGCATGTAGAGACTAGCTACCGGAGACTGAAGACATTCTCAGGGAAGCAACCTGTCCCTGCAGGGGAAGAAGATTTTGATACCTGGGTGGAGCAGGCATTACAAGCAGTAGAGGCATGGGAGGTGCCTGGAACCTGGAACTTGAAATATGTGGGATTGGAACCCAGAGTTTCCCCTACGATGGCTATCTGCCTGTCAAGATGACTTTTGACCCATCCGTGGCTGGGAAGGCCGAAGTGTTTGACACCCTGGCTGTTGTGTGCCCTCGACCGCCAGGAGCCAACAAGAGTTCCCTTATAATAGGGACAAACACGGACCTGGTCCGAAGACTCCTGACCCCTCTAGTGGAAGAGAAGGGCCAAGCGGCCACCAAGATCCACCCCATGCTGAAGACAGCCTACCAACGGCTGGTCCTAGAGCAGAAGACCCCTAGAGAGGGGATAGGGAAGGTGTGGAGACTTGGAAGAGAAGGGGTAGTGTTGCAGCCCGGCGAAGTAACCTGTCTCAGAGCCACTGTGAAGCTTACTTTGGGAGCAGCCTGGACCCTTTGTCATGTTGGAGTCCGACCCAAGGGAAGAGTCCCCCGGTCTGGAAGTGATACCAGAAGTGATTCCACTGAAGGCCCTGAAGAAGGCCCAATATAGAGTTCCGGTGAGTGTTAGGAACACTACAGATGGCCCCATGGAAATCCCAGCCAGGATGCTGCTGGGCCAGGTGAGCCCTGCTGCCCCTGTCAACTTGTCAGAAGTCAAGGGGACGGGTGAAGGAGGAGATGTTTGGGAAAAGCTGTCCATGGAAAACCCGAATCTGCCCAGGGCTTGGAAAGAGAGAGCCAAGGCCCAGTTGACCAGATGGGAGAAGATCTTCTCCAAAGATGAGTTCGATGTGGGGTGTGCAAGGAGTGCCACCCATCGGATCCGCCTCCAAGAAGACAAGCCCTTCAGAGAGAGGGTCAGGCGGGTCCCACTAGCAGATCTGGAGGATCTAAGGGAACAACTCGCAGAGCTCAAGAGGACTGGTGTGATCCGGGAGTCTAGAAGCCCCTATGCCTACCCGATAGTGGTGGTCAGGAAGAAGAATGGGTCATTGAGGCTCTGTATAGACTACAGGACTCTCAACAGGAGAACCATACCCGACCAGTACACCACTCCGAGGATAGAGGACACTTTACAGAGTTTGTCTGGAGCCAAGTGGTTCAGCGTTATGGATCTCAAGAGTGGATACTATCAGATCCCTATGCATCCAGAAGACAAGGAGAAGACAGCCTTCATAACCCCAGTGGGGTTCTTTGAGTTTGATCGAATGCCCCAGGGACTGTCTGGAGCTCCTGCTACCTTCCAACGTCTCATGGAGAAGACTGTAGGAGACATGAACCTTATTGAAGTCCTTGTATACCTGGACAATGTCATTGTCTTTGGGAGAACCTTGGAGGAACACGAGGAGAGGCTGAAAAAAGTGTTTTTTCAGCCTCTCCTCGAGGATACTCAGTGAGGAGGGACTCAAGCTTTCGCCTGAGAAGTGTCGGTTCTACCAGTCTTCTGTGAACTATCTGGGGCACATAGTGTCTGAAGAAGGGGTGGCCACAGACCCTGAGAAATTGGAGGCAGTTACCTCCTGGCCACGACCCACCACAGTAACAGAACTCGGATCCTTCTTAGGGTTCTGCTCATATTACAGGAGGTTTGTGGAAGGATTCGCCCGAATTGCTAGGCCATTGAATGAACTACTCAAGACCGAGGGGGAAGAGGACGACTCAGGGCCCAGGAGAGTCAGTCAAAGATCAGTGGAACCAAAAGTGTGAAGAGGCCTTCCAGGCGTTGAAGAAGAACCTAACCACTGCCCCAGTCTTGGCCTACGCAGACCCGACCAAACCCTATGAACTACACGTAGATGCTAGTCATGATGGTCTGGGAGGAGTACTTTACCAAGAACACGAGGGACAACTGCGGCCTGTTGCCTACGTAAGCAGGAGCCTGACCCCCTCCGAGAAGAACTACCCCACTCACAAGCTGGAGTTCCTGGCCCTTAAGTGGGCGGTAGTAGACAAGCTCAAAGACTACCTGTATGGGGCGGAGTTCACTGTGAAGACCGACAACAACCCCCTTACTTACCTTTTCACTACAGCAAGGCTGGACGCCACTGGACACAGGTGGCTGGCCGCATTGTCTGGATTCAATTTCAGCCTAAAGTACAGGCCAGGGATTGGAAATCGAAATGCAGACGCTCTGTCCAGGAGATCTCATGGCCCCACCAGTGACATGGAAGACTGGACTCAAGTGGCACCTGATGGGGTGCGGGCCCTTTGTCAAGGGGCTGAATTGCAAGCCAGAGGAGGCTCAAGGGCGGAAGAGATAGGAGTTACCATGGTAGGAGTCCCCAAACAATACTGTGGAGTAACTCAACTGGAAGAAGACTATCTGCCAAAGTTGTCCAAGAAGGAACTAAGATGCGACCAATTAGAAGACCCCATGGGGAAATTGGTTCTGGAAGCCCTGGAGAATCAGGATCCAAACAGACTCCTGAGTCACTCCTCAAAGGAAGCTCGTCTGTTGAGGAAAGAGTGGGACAGGTTACAGGTGCATCAGGGAGTGGTCTACCGAAGGGGCCCCTCTGATGACCTGGAAGATAAATGGCAATTGTTTCTTCCTGGAAAAACATTGAGAGAGACTGTTCTGATTGCCCTACATGACAATCACGGCCACCTAGGGGCGGAAAGGACCTTTCAACTTGTCAGAAGTCAGTTTTATTGGCCCTGCATGAGGGCAGAAGTGGAAGAGTACTGCCATTCATGTGCACGCTGCATCCAGAGGAAGACTTTACCCCATCAAGCTGCCCCAATGGGTCATCTACAAAGTCAAGGCCCAATGGATCTGGTATGCATTGATTTCCTCTGCCTCGAACCCGACCTGAGTGGACTAAGAAATGTTCTGGTGATAAACGATCATTTCACCCGGTATGCCCAAGCTTTCCCAACCAAAGACCAGAAGGTTTCCACAGTAGCCAAGGTACTTATGGAGAAGTATTTTGTCCATTATGGGCTGCCCCAGCGACTTCATTCAGATCAAGGAAGGGACTTTGAGAGTCGACTGATCCGGAAACTCCTGGATTCGTTAGGAATCAAGAAAACTTGAACCACACCTTATCACCCACAGGGAGATGCTCAGCCGGAGAGGTTTAACCGAACCCTGCTCAACATGTTGGGAACTCTGGATAGTGAGAAGAAACAACATTGGAGCAAACACATAGCAGCTATAGTACACACTTACAACTGCACCACCAGTGATGCTACAGGCTACTCCCCATATCGACTCATGTTTGGGAGAGAAGCAAGGTTACCTGTGGACCTGGCCTTTGGCACCTCTTTAGACCATTCCTCAGCCACATCCCACAAAGGATATGTGGACAGGCTCAGACACAGCCTGAAAGTAGCCTATGAACAAGCTCAAGCGGCCTCAGATCAAAGGGGAGCTCGAAACAAAAGAAACTTCGACTTGAAAGTCCGGGTGCAAGACCTGCACCCCGGGGACCGAGTACTGCTACGCAATCTGGGGGTCCCTGGAAAACACAAACTTGCAGACAGATGGAGATCTGAACCCTATGTCATCTGTAGGAAGCTGCCGGGCCTACCTGTCTACAAGTTGAAGCCAGAAGGAAAGGTAGGACCACTGAAGACGTGGCATCGAAACCACCTGCTCCCACTTGCTGAAGCGGTCAGGATACCTCCAGTGAGGGACTCCCCTGAACCAGTCCCTATTCTAGATACCCCCAGGCCAAACACTTGGTCCCAGACCTCTCGGGCTGAAGATGGAGAGGCCTCTGAACTCAGTGGAGATGAAGGAAGAGAACTTGACTGGCTGTGGCCTTCCCCAACTCCAGGAACTTCCACTATAGATCTTCCAACTACTGAAGACACTATAGATGGACAACTGAATGCAGAAGCCGCTGAGTTCATCCCATCTAGTCCTTCATCAGATTACTGGGAGGATGCTTGTGATACTTACTCTGGAAAGGACCCTAGAGACTCTATATATCCCTCAGCTCCTGAAGCAGATGTTACAGAGCCTGCCGTGTCACCCGAGCCTGCTACAGAAGAAGAGCCTGTGGCGCCAGAGCCAGAAACCCCAAGAGAACAAAGGGCTCACAGAGTCATAAGGCCTCCCAAAAAGTTGACCTACCCACAAATGGGGAAGAGCTCAGAAGATTCTGTGGTCACTGCCAGGAGGAGTGTAGAGAATCCGGATCCCTCCACTGTTCATTGGGTGGAGGGCAACCCCCACTCACTCTCTGGCACAGTTAGGCAGGTCACTCATGATAATGTGACCTGTGGGCAAGGGAATTCAACCCCTTTGTTTTGGTGGGAATTCCCTATGCCAACATCATACGAAATGTTGTCTAGGGTTGTACGCAGTGTATGCTAGAATTGTCTTTGGGGGACCAAAGAATTTAAGTGGGGGGAGTGTGTAGCGGGGTATTCCCCTTTAATAGAGAGAGACAGGACTTTCCGGGTGAGAGGTGAGTCGGGAGGGAGTAGAGAAGAGACTTTACTGGAAGTGAAAGCAGAGTAGAGAGACTACGTTACCCAGAACCCCTTTCAGCAATGTTTCCACCCCAGAGACTCATGGGAGGGGTTATAAAAGGAGTAGGCGAGGCTGGGCTCGGCCTCTTTGGGACACAAGACTTCAAGGGAGAGATCTTCCTGTGCGGATAAACCGTGGTGCAAGGCCTGAAGCCTGGGCCTTGCGCTGTTACCCAAAGAGACTTCCATCCCATCTCGAGCCTGGGTGGCATCTGACTCGGTTTTCTTCAACCGCTGCTGAGCCGGAGGCCAGACTGCTGCAGAGCTGTGTGAGGAGACACAGCAGGTGGAAGTTCCCGGACTGGGATTGCGTCCGAAGGGGTGAGCGAGCACTTGCTCAATCCACAAATACTTTATATCATTGTTAGGCCTACAGACTGTCGTGGCCCACTAGTTCCTATTTGAGTTCTTTTCCCCATTTGAGATCCAAAGCAGAACTGAGTTGAACGGATCTTTATTGAAGTGTACTGTGTTGGCATTTTTACCCCCCCCCGGATTACAAATGTGTTCCTGAAATGTGCACCACCGTTTAAAGTCTTGCATGCGAATAATTTTTCCCACTACTAGAGACTGAGTTATATGGTCAGGCCTGGCCATCTAGGTAGTTTATTTAGTTGCTGCGCCATAGGGTGCATAGTGAAGTACTGTTACACGTGGCGCGTGTGCGCCATATCTCTATAGTTATAGTGTGACTACTGCTGCAGGGCTCTGCAGATAGATTCCTATGATCTGTTATCACTGTTGATTTCCATTGCCATAGAAAGTAAATTTGTTATTCTTTTATCACTGTCTTGGTGTTTGAATTTAATCATAGAGCATAAGATATACACATATTACCCTAGACTAACTGTGCCAGTAGGGGGTCGAGTAAATTGCCGGGGGTTGGCGGAGCTGTCTTCAGGGCCCCAGCTAAATCTGCGGCCCTCTTAGTTGAGGGTATCGCTACATGTCTATACCTCCGAACTGAGTGTAATAACAATGGTTATGTAACATCTATGAGTAGTTATGCTGTCATATTCGCCCTTCCGGGTGGACCAACTAGGTCCTACCTACAGAAACGACATATTTGGCATCAGAAGATATCTATCATCTCGTTCCTAGATCCATCATAATTGTTGACAGTCTAGTGGGGGTTACAAGTCAGGCGGGGGAGCATCTTCCCGACCGTCTCATAACTGATCTGGATCATATAGAATCCACTTCTCCACCTGAGAATTTTATGTCCACAGTTTGAGTTTCTTAGTAAATGCTAGACATGCAGTTGCCCTCTCCCATAAATCTATCTCTTTCATTAGGAGCTCATGCATTGTATTCAAACTGGCATATATTTTAAATTAATTAAAATAAACAGAGAACGCTGAGCAGTGGGCATACATAACTGGAAACTCGAGTCAATATACATCCAACTTTGCTATTTTAAGACTCTATGACCTGTGAAGAGAGAATGTTTTCCCTTCTCTAATGCCATTTCAACTTTTCACCATGAGGTATCACCCTTATATCAAAAATCTTAAGCAGAAGCAATGTTATACTTTAAGATGACAGTTTGTTCTAGTTGCTGAAGGGAATTGAGAGAAAAAAGAGAGAAAAAAGAGAGTGAAGAAAAAACAAGAAAAAATATTTTCCATCGTTCTCTCTACATAATCATGTCTTGTAATCAAACCAATAAAATAAGAAGAAAAAAAACAGTTATGTTTAGCCAAAATCTTTCACAATAGCATATTTCAAACCTTGCCATATATTTTGTGATTGGATATGCCGTAGGTTTCTTTGCCTGTAAAAGGCTTAAATAATGCCATCCCAGTTTCCTGTGACCTGTTTTGTCGGTTGTTAGTGGGCACATTGTCTCGTCTGCCCATCGCCGATTTTATCAAGACTGGAAGGGGTTTTTGAGCCACGGAGGTGCAGAGCTCAGCTAGTCTGCTGCCATTCCCTTCAAGCTCCAGGCCAGGCCCCTGAGCTGCAAAAATTGACGGTGACCCAGGATGGAGCAGGGAAAAAGGTTGAATGCCAGCCAGGTATATTCTGATAGTACTGTGGGACAAAGACAAACTGCCATGACAATGAGCCATGAACGCCAACATGTACTCAACACCATACCCCCTAGAGCCGGGGTAAAGGGACGTAAAACTATTGAAACACCTCCACGCCGTCATGTATGCCCTGAGCGTGTTCCTGGACAAAGAAGCATTGATAAGGCAGGCCGCTTGCGACCCGAGAGTGTCTAATCCAACCTCAGCTGGGCAAAAGGCGGAATGGGCAAGCCCCTTCGATCTGCCTCCGGATGCTGCAGAAAGAAACTTGGAAAATCAGCTCTGGACAAAGCATCCGCCGCCCCGTTATCGACCCCACTAACAAACTGCCCCTGGAAATGGAAATTGAACTTGAGGCCCAACCATGTTAATCTGCGCATGAACGACATGATTAAGAGGGACCCTGACCTCCCCTTGTTAATGATCTCAGCGGTGGCGCTGTTGTCTGTAAAAAAGATGACGGTCTGACCGGACCACGAGGGTCCCCAGGTGCAAGCCGCGGCCACAATGGGGAAAATCTCAAACAGTGCGGACGTCTGGGAGAACCCCGGAATATCCGATACTTCCGAAGGCCAGGGGCCCGCGAGCCACTGACCCCCAAAAATGTCTGAAAAACCCACTGAAGTGGCGGCATCTGAAAAAACCCTGGGGGAGGCTACCGTGGGTGGACGGATGAACAAGGCAATCCCATTCCAGTTACACAAAAACTGATCCCACATCAGAAGATCAGCCCTAGCGCCGGCCTCCAACCTCACCACTGAGTCTTGGGAGAGCGGAAGGAGAGCCAGCAGACGGGACACAAAAGACCTGCCCTGAGGAATGATCCTCATGGCAAAATTAAGCATGCCTAAGAGAGACTGCAATTCCCTCTTAGAGCACACCGGGGAGATAACCAAAGTATGAATGACCCCGCGGATCCTGACCAGCTTGTCCTGCGGCAAACTAGCGATCAAGCGTACAGTGTCCAAGGTGATCCCTAGAAAAGTGATCATGGTGGAACGCCCATCAACCTTGTGGGTAGCCAAGGGGACGTTCAGATCCCTGAACAGCTCGGTGAGAGTGGCGAGATCACTGGGTGGGTGCGCCGGGCTCTCCAGTAGCAAGAAGTCATCCAAATAGTGAATGACCTTGCCACACCCCAACTGCGAAGAAATAATCCAATTGAGCGCTACGGCAAATGTGTCAAAGAGCCAAGGGCTGCTCTTGGACCCGAACGTCAGCTTGGTGGCAAAGTAAAACTGATCCCGCCATTTAACCCCATACCACTGCCAGAGAGATGGCATGATAGGGAGGAGTTTAAAGGCATCTGAGATGTCCGCCTTTGACAACCAAGCACCCCTGCCCAACTGTAGGATAACCTGGATAGCAGAATCGACTGAAGCGTACTGTAATGAGAACTCAGACTAGGAATAGGTGAGGAATGAGGAGCAGACAGATCATAAATTAAACAATATTTATTAGAAAATTTCCCCTTGACGACACCAATGAGGCTCACCATCCACAAACCGAAAGGCGGGGATAAAAAAGGCCCAATGACAAACCCCTTGGACAATTCAACCCGTAACAACTCATCCACTAACTCGGCATTGGTGATGGCAGACACCAAATTGGCGCACTCATGTGACTGCAAAGGGAGGGTGATCAGACCCGTGTGAAAACCCTCCAAAAACCCATCCACCATGAACCGCTTGAGAGCCTGGGATGGGTGGTGATTCAACCAGAATTCCAACCTGGAGACATCGACCCGGCTCAGTCAGGATTCACCGGATGGCTTGATTGGACAGGCGGCTTTGGGATTGGCCCTAAAACAATTCACACAGACATGAAGCAGTCTACACTGATTATAATTACAAGTGGTGTAATTATAGTTGTTGCAAAGCTGCGACTTGCCCAGCACATGAATCTGAGTCTGCCGAGTTTGTCAACCAGCCCTGAAGGCCCTGAGGAAGGTCCGCCGGACCCTGACCTGTTGGCCCTAGCCGCCCCCAGGTGATCTGGGGCACCAGTTGGCGGTGTGAGCAGCAGATTGACAGGTGGCACATGTAGGAGATTTTTAACTCGCAAAATGCCTGCAGAACAACTCTGTATCAATGACACTCCAACATGTGACCACCTGGAACTGAGCCCAAATGGCAGCAACTTTGGACAAAAAGGACTTGTGATAATCATAAAAAGCGCTACCGCTATACTTGTGGGCTAAATCTACTATTTTGTGAAGATAGAGATCTAACTCCTCCCTCCTACCGGGACTAACCCCACAAATAACATCCCTGAAAATACCGAAAGCGAGGACAAACTCGGCAATGCTAAGCTTGCGGTTCAGCCTGGGATCACGGATCTTGAGGACCACGAGACTTCCCGCAAGCATACGCTTTATTCTCCACTATGTCCTGCGACGCAATGAGCAGGGACGCCAGATTAATGTCCTTCCCTTCCAAGATGTCCTTTTTAAGATTGGCCGGGACAAAATGGGCAGGGGAAACAGATGGAATTATGACAGAAGCAGAAGGAACAGCCAGAGGTAAGGGCCCACCGGTGATACCTGCAGGGATTCTGGACGGCCCAGGACCCGAGGAAGCTGCCGGAACCACCACACTGGATGGCCGGGCCTCCAGCACATCCATTCTATCCTGTAACAGCTGGACCAAAGTCTTGAGGGTATTTAATACCGTGTGGATCTGAGTCAGCGAGGTGAGGAGGGACGCATGCTCCACACTGGTGGAAGGCTGAGGCTGGGATGGGTTTGGAAAGAGGAGTTTGAATAACTCCGCTTTCCTGGCCTTGGCCAGGAAAGGAATGCCCCTGGAACCGAGCTTGTTTAGGTATGATCCAGCTCCTCAAGGATGGCGTGCTGCCGTGCTCCGAGCCCCTAGCTGGTGTGGACGGGACAGCTAGTGTGGAAGGGATAAAAGCAAACTCGTCACTTTCTGAGATATGAGACATGACCTCAATCTGTGGACAAAACAAACAACAAATCATCTCCACCGTCCAACCCGACCAACCCTACCCGCACTAATGTAATGAGTGATGCTGACGACAAAGGAACCTGAGAGATGCTAATGACCGCGACTCCCTGCGTGAGTGTAGCGCGAGCCCGAGCAACCTGTGGCGCAGGACAGGCAATTAAAAACTAACACTAAAGCCCCGTACATACGATCGGTTTAACTGATGAAAACCGTCCGATGGATGGTTTTCATTAGACAAACCGATCGTGTATGGTACCCATCGGTCTTGTTTCCATCGGATGGAATAATAGAACTTGTTTTAAATTTTTCCGATGGATAAAAAACCGATGGGAATTTCCGATCGTCTATGGGCAAGTCCATCGATTAAAATACCCACGCATGCTCAGACTGAATTAGGAGACGGGAGCGCTCGTTCTGGTAAAACTAGCGTTCCTAATGGAGAGAGCACATTCGTCATTCTGCAAGTTATTGCTTCGTTTAATGCAGCGCATATTTTGTTGCTTTAGAACGGTCTTTAAAATGTCATTTTGGCAGCAGATCTTTCTCCTGAGTAGGGATGAGCTTTGTGTTCGAGTCGAGCATACGTTCGACTCGAACATCGGCTGTTCGATCGTTCGACGAAGATCGAACGATTTGGGCCGTTCGCGCCAAATTCGAGTGACGCGAACGGCCCACAATGCACTACGCCATCGCAGTGTCATTCAGGCGCTGTGATTTGCCAAGCATGCACTGTGACCCCGCATGCTTGGCCAATCACAGCGCCGGCAGCGAGGAGAGCAATGATTGGCCACAGGCAGGATGCCTGTGGCCAATTATTGCTGAGGGGGTTTAGTACACGCCCCACACTATAAAAGGCCGCCAGCGCGGCGGCCTTGTGTAGTGTGTTCCTGGAGCAGGGAAAGAGAAGCATAGGCAGGGACAGTGTCATTTTTTTCCTTTACTAATCCTGGATTCCTTGTGTTTAGGGACAGAGAAGGATAGGTAGGGAGAGTGTGAGTGTGTTATTCTGTGCTAAACCTTGTTTGTAGGGACAGAGAAGGACAGTGAGGGAAAGTGTCAGTGTGCTATTCTGTGCTAAATCTTGTTTGTAGGGACAGAGAAGGACAGTGAGGGAAACTATCAGTGTGCTATTCTGTGCTAAACCTTGTTTGTAGGGACAGAGAAGGACAGTGAGGGAAAGTGTCAGTGTGCTATTCTGTGCTAAACCAATCTTGCTGAACCATATTTGAAATCCTTGAGTTTAGGGACAGAGAAGGACACTCGGGGAAACTATCAGTGTGCTATTCTGTGCTAAACCAATCTTGCTGAACCGTATTTGAAATCCTTGAGTTTAGGGACAGAGAAGGACACTCGTGGAAACTATCAGTGTGCTATTCTGTGCTAAATCTTGTATGTAGGGACAAAGAAGGACAGTGAGGGAAACTATCAGTGTGCTATTCTGTGCTAAACCTTGTTTGTAGGGACAGAGAAGGACAGTGAGGGAAAGTGTCAGTGTGCTATTCTGTGCTAAACCAATCTTGCTGAACCATATTTGAAATCCTTGAGTTTAGGGACAGAGAAGGACACTCGGGGAAACTATCAGTGTGCTATTCTGTGCTAAATCTTGTTTGTAGGGACAGAGAAGGACAGTGAGGGAAACTATCAGTGTGCTATTCTGTGCTAAACCTTGTTTGTAGGGACAGAGAAGGACAGTGAGGCAAACTGTCAGTGTGCTATTCTGTGCTAAACCAATCTTGCTGAACCATATTTGAAATCCTTGAGATTAGGGACAGAGAAGGACACTTGGGGAAACTGTCAGTGTGCTATTCTGTGCTAAACCAATCTTGCTGAACCATATTTGAAATCCTTGAGTTTAGGGACAGAGAAGGACACTCGGGGAAACTATCAGTGTGCTATTCTGTGCTAAACCTTGTTTGTAGGGACAGAGAAGGACAGTGAGGGAAACTGTCAGTGTGCTATTCTGTGCTAAACCAATCTTGCTGAACCATATTTGAAATCCTTGAGTTTAGGGACAGAGAAGGACACTCGGGGAAACTATCAGTGTGCTATTCTGTGCTAAACCAATCTTGCTGAACCGTATTTGAAATCCTTGAGTTTAGGGACAGAGAAGGACACTCGTGGAAACTATCAGTGTGCTATTCTGTGCTAAATCTTGTTTGTAGGGACAGAGAAGGACAGTGAGGGAAACTATCAGTGTGCTATTCTGTGCTAAACCTTGTTTGTAGGGACAGAGAAGGACAGTGAGGGAAACTGTCAGTGTGCTATTCTGTGCTAAACCAATCTTGCTGAACCATATTTGAAATCCTTGAGTTTAGGGACAGAGAAGGACACTCGGGGAAACTGTCAGTGTGCTATTCTGTGCTAAACCAATCTTGCTGAACCATATTTGAAATCCTTGAGTTTAGGGACAGAGAAGGACACTCGGGGAAACTATCAGTGTGCTATTCTGTGCTAAACCAATCTTGCTGAACCGTATTTGAAATCCTTGAGTTTAGGGACAGAGAAGGACACTCGTGGAAACTATCAGTGTGCTATTCTGTGCTAAATCTTGTTTGTAGGGACAGAGAAGGACAGTGAGGGAAACTATCAGTGTGCTATTCTGTGCTAAACCTTGTTTGTAGGGACAGAGAAGGACAGTGAGGGAAAGTGTCAGTGTGCTATTCTATGCTAAACCAATCTTGCTGAACCATATTTGAAATCCTTGAGTTTAGGGACAGAGAAGGACACTCGGGGAAACTATCAGTGTGCTATTCTGTGCTAAACCTTGTTTGTAGGGACAGAGAAGGACAGTGAGGGAAACTGTCAGTGTGCTATTCTGTGCTAAACCAATCTTGCTGAACCATATTTGAAATCCTTGAGTTTAGGGACAGAGAAGGACACTCGGGGAAACTGTCAGTGTGCTATGCTGTGCTAAACCTTGTTTGTAGGGACAGAGAAGGACAGTGAGGGAAGTGTCAGTGTGCTATTCTGTGCTAAACCAATCTTGCTGAACCATATTTGAAATCCTTGAGTTTAGGGACAGAGAAGGACACTCGGGGAAACTATCAGTGTGCTATTCTGTGCTAAACCAATCTTGCTGAACCATATTTGAAATTCTTGAGATTAGGGACAGAGAAGGACACTCGGGGAAACTATCAGTGTGCTATTCTGTGCTAAACCAATCTTGCTGAACCATATTTGAAATCCTTGAGTTTAGGGACAGAGAAGGACACTCGTGGAAACTGTCAGTGTGCTATTCTGTGCTAAACCTTGTTTGTAGGGACAGAGAAGGACAGTGAGGGAAAGTGTCAGTGTGCTATTCTGTGCTAAACCAATCTTGCTGAACCATATTTGAAATCCTTGAGTTTAGGGACAGAGAAGGACACTCGGGGAAACTATCAGTGTGCTATTCTGTGCTAAACCAATCTTGCTGAACCATATTTGAAATCCTTGAGTTTAGGGACAGAGAAGGACACTCGGGGAAACTATCAGTGTGCTATTCTGTGCTAAACCAATCTTGCTGAACCATATTTGAAATCCTTGAGTTTAGGGACAGAGAAGGACACTCGTGGAAACTATCAGTGTGCTATTCTGTGCTAAATCTTGTTTGTAGGGACAAGGAAGGACAGTGAGGGAAACTATCAGTGTGCTATTCTGTGCTAAACCTTGTTTGTAGGGACAGAGAAGGACAGTGAGGGAAACTGTCAGTGTGCTATTCTGTGCTAAACCAAGCTTGCTGAACCATATTTGAAATCCTTGTGTTTAGGGACAGAGAAGGATAGGCAGGGGACAGTGTCAGGGGACAGTGTCAGTGTCATTGTTGCTAAGCCTCCTGCACAGTATACACCTGAAGGTAGCCCTTATTGCTGTTTTTCCCATCTATCTGCAGGCCATCCATTAAAATGTCTGGAAGGCAAACAAGGAGAGGCAGACAGTCAGGAGGCAAAAAAAGAGGGCAAGCAGGCTCTGTGTCTGGGGGCAACAGTGCTGGTCGTGGACGCGGTGCATTGTCATCAGCACATGGCCATGGGACACGCTTGTCCTTCTTTTCGGCAGCTGGACATGTTGAGCCACATCATGCCGAAGACTTGGTAGAGTGGATGACCAAGCCCACCTCATCCTCCTCATCCTCTCTCACCCAGGCTCAGGGTACTGGCAAAGCAGCTGCCAAAGCGTCCTCTTCTCTGGTATCAATGTCATCATTAGTCACTCCTTCCCTAGACCCACCATGTGCTCCTCCTGAGGAGTCCCCCGAACTGTTTGAGCACAGTGTTGGGTACATGCTCCAGGAGGATGCCCAGCGTTTCGAAGGATCTGATGATGATACCCAGCTAGAGGAAGGCAGTAGCGTGAGAGCAGAGAGAGGGGATGCTCAAGAAGGACACCAATCTGGAAGTCATGCTCCAGCAGCTGCAGCATACTGCCAGATTGGCTCCAGTGATGAGGAGGGAGGGGATGATGAGGTCACTGACTCCACGTGGGTGCCTAACAGGAGAGAGGAGGAGGAGGAGGATGAGGAGGAGGCACATCTCCAACGAGGCAGGATGCCCTTGGGTGGCCAGCGTTAGGGCAGCACACCGACGGAATCACACCGCAGAGCTCCGCCTGTGCAGGGCGCTGCCTCTGCCCGTCATTCAAAAAGTTCTTTGGTGTGGGCCTTTTTTGAGGCGAGTGCATCAGATCGCACAGCTGCTGTTTGCAACATATGTCTCAAGCGTATATCGCGTGGCCAAAACATCAGCCGCTTGGGCACCACATGCTTGATCAGACATATGTTGACCTGCCATGCAGCTCGTTGGCAAGCCTACCTTAAAGACCCACACCAAAGAACAAAGCGGACCTCTCCTTGCACCGCATCAGCTGGGATCTCCAACCCCACTATACCTTCAGTCCTCTCTGAAACCTGCACTGAGAGGAATGAAGGTGTAGAATTAGGTGTGTCACAGCCAAGTACTTGCGTCCACTCTGCTAGCAGTACACCGACGTCCGATTCTAGCAGGCAAATTTCCCTGCCCCAGCTGCTGGACCGTCGAAAGAAGTTCACTCCCAGCCATCCACATGCCCAGCAGTTGAATGCTAGCTTGGCTAAATTGCTAGCTCTTCAACTGCTGCCTTTTCAGTTGGTAGACTCGGCCCCCTTCCGTGAGTTTTTGCAATGTGCGGTTCCTCAGTGGCAGGTTCCCAAACGCCACTTTTTCTCACGGAAGGCGATTCCGGCTCTCTACAGGCATGTGGAAGGCAATGTCTTGGCCTCGCTGGACAGGGCGGTCAGCGGTAAGGTGCTTATTACCGCTGACTCATGGTCCAGCAGGCATGGACAGGGACGTTACCTTTCTTTCACGGCCCATTGGGTCACTCTTTTGGCAGCTGGGAAGGATGCAGGACAGGGTGCAGTAGTGTTGGAGGTTGTTCCACCGCCACACCTCCAAAATGCTACTACTGGTTGTGACACACCTCTCTCCTCCACCCCCTCCTCTTCTTCTTCCTCCATGGCCTCTTCCTGTGCTTTGTCCTCGGAACCAGCGGTGCTCCGTAGGCGTTCAAGGGGCTACGCAAGTACGCAGGCAAAAAGATGCCATGCCGTGCTTGCGCTGGTGTGTTTGGGGGACAGGAGCCACACTGGGGCAGAGGTCCTGTCTGCTCTGCAGGGGCAGGCCGAGAGGTGGTTGACGCCACGCCAGCTTAAGCCAGGAATGGTGGTTTGCGACAATGGCACCAACCTCCTCTCCGCCCTCCGACAGGGACAACTGACCCATGTGCCCTGTGTGGCTCACGTCCTTAACCTGGTGGTGCAGCGGTTCTTGGGCAGGTACCCGGGCTTACAGGATGTCCTGAGGCAGGCCAGGAAAGTCTGTGTGCATTTCCGCAGATCTTATAATGCCAGTGCTCGTCTGGCTGAGCTGCAAAAGGAGTTGAACCTGCCCAAGAACCGCCTTATATGTGACATGCCCACCAGGTGGAACTCAACGTTGGCCATGCTGCAGCGGCTGCACACGCAGCAGAGGGCCATCAATGAGTACCTGTGCGACTACGGCACCAGGACAGGGTCAGGGGAGCTCGGGTTTTTTCACCACGCCAGTGGGGCATGATCAGGGATGCATGCACTGTCCTGGCACCATTTGAGGAGGCCACGAGGGTGGTGAGCAGTGACAGTGCATGCATCAGTGACACTGTACCTCTTGTCCACCTGTTGGAGCACACGCTGCGTGGAATAATGGACAGGGCACTTGAGGCAGAACAGAGGCAGGAAGAGGAGGACTTCCTTGCCTCTCAAGGCCCCCCTTACCCAGACAGTGTTCTTTCTGTCCCACCCATCGCACAGGAAGAGGAGGAGGAGGAGGATTAGGAGGAGGATTGTGTCAGCATGGAGGTGGAGGCTGGCACTCAGCATCATCAGCAGCAGTCTTTTAGGGATGATTTACAGTCCCAAGAAACCAGTGGACTTGTACGTGGCTGGGAGGAGGTGGCTGCGGATCATGTCGTCCTTAGTGACCCAGAGGACTCCGGACTGAATGCCTCAGCTAACCTACGCTGCATGGTCTCCCTGATCCTGCAAAGTCTGCGGAAGGATCCTCGTATTCTTCGGATCAAGGAGAGGGACCATTACTGGCTGGCCACTCTCCTTGATCCACGGTACAAGGGTAAGGTTGCGGACCTTATGTTACCGTCGCAGAGGGAGCAGAGGATGAGACAACTCCGGGAGGCCTTGCAGAAAGGTCTGTGCAACGCGTTCCCAGAGACTGGGAGGTTACAAACTCCTGGTCCTGGACAACGAGTTGCTGAGGCTTCGGCCAGTCAAAGAAGGAGCGGTGGGGAAGGTGGCCGTCTGACCGATGCGTTCAGACAATTCTTTAGTCCGCAGCCCCAAAGTATGATCGGTTCCAGCAACCATCGCCAGCGTCTGATATACATGGTGCAGGAATACCTAGGGGCAAGGTCAGACTTGGACACCTTCCCCACCGAAAATCCTCTGGCTTACTGGGTCTTGAGGATGGATCACTGGCCAGAGCTTGCACAGTATGCAATTGAGCTACTGGCCTGTCCTGCATCCAATGTTCTTTCAGAACGCACATTCAGTGCTGCTGGAGGATTTGTCACGGATCACAGGGTGCGCCTGTCCACCGACTCGGTTGATCGACTGACTTTCATCAAGATGAACCAGTCTTGGATCACCACCAGCTACCACACACCTGATGCTGATATAACAGACTAATTGATTTTAAAATGTCACATCCCTTCAAGACTGATGCAGATGCTGAGTGCCTGTGCTGTTATGTTGACTGGCTATCCTCCTCCTCCTCCTCAATGATCCGATTAATGATGATAGCTTGGAAGATCATTTTGGTTTATGGGTGCCACCACCAGTGGCTAAGGCCCAATTTTTCAGCCCCTGTTTAACAGGGGCGTGTAATTACAATTTTTGATGCAATACTTTGCAACAGGGCTCATTGCTGTGCTCCAAGTACAGTATCTGTGAGGGGTTGCAGTGTTGTGCCACCAGTGCCTAAGGCCCAATTTTTCAGCCCCCTGTTCAACAGGGGCATGCAATTATAATTATTGATCTAATAATTCACAGCAGGGCCCATTGCTGCGCCCACCAAGAGTAACTGTCAGGCCTTACAGTGTTGTGTCAACACCACCTCCACCACCACCACCACCAAAGGCCCAATTTTTCAGCCCCTGTTCAACAGGGGCATGCAATTATAATTATTGATATAATAATTCACAACAGGGCCCATTGCTGCGCCCACCAAGAGTAACTGTCAGGCCTTACAGTGTTGTGGCACCAGCACCACCATCAAAGGCCCAATTTTTACTACCACTGTTCAACAATTATATGTTATTACAATTCCTGATATAATAGTTGACAGCAGGGCGTTCCAGCACCCACCAAGAGTAACTGTGAGTGCTTACAGTGTTGTGCCAACACCAACACCTAAGGGGCCAATTTCTGCAGAGTATATACGGCAGGTCCCTACTTTCAAACATCCAACTTACAAATGACTCCTACTTGCAAACGGAAGAAGACAACAGGAAGTGAGAGGAAATCTACCCCTAGGAAGGAAAATTCTCTCCTGTAAGAATTAATATGGGAGAAAGGTGTCTCCTCTCTACTGATGCTTTATCACCAATCCTTGTTTCAATAAAAACACCACATTTCAAAAACAGTTGTCATTGGGACGCAAAGTGAGGTGAAATGTTCTGAACAGGGGCACAGACAGCAAAACAAATGTTACAGGGGTGATAACCCTTCTCTATGTTTTCCAAAAAGCTTAAAAATAGATTTTTTGGCTGGAGCTACACTTAAACAATGTACGTGTTCAAAATTACAAACAGATTCTACTTAAGAACAAACCTACAGTCCCTGTCTTGTTTACACCGCCTGTATACTGCTGTTCAGAGTATATAGGGCCTTTTTTATTTTGTGTTGCGGGGTTCCCCTTAATATCCAAACAAGACCCAAAGGGGCTGGTAATGGGCTGGGGTAGGGGGGGGTGATGGGGTAGCTATGCCATTTTTCTTAAAGATTTTCATCCAGGGGGGCGTGGCCTGCGCGCGAGCTGATGACAGCGTGAGCTCGGAGCTCCTGGAACCCAGGGAAACCAGCGGCCCGTATCAAACCACCGGATCGTCCCAAAAGTCACCCCAGCGGTAGATCAGACCCCCAGAGACCGGGAGACCATGCCGTGGAAGCGCAACATGCAGAGGAAACCGCAGCGTCTGACGGACTTCTTTGCGCTGTCACACAGGGAAGGTAGGCAAGATGGCGGCGGGCTGGCTTCCACGCCGGAGGCCCGAACACAGACAACACACAAAAAAGGGACATCTGCCCGCAATAACACCCCCCCTAACAGCGCTGGCTCATATACTGCCTCTCCATTGCCGGGGAGCCCGGCTAAAGCTAAATTTAGGCTGGATGACACTGGATGCGGCCTAGCCCCCAGCCCCAGCAATGACTCAGGTGATGACACTAGAGAACTGCCGGACTCAATTGAATCCTTCCCCACTCAACATCTCCCAGTCATGGACACAGTCCTTAAGGATATGCTTCTTTCTCTGAGAAGTTCTTTACAGGGAGACATGGTTAACTGCATGCATAAGTTTCACAGAGAGATCCAGGAAGTGGAAGCGAGAGTAGATCACATTGAACACAAGATGGAGGAATATGCTGATACTATTAACGACTTGGTGGACTATACTGAAGACAGATCAGGGGACAATGAATGGGTTAAAGCCAAATTAGCAGATCTCGAAGACAGATCCAGGAGAAACAATTTAAAAATCAGAGGGGTTCCTGAATCAATCCAGCAGAATGACCTACGCTCCTATGCTAAAGCCCTGTTCCAATCCCTCATCCCTGATCTCTCAGACATGGACGTTACGATAGATAGAATCCACCGGCTGCCCAAACCTACATACTTGTCTGACCAAGTCCCCAGAGACGTGATTCTACGCCTTCACTTCTATCACATTAAAGATCAACTGATGACAGTGATGCGCAAACGAGAGCATGTCCCAGAGCAGCATCAGAATTTGCAGTTCTATGCCGACCTATCTCAATACACTCTGCAAAAGAGGAAAAATTTAAATACTATCACTAAGACATTGAGGAACCACAAAATTGCATACAGGTGGGGTTATCCCACTAAGCTGACCATAGTGAAGGATGATCGCACATTTATTGTAGACTCGCTCGACAAGGGTATCTCACTGCTAGAAGACTGGAATATTCTCCCCGAACAAGCAGAGGTGCCCCACTCCACAAGACAACCTAAGCAGGTGGAATCTGACTGGAAGAAAGTCACTAATGGGAACGCTAACTCACATTCTTGACTCCGGATGACGTGCATTTCCTTTCCCTGGGAGGCTTTCCAGGAGAGCCTTTAGGCTTGAACTTACCCCCCATCTAAATGAGCAGCATAAGGCTGCATACCAGTTTTTTCTTTCAACTTGAAAGGTTGATAGGGGTAGAACCCCCATACTTGTTACTGTTCTACCAGTTTTACGGTTGTTTTTTCTTTGTTACTGTTCTGTTTCTTTTTTTTGTCTTCTCGCCACCGCTTCGCTGCACTGATTGGCACTCCTGCCACATCTGGAAGAACGAAACTCAGGTCGCAATCTCTCCTCAATCTGCCATTGCTCCTCCACTTGGACTGTGAGTACAATTTTTTTCATTGTGTTCTCTTACATGCCTTATTTTTCCTCATCCATACGATTCTCACGGTATCCAGAAAACCTGGCATTTTCATTTCAACCACAAGATGGCTCTCTTGTTCTACTAAAGGAAAAGATCAGCTCCACGTCTCAACTTATCTTTCTCCACACTAAATGGGGATAAATTTCCTTTCAATTAACTCTAGGGGCCTGAACCACCCAGTTAAGAGGAAATCGATGTGGAAAGAGGCACTCTCCCATAAAAGTGATGTACTCTGCGTGCAGGAAACACATTTTTCCGACACGTCTCCACCAGCTTGTGCCCACAAACAATTTCCATTTGTTTTCACAGCTAATGCACACAACAAAACAAAAGGTGTATTAACAGCTATCAGAGACTCGGTGGCCTTTACACTACACAAGGTTGTGGCAGATACTCAGGGTCGTTATTTGATTGTTGTGTGTGACCTGAACTCGGTCACATACACGATTGCTAATGTATACCTCCCTAACCAGCATCAAATCCGCTTCTTCCACAAACTCATGAATAAAATACGTAAACACCAGAAAGGTTCTCTTATAGTCTGTGGTGATTTCAACTCTACTCCAGACCCTGCTATTGACTCTTCCCAGGGCCGGAGCAGGAGGGGCCAATCCCTCTCACAGCCCATTCACACTCAGGAACTTTTTGATGCATGGAGGTGTCTACATGCTGGTGAGAGGGACTTCACCTTTTTCTCACCTCCCCATGGATCCTACTCACGGATTGACCTATTTTTGGTAGACTACCTGACTCTATCTAGGGTATCCTCAGCATCTATAAATTCCATTACGTGGTCAGACCACGCCTCGATTACACTAACGATTGAGTGTTCTGCCAACAGCCCCACGACTCCAATGTGGAGAGTAAATTCATATCTCCTGCAACAAAAGGACTCTAGGCTCCACATTGAAAAGCACTTAAATGAGTTTTTTATGTTGAACGAGGCAACGGTCTCAGATCCATGCATATTGTGGAATGCCCACAAAGCATTTATCAGAGGGATTCTCATACAGCTGGGGGCGAGGGCGAAGAGGCAGCGGCAGAAACGGATTACAGATCTGACCACTGAAATTTTCACACTGGACAACATTAACAAACAGAATCCTTCTTTAAACAACGCCAAAAAACTGACACAATTGCGATGCGATCTCAGGACTCTCCTGTTGGAGGATTTTGAGAGAACGTCTAGGAGACTGAAAATGTCCTACTATGCTATGGGCAACAGGGCAGGGAAGCTACTGGCACACAAATTAAAGGGGCAAAGATATAAAACTAAAATCCCATACTTGCATCATCCAATTTCTAAACATAAACTCCATCACCCCCAAGACATTGCTGACGCTTTTAGTCACTACTATAGTTCCCTATACAACTTGAAGGATGATGTTAATACCTGTCAACCCACACCCGATTTAATTAATCAATTTTTGCAAAAAATTAAATTGCCCAAGCTATCACTGGAACAGTTGGAATCCCTCAATGCACCCTTCAACACCTCTGAGATTCAGAGGGCGATTGACACCCTCTCATCTAACAAATCCCCTGGCCCAGATGGATTCACCGGGGACTATTACCAAACGTTCCAGAGTATCCTGGCTCCACATTTAGAATGCATATTCAATACTGCTGCTGCCACTTCGTCTCTTCCCCCAGAAATGCTGAAAGCTATCATTGTAACAATACCGAAGTCAGGCAGGGACTCCACCTCTCCGCAAAACTTCAGGCCCATTTCTCTTCTTAATAATGATGTAAAAATCTACGCCAAATTATTAGCCACACGCCTCATCAATATTCTCCCTACCCTGATCCACCCGGATCAAACGGGTTTCACCAAAGGTAGGCAAACCGCTGACGCGACTCGCAGACTGATAAATATAATCCACCTGGCGAATCGTCATAGGATGCCTTCTCTGCTGTTGGCCCTCGACGCAGAGAAGGCCTTTGATAGGGTTCATTGGCAGTATATGACCCAGGTTCTTCTGGAGTTCGGTTTTACGGGGAATATACTATCAGCTATTTTGGCCCTCTACTCGAACCCTTCGGCTCAGGTGTTTACCTCCGGAACACTTTCTAAACCATTTCACATAACAAATGGGACCCGTCAGGGCTGCCCCTTATCCCCCCTCATATTCAATTTATTAATGGAACCACTGGCCACATATATCCGCAACCACCCCAGTATTAAAGGTTTCCCTGTACGAGATTCTTCTCACACTATTAGTCTCTTTGCGGATGATATTATTATGGTCCTCACGGAGGTGGAGTCCTCCCTGGCTTCGGTACACTCGACATTGGAAATGTTCAGTAGATTATCGTATTACAAAGTTAATGAGACCAAATCGTATGTTTTAGGCCTGGGTATTGACTCTACTACGCGTGACAAACTTCAGTCACGATTTCCTTACACTTGGTGCGAAGAGGGAATCAAATATTTAGGTATCACTTTAACGGCCCTCACTCAAGAGTTAGTCAAATCGAACTATACACCCTTTCTGCAGGGTTTAGAGAAGAAACTAGGAGATTTGGCTAAAGTGGAACTGTCATGGTCAGGGAGGTTGGCAGCCTTTAAAATGGTAATCCTGCCCCAGCTGCTATATCTATTCAGGACACTCTGCATCCCGGTCCCCTCCTCTTTTTTCTCCTCGGCACAGACTTTGCTGAATAGATATTTGTGGCAAGGAAAGAGAGCGAGGTGCACATTCAAGAAACTAGTGGCGAGCAGAGGGGCAGGCGGGGTTGGTCATGTGCTTTTAAAAGACTACTATTCAGCAGCGATCCTAGCTCAAGCAAGGGCATGGTTCCCACATGTGGGGTCACCCGCCCCCAGATGGTTGGAGCTGGAAACCTCGCAAACACGAGGTCATAGTTTATATGACATACTTCTGGCAAGTGGACATCACATTCTAGCGGAATCTGACCTTTCCCCTACAGTGGTGGCGACGCTACGCGAGTGGAGGGTATTAATCTCTCAACGCCATGCGGAAGCCACGACCAAATCCTTATTTCTCACACTGAACAGCCTAGCTATAATTATCCCGGACCTTAACATATCTCCATGGACAGCCAAAGGAATATTATCGATAGAAGACTTAATGATAGGACCCACACCAAAGACCTTTAGGTCACTTCAACTAGAATACGGCATAGACAAGAGAGAGCATTATAAATATCTTCAAATGATGCATTTCATCCGCAACACTCCACAGCCCATGGTGCGTTTACCATGGAGGATGGTGCTTTACCTCACTAGTACCACTACTAGGATTAAAGGTATCTCTTTATTTTATAATGCATTACATGATAAAGATGAGTTTCTAAAATCTACTCATATCAAGGCTTGGGAAAGGGATATGGGCATGTCTTATACCAAGGAGCAATGGCAGAAGGCACTACGTACCACTTATAAAGCAACTAGGAGCGTTAATCTATGGGAAACTACACATAAAATAATGCTCCGTTGGTATCTGACACCCTATAGGATTTCTAAGTTTGGTCCACAACACTCCCCACTCTGTTGGAGAGGCTGTGGCGAAATAGGAACGCTGCAGCATATCCTATGGAAATGCCCAGCACTTAAAACCCTCTGGACTCAAACAGCTGACCTGATTCACACATTAGCAGGGGTACACGTTCTTCTAACTGAAGGGCTGGCATTACTGTCCTTGAATATAGAATCTGTACCAAATGAAATAAGAACTATAGTTATTCATGTACTACTGAGCGTTAGATTGTCTATTTTGAGACATTGGAGAGATAAGAATCCACCATCCTTCTCTGAAATTATTCAAACTACTAATACTCATGCATCATATGAACTGATGTTTGCCTCTTCTCAGGGCAACTATCACATTACATACTCCAGATGGTTTAAATGGCTAGATTGGTATAAGTCGCAGTAAACTAGGGGTAGCGATCTGACTGTCAAACCTGAAGTTACACCAAATACAGGGGATGGCGAGATGAGACTTTTTCTTTGTTCCTGTCTTCTTTCCCTTTCCTTTCTTCTTTTTTTCCCTTTCCATTCCTGTCCTCTCGATTGTTTGGAACCAAGTCTTTTTCATCTGTGCTCTTTCAGTATTTGAGGTGTCAAAACTTACTTTATATGTCATATGAATGACGGCATAGGATGATTACCCTTGACCTCTGACCATTGACTCAAGTTTATATCATCATAGGTATAAGGTGTTCTGAATATCAGGATTGGACGGTTCATATTACTAGCTGCACTGCACTCTATTTTGAATTTAGTGATGGGACCTGGGGGGGGGGATCCTTACTTCCCTGTGAGGCACAGCATGTTCCCGGAAGGGGTGCCCGGGGAGGCGGCTCCTCCCTCCTGTCTGGTTTAACTCTATCTGTTACGTTTCGGTGAGATGCATTCCACCGTTTGGTGATCAGATGACGATTTATTACCTTGTATGTTCTTTCTTTGATCAAATAACATATAAAGTTTCTTGCTTTGTGATAAACTAACATCGGTACTTGAGGATCTACAAATTTTGATGTATGACATGTTTCAATGCAGATTCTTCTTGAATTATGTCCACATGTATTCTCTTGTAAAATTTCTCAATAAAAATTTTATTGAATTAAAGATTTTCATCCATATTACCGGGACCAGACATTACATTAAAGCCGCAAGCAGTTTTAAATGGCTTTTTTTTCCTTTAGAAATGTCATTTTGTGCAGGGACAGTTCTAAACACGGGAAATACGTGGCACTTCGCAGGCATACTTTAGACACCCCCCAGGTACGATATTTAAAGGAATATTTGACTTTTTTTTTCACTTTATGCATCATTAAAATGACTGCTCCCGAAAAACGTCAGTTTTTAAAACTTCTTTTTGCATTGATACATGTCCCCTGGTGCAGAACCCGGGTTCCCAAACTCTGTTTTGGACAATAACATGGATAATAGTCGTTATAATTAGCACTTTAGAATTCGAATGTTCGCATCCATTGTATTTAATAGGGTTCTAATGTTCGTGCGAACTTTCGGTCCGTTCGCGGGTTCTGGTGCGAACCGAACCCGGGGGTGTTCGGCTCATCACTACTCCTGAGTTCTGACAAACGTATGTCTTTCTTCTTTCTTGTGATCTTAGGAATAATTAGTTTAATTCTTCAAGGCCGACCTCACAAATTACACCTTTTTTTTTGTTTTTGTCTTTAAATTTGTTGTGCATTTTTTGGTGTGTCAATTTCTCAGAACAACAAATTATTTTTATTTTTTACTCATGGAGGTTGGTGTCCCTTGTTATTAATTACACATTGTATTTATGAAATCTTATTGCTACTTCCAAAAAAACACATCAGGCATGTATGTTGGCTGAAATCAAATTTCCTTTTATTTCGGACAAAAAAACAAACAAAAACCGAAGGGCAACTATTCAGAAATTAGCAGAGAATATAAAGTCATTAGATCCCAAATGCAGACCTGACTATGATCAATAATAAAATAAACAACAGCATGAAATCAGGAGCAGCAGCCAAAGACATACATCATCCCAAGCTGTGGTACTCCATCAATCTTCAATTTCTGGATGAGCAGCTCGAGGCCAGGGAATCACTTCCTGCTCTTCCCTGTAGCCTTCCTTCCACGCCTCTTTGCAGCGTTCTCTCCACGGCCCCGTCCACGCACCCTTGCAGGCTGGGCCACTGTGGGTGGTGATGTGGCAGGAGGAGGAGGAGAAGGAGGAGAGGGATTGGCCTGCTGCGAGATATGGGTGGCCTCAGTCAGCAGCCCCCTCGCCCCCATGTGTACGGCCATATATATAAGGTGCTCACAAAGGGCCCGTTGTCCCGCCTCCATTCTGAGCAACTTATCCGCCAGATAGGTGCTAAACCCCTCCGTAGGGTTGAGGGGGGCCCTCATGATAGCAGCAGCCTCCTGAATCATCTTTAGTGACTCCTCCTCCACTTGTGTCATCCGCCGTTGTTTTGGCGGTCTGACGTGGAGGGGAGCCACTTGGGAGACGGTGCTGCCACTAGGCCTGGGGACCTGCTGAGTCCCACTTGGCCCTGCCTCCTCCTGCCTGCCACACTCCTGACCCTCTTCCTCCTGGCTTGCCTCATCCTGTTTTTAAAAGAAAATGAAAAATTGGATTATTTGGGGAATCTATCACACACAATTTTGATCTCTTTCCTGGTTTTGTTTTTTTTGGGGGGGAGGATGATATCATTTATGGCTAATCCAAACAGTTCAACACAATATTACTTAGTGGACAATAATTATGATCAAAAATACTATACCGGGCTGAAGATGTGAAGATCTGGCTCTTCTAGCTCGGGAGGCTCCTCCTCCGCCTCTGCAGGGGTGGAGGGAAGGGTGGAAGGAACGCTGGAGGGAAGGGTGGAAGGAAGGGTTGAGGGAAGGCTGGAAATAGATTCCCTGGCCTCGATCTGGTCATCCAGAAATTGAAGATGTCTGTAGTACCACAGCTTGGGCTTTACTACATCGTCGGCTGCTGCTCCTGATCTCTTTGACTGGCGCATTTCCTTGTATTTTTTTTATAGGAATTACGCAGGTTGTTGATTTTATTATTGATCATAGTGTAGTCTGCATCTGGGATCCATGGATTCATATCCTCTGCTAACTTGGTAAGAGTTGCCCGACGTACATCACTCTTGTGGTACGCTGGGTGTTTCAGTTCCCACAGGTTGCGCTGTTCCTTATATTTTTCTATAAAAATCAGCATCACCTCCGGCTCTCGTAGTTTCTGCATCTTTTTTGAACAACAAGTAAAAAACAAAAGAAAAAAAAGTAAAGGATCAGAATTGATTCTCCTCAACTTATCACAATATTGCCCTTTACAATCATGAACCATTATAGGCACTGCAGGCCCGAGTTCCCTTCTTACCTTAGTTCACTTCGTTGGTTCACTTCCGGTCGTCCTTACTCCGCGCGTCCCTAATAACTTCTTTCTCCTTTTTATACCCTGCGCGTGCGTGTAACTCCGCCCTCGTCGCCCGCCCATGACGGACTTTTCCAGGATTTCCCCGCCCCTTAACGATCGGCGCACAATGTGAGACGGCGACATGTTGCAGACACAGGTGGCTTCTTTACTTGAAATTACCGACGAGGAAAGCCCGGAGTTGGAAACGTCCCGATCCAGTCAAAAAAGATACAAGGCGACTAATATGTCTTTTTCTGAGATGGCGGAGATGGTGGACATTCTGCGGAGGAAGGATTACGACGGCAAGCATGGCCCATACGACACCCCTAATCTCCGGAAGTCACAAATTATGGACAAAGTTGCGAAGACTCTCTATAAAAAATATGGGGTCAGGAGATCCAAGGAATAACTCCGTAAAAGGTGGTCAGGCCTGAAGCTTAGGGGGCCGGAGCAGTATAGGAAACTTATAAAAAGCATTGAAAAAAGTAAGTTTATTTTACTGTGTTCTTTCACATTGTAATATGTATTCTTCCATGTTTTGCACCATGTGCTTGGCTTGGCTGGTTTCACATTTTAAAATCTCAACTTTTCTGTTAAGTGAAGAGTCCACTTATTTGCTAAATGTGTTGAACAAAAAATTGCTGCTCTTCCCCCAAACATGTTTGGCACATATCCACGTAAACTACATGTGGGCATGCCTCATTTTACTTCAACAATGTGTATCTACACATTGTTGGCTAGATGATGTGTTGTAAGGAAATTTAGAATGTGAATGAAAGAATAAACGGTATTCTGGGTAAAGGAGATGACACTCCAGCAGTTGTGTACTCTTTTTTGTTCTTCATCAAGATACTATACTCTGGGCCACATGACCAAATTTCTTAACGGTGTCACACACAGGTGGTCCAGTGGATACCTTGGTGTTTATCCAAGTGAATTTGTGAGTGTCCTCCAAAATAACATGTTGCTTTGTTGAGTTTGCAAGATCTCATATGTTCATCTTGAAACTCAGGGCCAAATATCAATTGGACCCCACTTTAAAACATTGAGAATCCATTTTCAGGCCTAAAAAGTCTATGGGCTAAAAGGATACATTTTTTTTATATTCCCATAGGGGAGAGGAGAGTTGGAGGACACCATGCTCATGAGACGAGGAACCCAACACCACAGAAACTCCCTGAAGATCCCAAAGCAGACAAAGTTCAGCAGGTTCAGGAAGCGGAGGGGGAGAAAGTGGAGGTGGAGGAAGGAGAGGTGGAGGAAGGAGAGGTGGAGCTTATCAGCACAACAGGTCAGTGTCTGTCACCACAACTTCAAGGTAAATACAGATGTAGGCCTGAATAGTTTTAAAATATTTTTTACTTTTTAGGGACTGAACGTGGGGGTGTGTCAGGAAGACCAAATCCTCCATTCTCGAGTGCCAGCGCAAAAATAATCATTCAGGAAATCATGGAATGCAGTAGCGAAATGGACATTATGAGAAAGAGAATGATTGTGATTGAGCAAAAATATAAAAACATGATAGATATTTTGGGGAGAATAGTGTGACCCCCTCCCCCTTTTTGTGTGTTTTGTTATGTGTTGGAATTTTTCTATGGGATTTCCACCAGCCCAAATGTGAAGATGCACACACTGAAGACTCAACATGTGCTATCTGCCGTCACAGGATATCTATGTCCCTGTTTTGGGGGTGCAACCTCTTCCTCCCTCCTCAAGTAGGGGAGAGGAAGGGTTTTCACCCCCAAAGCACGTCCATTGATCCCCCATGATGGCAGATAGCACATGTTTACCCTAGCCATGGGATCATGTTGAAGATACCCATTTGAGCCCCAAAAAGAAAGTGTGTTTCTTCACATTTGGGATGGATCAGGGGTAACATCACCCCATCTCCTGTTTGTATTTTTCACTGTGTTATTTTATTACTTTTTAATGGAAAAAAATGTGGCTTTTGACCCATGCATGTTTCTGCCCAAAAAGCCACACAAAACACCACAAAAAAATGTTTCGAAAAAAAAAAAAAACTGTGTTGCAATCAATAAAATAATTGGGGAAGTCGAAAAAAGGTGTGCCTTGTTGTTTCTATGCTCAATAGCAGTTCTGAAGATGCAAAATGAGTGTTTTTACCTCTGAGATTGGAGGCTATTTACTAATAAGGAGAAATACACTTGGCACTACTAGAACCTGGGAGACACATAAACCACAAATCAAAGAATGACAACACAAGTTTGTAGTAAATCAAATATTTTTGTTTATTTAAAAAAGGTAACATGAAAGTTCAGATGTGGTCTGGCATTGCGATGGCCCCCCTACCCGTGAAGTACTTCTGACGTACTTCACGGGCACTTTGGGGGGCCAAGCCAGTACGGGCAGTGCTGAGGCCGGTCAGATTTATCAGTTCAGAGGGACCGGCCTCAGACCCAACTGATGACACATAATTTGTGGAGTATTTTCTTAAAAAATTGTGCAACAAGCAGCAGCAGTACACAATGTTGTTCAGTTTATAATCCGCCAAATTGATAGCTGTCTGGAACAGGCGGAACCAGCTGGCCATTATCCCGAAGGCATTCTCCACAACTCTCCGGGCTCTGGCCAGCTGGTAATTAAAAACACTCCTCTCCGGGGTGAGGGTGCGTTGGGGAAACGGCCGCATGAGGTGTGGTCCTATGTCAAAAGCTTCATCCGCGATGAAAACGAACGGTAGCCCCTCCACGTTCTCTGCATCTGGAGGCAGTGCAAGACCCCCAGCCTGCAGACGGTAAGCGAACTCCGTCTCAGTGAATACTCCGCCATCGGACATCCGGCCGTTCTTCCCCACGTCCACATACAGGAACTCATACCGTGCCGACACCACCGCCATTAACACTATGCTATTAAAACCTTTATAGTTAAAATAGTATGACCCCGAACGGGGTGGCGGCACTATGTGGACATGCTTCCTATCAATTGCCCCTCCGCAGTTGGGTAAATCCCACCGCTGTGCAAATTGGGAGGCCACAGTCAGCCATTCCTGTTGTGTGCTAGGGAACTGTGGAGTCAAACAAAAAGAAGACATTAGTACGGTTTATGTTTACAGTGCAAGCAGATTACACACAAAAACATTGTTGACCAACATCATTCTAACATTATTATTTAGGGGAGTATTTCCTACCAATAAACAAAGGCCCATTTAGCAGATGCCTCACCCCCGCTGAGTGGACATTCTAAAATAAACTAAGGGGGGCCTAAGGTGATTGTGGGGGATCCAAAAAAAGGCTCGACCACTCTGCTGAGCTTGATTGAGAACTAAAAAATTGGTAACATCTTTAGGGGGGGAGGGAGGGTTGTCAAACTATGCGGGCAATGACCCCACAAAAAGGAAAATGAAAATAGAAGGCTAGCTGGGTTTGCGCCCACGATAGCATGCTGGAGAGGTTAGTGAAGGGAAATAGGCATGGAGGGCCCAAAAAGGCCTTTACAGGTCAAAAAATGCATGGGGAAAATGGGGACATTACCAGGATATTACAAACAGGCAAATTTGGGTTAGGAGGGAAAAAAATAAGAAGATTCAAAAACAATCAAAACATATAATGTGAGGTTAAAGGAGAAAAATTACCTTCATATAGTCCTTCTGCAGGACCTGAATGATGGCCGAACACGTCTCAGGGATAATGATCCCGAGAGCCTGGGGGGAGATGCCTGTTGAGAACTTGAGGTCCTGCAAGCTTCTCCCAGTCGCCAGGTATCTCAACGTGGCAATAAGCCTCTGCTCGGCAGTGATGGCCTGGCGCATCACAGTGTCCTGCCTCATGATATAGGGGGACAGCAAATCCAACAGATGGTGAAATACGGGGTCCGTCATCCTGAGATAATTCCTGAAATCATCAGGATTATTCTCATGGATTTCCCGCAGCAGAGGCATATGAGAGAATTGGTCCCGCTGGAGCAACCAATTCTTAGTCAATGAACTCCTCCTCACCCTGTTCACAGACTGAACTCGGGTTACAGTGTTAACTGCAACACCAAGCCCAAAGCCAGCACGAGCTCGAGAACGAGAACGCACTTCAAACATGGTTTTAAACCGGTCGGCTGGTCAGAACGCACTCAAACAGAATGCACCGTGGAACAGCAAGGCCTGAGAAGAACGACCTGAAAAACAGGAAACAAACGGCCAAGAAGGCACTGCAAGGCAGTAACGACCTGACTGCACGCACTGAATCACAAATACAAACCCACAAGCACAAACTGAACACCAGGAAACGATCTGCAGAGCACGGAGACTGAAAAGCGCGAATCGGCTCTCACCAAACTTTTACTAACACGCAGTAACACGAAATCAGCAAAAGCAGCCCAAGGGGTGGCGCCATTAGATTTGTTCGGCCCTTTTATAGCGCGTCGTACGTTTTCTACGTGCCGTCGTTTTCTTGCCGTCGGTTTTTAAACTGATGGTGTGTGGCCAAGACTGATGAAAAACAGTTTCATCGGATTTCCGATGGTCAAATCCATCGGACGAAAATCCATAGGTTATCCGATCGTGTGTACAGGGCTTCAGGGCTTAGTACCTACAGACCGTGGTAGGCAGACATAGGAATGTAAATGACATGCAACGTATGACGTATGAATGTACAGGCGAGAAGATTGTAAAACAATCAATTAAAAACGAAACCTCAGCCCGTATGGATCTGAAGACGTGACAGATCCTGGTATGTAAGCCCCTAACTAACCCCTGAGTGAAAAGGTTAACAGAACCCACCTTGTAGATCCTGAATGAACAGCGAAATCCACCTGCAACAATATTTTGACATATGCACTGAATAAAACATGCACACTATAAGCTGAAAACCCCTTACCAATGAAAACCGATGAAAACCCACTTGACCAGAGTGCACATGCCCTGTGGTGGGAGAACAAACATGGGTGTAACAAAGGAAGCAACCCTGAACGTGACCTGCGAATGACGCTTAACCCTGCCCTAGCCGAGCCCTGTGACATGGCGTGAAACGTGCTGGAAACGTAGACGAGAGCGCTGCCCCGTGGCCAACAGGCTGGACCTGAGTCCCAGCAGCCTGTCAGCACAGCTGGAGCAAGCTAAACTAACGGGAAGTGACACAGGAGGTAACTGGTGAAGTGACCTAGCGGCAACAGGAGTAGCGGACACAGCGAAAAGTCCTGACCCCCACCCCAGCGAACCCGTGACCCCTCCACAGGGAGAAATGACACGGAGAACAGACCTAGCATGGGGTGGCCATGCGATGCAACTCTGGGCAAAGTGAAATGACCATTAACGCTGAATGCCACCTACACCGATACCAGTGTGACCAGACAACCAGAAGAGCCTCCTCCCCCTGCCCCTGCTACACAGAAGGTGTACCTACCTGCTCCAAGATGCCAGCACTCTAGGACGACCTGTGGAGAGAAGCACACCCTGTGTGTGGGGTGGTATAGAGCAATGAAAATGCAAGAAGAAAAAACAAAGAAACAGCAACAGCCAATCCCCCCAGAAACCTGCCACACAGAACTGGTGACCCCTGAATTGAGCATCAGCCCGCCCCCCCCTTACCAACTGGCCCAGGACCTATCTGCATGCACCGCCACTGCGAGTGAGTGTTGCCAGAAGTGCCCCCTGAATGAACAATCCGATGAGCTGTTGAGAAAACCTGAGCAGAACGCACGTCCTACCGCCAGACGCCCGGTCGGCCCATACCCCGCAAAGCTGCCACCTGTAGCGGGGAACAAATCGAGTGTGAGCCGTGCACTACCTCCCACTGACTGACCGTCAGCACCGCAAAAAAGACCCACTGAAGCAACGCTGGCACCGAACTGCACGCTGCCACCGCACAGACTCCTGGAACCGGAAATGACGACGTCAGCACCCTAACCCGGAAATACAAGCGACGAGAGGTAGGGGGAAGAGGGGGAGATTATGAAGCCCCACGCTCCTCCTACAAATGCAGGCTAGCCAATGGCCAGCCTTCTAACTTGTTGGTAGCCAAGAGCAGCCTAGATTTCAATCTTATGTGGTGTTTTTTCCAAGCCTTTGTGAACATCTTGTTAGAGTGCCTTCATTGCTGCAACCACTATAAATATTTACTAGGAGAGGGTTTTGAACCCAAGTGGATATTCATCCATTGGATCTTAAGTCCAACGCCTTAACCACTTGGCCATCCTGGTACTTGTGGTATGAAAAGTAACCAAGAACCGAGAAAGGAGTGCTGATTTTCACAGTGGATAAAGCCAATTCAGGTGGGTCGTTACCTGTTTTAGGTGCGTCTACATACACAAAAAGGGAAAATTTTATACTTACCTGATGGTAATTTTCCTTTCCTGATGCAAGCATTACAGCATATACGTATGGGAAGGCTCCGCCTCCCTGCCCAATTCAGGACCGGTTATACTATAAAAGTAGGTCTCCTCCCTTCCTGCAGTATTCTCGTAACTTAGTAACACTGCGAAGGCCTTTATCATATTTTCGTGATTTTTATTTTTATTTTTATTTATTTTTTTGGGAGGGGACCTATATGCTGTCATGCTTGCATCAGGAAAGGAAAATTACCGTCAGGTAAGTATAAAATTTTCCCTTTTCCTGACACAGCATGACAGCATATACGTATGGGATGTACCAAATCACCAGACAAGAAGGGTGGGTAATGCTGTACTCTTTATTATCTATACATATACTTCTATGTATCTATATCTCGTATCCGACATTGCTTCATGTCGATCCCTGTAACACCGCACGGCCAAATTGTACTGTTGTTAAAGCCGCCGGATCCACTTTATAGTGGTTTAAGAATGTATTGAAGGTTGCCCATGTTGCGGCCCTACATATGAGTTCGGGGGTGACTCCCCGAAAGTTCACCCACGATGCTGCCATTGCACGTGTGGAGTGAGCCTTAAGCCCTGTTGGAGGTTCTAGACCCTTTGTCACATAAGCTCTCCTTATGACCTTAACTAGCCATGATGCCAGTGTCCTTTTGGACGCTGCTAGCCCCTTTCGGTGACCCTCAGGTATGACGAATAGATTTTCTGTCTTTCTAAATGGTGCCGTCATCTCTATGTAGGTTTTCAGGACAGATCCGACATCCAAGCTGTGGGGTGTCTCTGTTGTGTCCGCCTGGAATGTTGGAAGTACTATTTCCTCGTTCATATGAAATGGTGTGTTGACTTTAGATCTGTAGTGTGGTATTGTTCGTAACACTTCTCTGTCGGTCAACTGGCAGAAATAAGGTGGTTTGCAGCCTAGGGCCTGTATGTCCGACACCCTTCTGCCTTAGGTGTTTGCTGTAAGAAACACCGCCTTTGATGAGATGTTCCCTAATGACGTGGATTGCCCCGTGCTAAAGGGATTTTGTGAAAGAAGATCTAATACCAGTTGAAGGTCCCACGGTGAGACATATGATCTTTCCGCAGACCGGATTCTAGTACATGCTTTTAAGAATTGGTGGATTAAACACCGCGATGCCCATTTCACTCCTGACAATGCCGTTAGGGCTGAAATCTGTACCCTCGGTGTACTGACACTGAGACCTTTCTCTAAACCTGTTTGTAGAAAGCCTAGAACTTGTGGTTCTGATGGTCTTTTGGGGTCAAATTGTTGGGTCTTGGCAAAGGACTTGAATCTTTCCCAGATTCTGGAATAAGTATGGTTAGTGGTAGATGCTCTTGCCTTCAGCAGTGTTTTTACGACTGCTGTGGTAAATCCTGCTTCTTCTAGCCTTCTCCCTTCAGTTTCCAAGCAGCTAAATGTAGGACTCCTGGATCCGTATGTACCACTTGACCTTGTTGCAACAGATCCGGTATGTTCGGGAGGGGTATGGGAGGTTCCACTGCCAATGATTGTAGTAGTGGGAACCACGGTCTGCGTGACCACATTGGGATTATCGCTATCACTACCCCCGAGTGTGTTCTTATTCTGTTGAGTAACCTGAAGATTATGGAAATTGGAGGGAATACATATGCTAGTTTGCAAACCCATCTGGCGTTGAGAGCATCCATTGCTTCTGCCTCTTGGAACCTTGCTTTCGCAAGGAAACGTCTGCACTTCGTTTTGGTTGCGGTCGCCATCAGATCCAGATCTGGATACCCCCACTGTCTGCATATCCAGTGAAACACTGACTGATTTAGTGACCATTTGTTGGGGTCTAAGGTTCGTCTGCTCAATGTGTCCGCCACAAAGTTCTGTGGGGCTGGGATATAGACGGCCGATAGATGGGCTAGATTCTGCTGTGCCCACTCCATTACAGGTGTTACCTCTTTCAGCAGCGACTGACTTTGTGTCCCACCTTTTCTCTTTATATAGGTGACTGCCGCTCTGTTGTCCATTTGTATTATTACAGTCTTTCCCTGGATTTGCGTTTGGAACGCTTTCAGCGCACATAAGGCCGCCCTCATCTCTATTGTATTGGAGACTAGTGATGAGCCGAACACCCCCGGGTTTGGTTCGCACCAGAACCCGCGAACGGACCGAAAGTTCGCACGAACATTAGAACCCTATTAAATACAATGGATGCGAACGTTCGGATTCTAAAGTGCTAATTATAACGACTATTATCCATGTTATTGTCCTAAACAGAGTTTGGGAACCCGGGTTCTGCACCAGGGGACATGTATCAATGCAAAAAGAAGTTTTAAAAACGGACGTTTTTCGGGAGCAGTCATTTTAATGATGCATAAAGTGAAAAAAAAAGTCAAATATTCCTTTAAATATCGTACCTGGGGGGTGTCTAAAGTATGCCTGCGAAGTGCCACGTGTTTCCCGTGTTTAGAACTGTCCCTGCACAAAATGACATTTCTAAAGGAAAAAAAAGCCATTTAAAACTGCTTGCGGCTTTAATGTAATGTCTGCTCCCGGTAATATGGATGAAAATCTTTACGAAAAATGGCATAGCTACCCCATCACCCCCCCCACCCCAGCCCATTACCAGCCCCTTTGGGTCTTCTTTGGATATTAAGGGGAACCCCGCAACACAAAATAAAAAAGGCCCTATATACTCTGAACAGCAGTATACAGGCGGTGTAAACAAGACCGGTGTAAACAAGACAGGGACTGTTGGTTTGTTCTTAAGTAGAATCTGTTTGTAATTTTGAACACGTACATTGTTTAAGTGTAGCTCCAGCCAAAAAATCTATTTTTAAGCTTTTTGGAAAACATAGGGAAGGGTTATCACCCCTGTAACATTTGTTTTGCTGTCTGTGCCCCTGTTCAGAACATTTCACCTCACTTTGCGTCCCAATGACAACTGTTTTTGAAATGTGGTGTTTTTATTGAAACAAGGATTGGTGATAAAGCATCAGTAGAGAGGAGACACCTTTCTCCCATATTAATTCTTACAGGAGAGAATTTTCCTTCCTAGGGGTAGATTTCCTCTCACTTCCTGTTGTCTTCTTCCGTTTGCAAGTAGGAGTCGTTTGTAAGTTGGATGTTTGAAAGTAGGGACCTGCCGTACATACTCTGCAGAAATTGGCCCCTTAGGTGTTGGTGTTGGCACAACACTGTAAGCACTCACAGTTACTCTTGGTGGGTGCTGGAACGCCCTGCTGTCAACTATTATATCAGGAATTGTAATAACATATAATTGTTGAACAGTGGTAGTAAAAATTGGGCCTTTGATGGTGGTGCTGGTGCCACAACACTGTAAGGCCTGACAGTTACTCTTGGTGGGCGCAGCAATGGGCCCTGCTGTGAATTATTAGATCAATAATTATAATTGCATGCCCCTGTTGAACAGGGGCTGAAAAATTGGGCCTTTGGTGGTGGTGGTGGTGGTGGTGTTGACACAACACAGTAAGGCCTGACAGTTACTCTTGGTGGGCGCAGCATTTAGCCCTGCTGTGAATTATTAGATCAATAATTATAATTGCATGCCCCTGTTGAACAGGGGCTGAAAAATTGGGCCTTAGGCACTGGTGGCACAACACTGCAACCCCTCCCAGATACTGTACTTGGAGCACAGCAATGAGCCCTGTTGCAAAGTATTGCATCAAAAATTGTAATTACACGCCCCTGTTAAACAGGGGCTGAAAAATTGGGCCTTAGCCACTGGTGGCACAACACTGCAACCCCTCACAGATACTGTACTTGGAGCACAGCAATGAGCCCTGTTGCAAAGTATTGCATCAAAAATTGTAATTACACGCCCCTGTTAAACAGGGACTGAAAAATTGGGCCTTAGCCACTGGTGGCGGCACACATAAACCAAAATGATCTTCCAAGCTATCATCATTAATCGGATCATTGAGGAGGAGGAGGAGGATAGCCAGTCAACATAACAGCACAGGCACTCAGCATCAGCATCAGTCTTGAAGGGATGTGACATTTTAAAATCAATTAGTCTGTTATATCAGCATCAGGTGTGTGGTAGCTGGTGGTGATCCAAGACTGGTTCATCTTGATGAAAGTCAGTCGATCAACCGAGTCGGTGGACAGGCGCACCCTGTGATCCGTGACAAATCCTCCAGCAGCAATGAATGTGCGTTCTGAAAGAACGCTGGATGCAGGACAGGCCAGTAGCTCAATTGCATACTGTGCAAGCTCTGGCCAGTGATCCATCCTCAAGACCCAGTAAGCCAGAGGATTTTCGGTGGGGAAGGTGTCCAAGTCTGACCTTGCCCCTAGGTATTCCTGCACCATGTATATCAGACGCTGGCGATGGTTGCTGGAACCGATCATACTTTGGGGCTGCGGACTAAAGAATTGTCTGAACGCATCGGTCAGACGGCCACCTTCCCCACCGCTCCTTCTTTGACTGCCCGAAGCCTCAGCAACTCGTTGTCCAGGACCAGGAGTTTGTAACCTCCCAGTCTCTGGGAACGCGTTGCACAGACCTTCCTGCAAGGCCTCCCGGAGTTGTCTCATCCTCTGCTCCCTCTGCGATGGTAACATAAGGTCCGCAACCTTACCCTTGTACCGTGGATCAAGGAGAGTGGCCAGCCAGTAATGGTCCCTCTCCTTTATCTGAAGAATACGAGGATCCTTCCGCAGACTTTGCAGGATCAGAGAGGCCATGCAGCGTAGGTTAGCTGAGGCATTCAGTCCGGAGTCCTCTGGGTCACTAAGGACGACATGATCCGCAGCCACCTCCTCCCAGCCACGTACAAGTCCACTGGTTTCTTGGGACTGTAAATCATCCCTAAAAGACTGCTGCTGATGATGCTGAGTGCCAGCCTCCACCTCCATGCTGACACAATCCTCCTCCTCCTCCTCTTCCTGTGCGATGGGTGGGACAGAAGGAACACTGTCTGGGTAAAGGGGGCCTTGAGAGGCAAGGAAGTCCTCCTCTTCCTGCCTCTGTTCTGCCTCAAGTGCCCTGTCCATTATTCCACGCAGCGTGTGCTCCAACAGGTGGACAAGAGGTACAGTGTCACTGATGCATGCACTGTCACTGCTCACCATCCTCGTGGCCTCCTCAAATGGTGCCAGGATAGTGCATGCATCCCTGATCATGCCCCACTGGCGTGGTGAAAAAAACCCGAGCTCCCCTAACCCTGTCCTGGTGCCGTAGTCACACAGGTACTCATTGATGGCCCTCTGCTGCGTGTGCAGCCGCTGCAGCATGGCCAACGTTGAGTTCCACCTGGTGGGCATGTCACATATAAGGCGGTTCTTGGGCAGGTTCAACTCCTTTTGCAGCTCAGCCAGGCGAGCACTGGCATTATAAGATCTTCGGAAATGCACACAGACTTTCCTGGCCTGCCTCAGGACATCCTGTAAGCCCGGGTACCTGCCCAAGAACCGCTGCACCACCAGGTTAAGGATGTGAGCCATACAGGGCACATGGGTCAGTTGTCCCTGTCGGAGGGCGGAGAGGAGGTTGGTGCCATTGTCGCAAACCACCATTCCTGGCTTAAGCTGGCGTGGCGTCAACCACCTCTCGGCCTGCCCCTGCAGAGCAGACAGGACCTCTGCCCCAGTGTGGCTCCTGTCCCTCAAACACACCAGCGCAAGCACGGCATGGCATCTTTTTGCCTGCGTACTTGCGTAGCCCCTTGAACGCCTACGGAGCACCGCTGGTTCCGAGGACAAAGCACAGGAAGAGGCCATGGAGGAAGAAGAAGAGGAGGGGGTGGAGGAGAGAGGTGTGTCACAACCAGTAGTAGCATTTTGGAGGCGTGGCGGTGGAACAACCTCCAACACTACTGCACCTTGTCCTGCATCCTTCCCAGCTGCCAAAAGAGTGACCCAATGGGCCGTGAAAGAAAGGTAACGTCCCTGTCCATGCCTGCTGGACCATGAGTCAGCGGTAATATGCACCTTACCGCTGACTGCCCTGTCCAGCGAGGCCAAGACATTGCCTTCCACATGCCTGTAGAGAGCCGGAATCGCCTTCCGTGAGAAAAAGTGGCGTTTGGGAACCTGCCACTGAGGAACCGCACATTGCACAAACTCACGGAAGGGGGCCGAGTCTACCAACTGAAAAGGCAGCAGTTGAAGCGCTAGCAATTTAGCCAAGCTAGCATTCAACCGCTGGGCATGTGGATGGCTGGGAGTGAACTTCTTTCGACGGTCCAGCAGCTGGGGCAGGGAAATTTGCCTGCTAGAATCGGACGTCGGTGTACTGCTAGCAGAGTGGCCGCAGGTACTTGGCTGTGACACACCTAATTCTACACCTTCATTCCTCTCAGTGCAGGTTTCAGAGAGGACTGAAGGTATAGTGGGGTTGGAGATCCCAGATAATGCGGTGCAAGGAGAGGTCCGCTTTGTTCTTTGGTGTGGGTCTTTAAGGTAGGCTTGCCAACGAGCTGCATGGCAGGTCAACATATGTCTGATCAAGCATGTGGTGCCCAAGCGGCTGATGTTTTGGCCACGCGATATACGCTTGAGACATATGTTGCAAACAGCAGCTGTGCGATCTGATGCACTCGCCTCAAAAAAGGCCCACACCAAAGAACTTTTTGAATGACGGGCAGAGGCAGCGCCCTGCACAGGCGGAGCTCTGCGGTGTGATTCCGTCGGTGTGCTGCCCATACGCTGGCCACCCAAGGGCATCCTGCCTCGTTGGAGATGTGCCTCCTCCTCATCCTCCTCCTCCTCCTCTCTCCTATTAGGCACCCACGTGGAGTCAGTGACCTCATCATCCCCTCCCTCCTCATCACTGGAGCCAATCTGGCAGTATGCTGCAGCTGCTGGAGCATGACTGCCAGATTGGTGTCCTTCTTGAGCATCCCCTCTCTCTGCTCTCACGCTACTGCCTTCCTCTAGCTGGGTATCATCATCAGATCCTTCGAAGCACTGGGCATCCTCCTGGAGCATGTACCCAACACTGTGCTCAAACAGTTCGGGGGACTCCTCAGGAGGAGGACATGGTGGGTCTAGGGAAGGAGTGACTAATGATGACATTGATACCAGAGAAGAGGACGCTTTGGCAGCTGCTTTGCCAGTACCCTGAGCCTGGGTGAGAGAGGATGAGGAGGATGAGGTGGGCTTGGTCATCCACTCTACCAAGTCTTCGGCATGATGTGGCTCAACATGTCCAGCTGCCGAAAAGAAGGACAAGCGTGCCCCATGGCCATGTGCTGATGACAATGCACCGCGTCCACGACCAGCACTGTTGCCCCCAGACACAGAGCCTGCTTGCCCTCTTTTTTTGCCTCCTGACTGTCTGCCTCTCCTTGTTTGCCTTCCAGACATTTTAATGGATGGCCTGCAGGGAGATGGGAAAAATAGCAATAAGGGCTACCTTCAGGTGTATACTGTGCAGGAGGCTTAGCAACAATGACACTGACACTGTCCCCTGCCTATCCTTCTCTGTCCCTAAACACAAGGATTTGCAATATGCTTCAGCAAGATTGGTTTAGCACAGAATAGCACACTGACAGTTTCCCTCACTGTCCTTCTCTGTCCCTAAACTCAAGGATTTCAAATATGGTTCAGCAAGATTGGTTTAGCACAGAATAGCACACTGACACTTTCCCTCACTGTCCTTCTCTGTCCCTACAAACAAGGTTTAGCACAGAATAGCACACTGACAGTTTCCCCCGAGTGTCCTTCTCTGGCCCTAAACTCATGGATTTCAAATATGGTTCAGCAAGATTGGTTTAGCACAGAGTAGCACACTGACACTTTCCCTCACTGTCCCTCTCTGTCCCTACAAACAAGATTTACCACAGAATAGCACACTGATAGTTTCCCCGAGTGTCCTTCTCTGTCCCTAAACTCAAGGATTTCAAATACGGTTCAGCAAGATTGGTTTAGCACAGAATAGCACACTGATAGTTTCCCCGAGTGTCCTTCTCTGTCCCTAAACTCAAGGATTTCAAATATGGTTCAGCAAGATTGGTTTAGCACAGAATAGCACACTGACAGTTTCCCCGAGTGTCCTTCTCTGTCCCTAAACTCAAGGATTTCAAATATGGTTCAGCAAGATTGGTTTAGCACAGAATAGCACACTGACAGTTTCCCTCACTGTCCTTCTCTGTCCCTACAAACAAGGTTTAGCACAGAATAGCACACTGATAGTTTCCCCGAGTGTCCTTCTCTGTCCCTAAACTCAAGGATTTCAAATATGGTTCAGCAAGATTGGTTTAGCACAGAATAGCACACTGACAGTTTCCCTCACTGTCCTTCTCTGTCCCTACAAACAAGGTTTAGCACAGAATAGCACACTGATAGTTTCCCTCACTGTCCTTCTCTGTCCCTACAAACAAGATTTAGCACAGAATAGCACACTGATAGTTTCCACGAGTGTCCTTCTCTGTCCCTAAACTCAAGGATTTCAAATACGGTTCAGCAAGATTGGTTTAGCACAGAATAGCACACTGATAGTTTCCCCGAGTGTCCTTCTCTGTCCCTAAACTCAAGGATTTCAAATATGGTTCAGCAAGATTGGTTTAGCACAGAATAGCACACTGACAGTTTCCCCGAGTGTCCTTCTCTGTCCCTAAACTCAAGGATTTCAAATATGGTTCAGCAAGATTGGTTTAGCACAGAATAGCACACTGACAGTTTCCCTCACTGTCCTTCTCTGTCCCTACAAACAAGGTTTAGCACAGAATAGCACACTGATAGTTTCCCTCACTGTCCTTCTCTGTCCCTACAAACAAGATTTAGCACAGAATAGCACACTGATAGTTTCCACGAGTGTCCTTCTCTGTCCCTAAACTCAAGGATTTCAAATACGGTTCAGCAAGATTGGTTTAGCACAGAATAGCACACTGATAGTTTCCCCGAGTGTCCTTCTCTGTCCCTAAACTCAAGGATTTCAAATATGGTTCAGCAAGATTGGTTTAGCACAGAATAGCACACTGATAGTTTCCCCGAGTGTCCTTCTCTGTCCCTAAACTCAAGGATTTCAAATATGGTTCAGCAAGATTGGTTTAGCACAGAATAGCACACTGACAGTTTCCCTGAGTGTCCTTCTCTGTCCCTAAACTCAAGGATTTCAAATATGGTTCAGCAAGATTGGTTTAGCACAGAATAGCACACTGACACTTTCCCTCACTGTCCTTCTCTGTCCCTACAAACAAGGTTTAGCACAGAATAGCACACTGATAGTTTCCCTGAGTGTCCTTCTCTGTCCCTAAACTCAAGGATTTCAAATATGGTTCAGCAAGATTGGTTTAGCACAGAATAGCACACTGACACTTTCCCTCACTGTCCTTCTCTGTCCCTACAAACAAGGTTTAGCACAGAATAGCACACTGATAGTTTCCCCGAGTGTCCTTCTCTGTCCCTAAACTCAAGGATTTCAAATATGGTTCAGCAAGATTGGTTTAGCACAGAATAGCACACTGACACTTTCCCTCACTGTCCTTCTCTGTCCCTACAAACAAGATTTAGCACAGAATAGCACACTGACACTTTCCCTCACTGTCCTTCTCTGTCCCTACAAACAAGGTTTAGCACAGAATAACACACTGACACTCTCCCTACCTATCCTTATCTGTCCCTAAACACAAGGAATCCAGGATTAGTAAAGGAAAAAAATGACACTGTCCCTGCCTATGCTTCTCTTTCCCTGCTCCGGAACACACTACACAAGGCCGCCGCACTGGTGGCCTTTTATAGTGTGGGGCGTGTACTAAACCCCCTCAGCAATAATTGGCCACAGGCATCCTGCCTGTGGCCAGTCATTGCTCTCCTCGCTGCCGGCGCTGTGATTGGCCAAGCATGCGGGGTCACAGTGCATGCTTGGCCAATCACAGCGCCTGGATGACACTGCGATGGCGTAGTGCATTGTGGGCCGTTCGCGTCACTCGAATTTGGCGCGAACAGCCCAAATTGTTTGATCTTCGTCGAACGATCGAACAGCCGATGTTCGAGTCGAACGTATGTTCGACTCGAACACGAAGCTCATCCCTATTGGAGACCTCTTTCTGCCTGTATCTCCATTTGCCTTGGGCTAAGAACCCTTCGTGGTGTGCTCCCCTTCCTGATGCTGAGGCATCTGAAGTTATTATCTGAGGGGAAGCTGCTACTAGTTGATGACATCTGCGCAGATTTACTGGGTTTCTCCACCATTCTAGGGGCTTCTTCATTTCCCAAGTTAGATGGATTTTTTGTCTGACTGACTGTCTTCGCCACTGACTGAGGAAGCCTTTTTGAAATACTCTCATCCTCCAATGTGCCCACTTCACCATTGGGATTGTTGAGGAGAGTGTTCCCAAGAGACTAAGGCAGCCTGACGTCAAAAGGTACTGCATTCTCGACACGCTCTCTAACTTTTTCATTAGAGTTACTATCTTCTGTTCGGGAAGTTTCACTGTGTTTCTGTGGGTGTCTAGGGTCGCCCCTAAAAACAATATTCTTTGCAATGGTTCCAACTGGCTCTTTTCCCAATTGATAAGCCATCCGAACTCTTGTAGCGTGTCTATCAGTGTTTGTCGGTGATCTGACAATATCTGTGGGCTTTTTGCTGTGAGCATAATGTCGTCTAAGTAATGAAATGCTTGTAGCCCTTTTCTGCGTAGGATTGCTATTATCGGGAGTAGAACTTTGGAAAAAGTTCTGGGTGAGGTTGCTAACCCAAAAGGTAGGCATACAAATTGAAAGTGTTGGTCTGCCACTGCAAATCTTAGGTACATGTGTAGTTGCGCATGTACTGGAACATGCAAATACGCATCTTTTAGATCGAGGGATAACATCCAATCATTCTTCGTGATAGCTTGTGTTACTGACTGCAAGGATTCCATTTTGAAACCCTGGACCGATATTGACTTGTTCAGGTCTCTTAGGTCTAGTACGGGTCTTAGATCGCCTGTCTTTTTTTGAATTGAGAAAAGTGGAGAATAGAAACCTTGCCCTTGCTCTTGTAATGGCACTGGCTCTATCGCGCCCTTCTGGAGTAGCGTCTGTACATACTCGAATATTATTGGCGTTTCCGTCTGTCTTGCGGTAAGCGTGTGGGAACAAAATGAGGGATTATGGGCATGGACAGGAATTTCCAATGATGTCCTGACTGGATCACCTGCGTCACCCAAGGATCCTTGATTTGATCCGTCCAGACACGAGCATAATTGCGCAGTCTGGTTCCCACTGATCCTGTCTGGATGGAGAAACCTTCAAAAGGGTTTCTGTTGTTCCGACCCCGTGTCTGCCTTTGGAATTCGCGCCACTGCTGACTGGGGTGCCTTTCCGCCTTTCCTGTAATCCTTGAGGGGTCTAGAAGGTCTAAAATCTCTGATTTTATTGGGGTATTGCTTTCTCCCCTGGAAGCGTCTTTGCCTTGTCTTCATATCCCGTGGGAGTAGCCCTGACTTGCTTCCCGTGACCTTTGATATTGCTGTGTCCATCCTGTTGCCGAACAGAGCGGTCCGGTTGAATGGGATGCGGCACCAATTAATCTTTGACGAGGTGTCCGCTGTCCATGGTTTTAGCCATAGAGCTCTTCTTGCCATAACCGAAGATTGCATGGCTCTAGCTGAACAGCGTAATGAATCAATCGCTGCTTCACCAACAAAGTCGCCAGACTGTATAATATTGTCTATCAACTCGAGGGATGTAGTTGGTTCTGCACCTGACTGTATCTCCATTTTTATATACTCTGCCCACGTCGTGATGGCCTTTGCTAGTGACGTGAGTGCTAATACTGGTCTGCATGCATTTCCTGCAGCTAAGTAGGTTCTTTTCATGTCTGCATCCATCCTCCTATCTAGAGGATCCTTAAACGTCACTGCATCGTCCATAGGGAGGGTTACGTGACGTACCAGTCTCATGATTGCCGCATCCACCAGCGGAGGCGTCTCCAGATCATGAACATCTTCTGTTTTAAAGGGATACATACGATTAAACCTGTTAAACGGTGACACCTTCCTGTCCACCTTATCCCACTCGTCTTGAATCACCTCCCTTACTTCTTCTATGAGAGGAAATGACAACGTTGTCTTTTTCAACTGGGGATAATATTTTCTTGCTTTAGTGGGTTGAGATACCTCTTCCTCCCACTGAAGTGCCTCTCTTACAGCTTTTATTAACGGTTGTACTGCAGAGTATCTGAAGCTTAGTTTTGTATCTTCCTGTTGGGAGTCTTCCTCGGAACCGGATCCTGAGGATGGGTCTCCTGCTCTTTGGGTCGCATCTCGACCCTCACTGGCTCTCTTTTTGCTAGTTGTCGGTTTTGAATCGTGTATGGATTCTTTGACCGTCTGTTTAATTATTCGGATCATTTCAGCCTTCTCGGCCTCCTTGTCCGTTGCTGCCTCTCGCAGACAAGCCTTACACAGAATTTTTCCCGCAAGGGCAATTCTTCCACATCCTACACAGAGATCTTCTCTGGGTTCATCTCCCTGATGTGTATCTTCTGCTCTGTGCCTGCTCTTATCGCGGGCCTTAGAGTGTGTTATTGACCTCTCAGAGCTTGAGGCATGTTTGTGATGTGTCTCCTTGCTCTTGGAGGGGTGATGTGATAATTGCGGGCTGAAATCAGATTTACAGCCAATCAGTATGTGCACTCTTTTTAAAACATGTCATACAGACACACATACCTACCCGCCCTCACCTTAAGATACGTGGCTGGTCTCTAGGAGAGCTCATGCTGACTCTGTAATTCACAGATAGTCTTGGTTCAATTCATATGCCATCACACTAACATATGACACTTTAATATGCGTGCTTCCTACCTTCACCTCGGGTCAGATGCTGTAGCGCTGAAAGTCTCTGCTGGTGTACTTTCCTTGGCTTGCGCACTGCAAGTTAGCATGCTCTGCTTATTTATTTTGTGAGCCTGTTGGTTTAGGACGCCCACTGCATCCTTCGCGACCGGAAGTTCCTCGGTCGCCATCTTGCTTCACCCGGAAGTCTGCCTGTGAGCTTGTATGTCGCCGGAAGCTATGTTTCCGCCATCTTGCTTTACCCGGAAGTCCGTATGTAGGTTCGTATACCATCGGAAGTCCTGCTTCCGCCATATTGGTGTACCCGGAAGTCTTGCCGCCGCCATTTTGCGAGTGGGCAGCCCTTAGCACATTTGTTTGCTCGAGTTTGAATGGCTCTCCGAGACCAGATACCTGCACCCCTTCTTCTTGGATCTGTCTGTTGGGGTGAGGTCTCCCCCATATAGGCGTTCATGTCTGCCTGTACAGCGGGGAGCTTTGTCACAGGAGAGGCTTGAACCTGTGCGGCTTGGCCAGAAGTGTCCGGCAAGGTGAGGGGAAAAATAAAAAATCCTGCTTCCTAGCAGTAGCATAACCGCCTGTAGCAGTGAGGAAAAAAAAAGAGAATACTGCAGGAAGGGAGGAGACCTACTTTTATAGTATAACCGGTCCTGAATTGGGCAGGGAGGCGGAGCCTTCCCATACGTATATGCTGTCATGCTGTGTCAGGAAAGGGATTTGCTCTGAGGAGTGTTTTATTTTTTTTGATGGGATTACAAAGCTCCAAGTTAGACTTTGGGCCCCAATGATGACTTAACCAAATCAGCCATGCTTCCCAGTATGTGGCAAAGGACATCTGAGGAAACAATAATGATTTTCACGCTGGAGAGAACTGTTGCAGGTTGACATTTATCCTTTCCATGAGGATTCTACCATTAAGCACAGAGATTTGATCTAAGGAGTGTTTCTCTTTCTCAATGAAATTAGAGTTTGTGCCCTAATGACGGTTGTCGTCAGATATTTACCACTGACAAGAAAGGAGTAATAAGGATGGACTGTGTTTTTATATCCCATCCTGAAGTTCTGGCAGAGAACACCGTTAAGCCCCGTACACACGGTCGGACTTTTGGCCAACAAACTTCATTTTGAGCAAGTTGGACCAACAATCCGACCGTGTGTACGCTCCATCGGACAAACTTTTTTTGCTTTTTTCTTGTTTTCATCGGACAAAAGTTGGGTCTGCAAATGGACAAACTTTTGCCCAACAAAAGTCCGATGGAGCAAAGTCCGACCGTGTGTACAGAAAACCATCAGACTTTTGTCCGATGGACAAAACAACTAATGTTAAAATCAACCAACAATAGCAGAAGTTGACCAAAGGGTGGCGGTAAAGAGCAGAAAAGAGCAGAAAAACCACGTGATGTTGCAAAAAGTTTTGGGAAAGTTTGCAGAAAAGTCCGAGCGTGTGTATGCTATGGGTGTTCCCGACCAACTCCGTTAGGACAAAAAAACACGGAAAAGTCAGACCGTGTGTACGGGGCTTAAGGCTCCTGACTCTGTACTTTTCCTTATGTGTACAAAGTGGCCCTTCTTAGCACTGGAAGGACATCTTGGTTATACTAAGTAACAGGGTTGTTTTTTGACATTCTAAGCTCAAATGTATACACATGGCTTATATAGTGATATTACTTTAAGCAGAAGATGCATTGACAAGGTGTATTTGTTGATAGACAAGAGCAGCCTAGATTTCAATCTTATGTGGTGTTTATTTCAAGCCTTTGTGAACATCTTGTTAGAGTGCCTTCATTGCTGCAACCACTATATATGTTTACCAGAAGTTGAGTTCGAACCCACGTGGATATTCAGCCATCGCATCTTAAGTCCAACGCCTTAACCACTCGGCCATCCTAGTACTTGAGGTATGAAAAGTAACCGATAACTGAGAAACGAGTGCTGATTTTCACAGTGGATAAAGCCAATTCAAGTGGGTCGTCACCTGTTTTAGGTGAGTCTACATTCACAAAAGGTATTTGCTCTGAGGAGTGTTTTATTTTTTTTGATGGGATTACAAAGCTCCAAGTTAGACTTTGGGCCTCAATGATGACTTAACCACTCGGCCATGCTTCTCACTAAGTGGCAAAGGACATCTGAGGAAACAATAATGATTTTCACGCTGGAGGGAACTGTTCCAGGGTGACATTTTTCCTTTCCATGATGATTCTACCATTAAGCACAGAGATTTGATCTAAGGAGTGTTTCTCTTTCTCAATGGAATTACAAAATTCCAACATAGAGTTTGTGCCCTAATGACGATTGCCGTCAGCTATTTACCACTGGCAAGAAAGAAGTAATAAGGAGGGACTGTGTTTTTATATCCCCTTTATGTATCTCCCATCCTGAAGTTCTGGCAGAGAGCACTGTTAGGCTCCTGACTCTGTACTTTTGCAATTTTTTAATGTCTACAAAGTGGCTCTTCTTAGCACTGGAAGGACATCTTGGTGATACCAAGTAACAGGGTTTTGCTTTTGTTTTTTGACCTTATAAGCTCAAATGTGTACAAATGGCTCATATGGTGATATTACTTTAAGCAGATGATGGTGACGTCTAGTGATGAGCCGAACACCCCCGGGTTCGGTTCGCACCAGAACCCGCGAACGGACCGAAAGTTCGCACGAACTTTAGAACCCTATTAAATACAATGGATGCGAACGTTCGAAATCTAAAGTGCTAATTATAACGACTATTATGCATGTTATTGTCCTAAAAATGGTTTGGGAACCCGGGTTCTGCACCAGGGGACATGTATCAATGCAAAAAGAAGTTTTAAAAACTGCCGTTTTTCTGGAGCAGTCATTTTAATGATGCATAAAGTGAAAAAAAAAAGTCAAATATTCCTTTAAATATCGTACCTGGGGGGTGTCTAAAGTATGCCTGTGAAGTGCCATGTGTTTCCCGTGTTTAGAACTGTCCCTGCACAAAATTACATTTCTAAAGGAAAAAAAGCCATTTAAAACTGCTTGCGGCTTTAATGTAATGTCTGGTCCCGGTAATATGGATGAAAATCTTTAAGAAAAATGGCATAGCTACCCCATCACCCCTCCCCCTACCCCAGCCCATTACCAGCCCCTTTGGGTCTTGTAGGGATATTAAGGGGAACCCCGCACACAAAATAAAAAAGGCCCTATATACTCTGAACAGCCGTATACAGGCGGTGCATACAAGACAGGGACTGTAGGTTTGTTCTTATGTAGAATCTGTTTGTAATTTTGAACAGGTACATTGTTTAAGTGTAGCTCCAGCCAAAAAATATATTTTTAAGCTTTTTGGAAAACATAGGGAAGGGTTATCACCCCTGTAACATTTGTTTTGCTGTCTGTGCAGTGTGCACCTGTTCAGAACAGTTCACCTCACTTTCCGTCCTAATGACAAATGTTTTTTGAAAATTTGGGGTTTTTATTGAAACAAGAATTGGTGATAAAGAATCAGTGGAGAGGAGACACTTTTTTTCCCATATTAACTCTTACAGGAGAGAATTTGTCTTCCTAGGGGTAGATTTCCTCTCACTTCCTGTTGTATCCTTCCGTTTGCAAGGAGGAGTCGTTTGTAAGTTGGATGTTTGAAAGTAGGGGCCTGCCGTATATACTCAGCTGAAATTTGCCCCTTACATGTTGGTGTTGCCAGAACACTGTGAGCCCTCACAGTTACTCTTGGTGGGCACATGAATGGGCCCTGCTGTGAATTATTAGATCAAGAATTGTAATTGCATGCCCCTGTTGAACAGGGGCTGAAAAATTGGGCCTTTGGTGGTGGTGGTGGTGGTGGTGTTGACACAACACTGTAAGGCCTCACAGTTAGTCTTGGTGGGCGCAGGAATGGGCCCTGCTGTGAATTATTAGATCAAGAATTGTAATTGCATGCCCCTGTTGAACAGGGGCTGAAAAATTGGGCCTTTGGTGGTGGTGGTGTTGACACAACACTGTAAGGCCTCACAGTTAGTCTTGGTGGGCGCAGGAATGGGCCCTGCTGTGAATTATTAGATCAAGAATTGTAATTACATGCCCCTGTTAAACAGGGGCAGAAAAATTGAGCCTTAGGCACTGGTGCCACAACACTGCAACCCCTCACAGATACTGTACTTGGAGCACAGCAATGAGCCCTGTTGCAAAGTATTGCATCAAAAATTGTAATTACACGCCCCTGTTAAACAGGGGCTGAAAAATTGGGCCTTAGCCACTGGTGCTGGTGCCACGACACTGCAACCACTCCCAGATACTCTAGTTGGAGTGCAGGAATGAGCCCTGCTGCAAAGCATTGCATAAAAAATTGTAATAACACACCCCTGTTAAACAGGGGCTGAAAAATTGGGCCTTAGCCACTGGTGGCAGCACCCAGAAACAAAAATGTTCTTCCAAGCTATCATCGTCAATCGGATCATTGAGGAGGAGGAGGATAGTCAGTCAACATAACAGGACAAACTCTCAGCATCAGCATCAGTCTTGAAGGGATGTGACATTTGAAAATAAATTAGTCTGTTATATCAGCTTCAGGTGTTTGGTAGCTGGTGGTGATCCAAGACTGGTTCATCTTTATGAAAGTCAGTCGATCAACAGAGTCGGTGGACAGGCGCACCCTGTGATCCGTGACAAATCCTCCAGCAGAACTGAATGTGCGTTCTGAAAGAACGCTGGATGCAGGACAGGCCAGTAGCTAAATTGCATACTGTGCAAGCTCTGGCCAGTGATCCATCCTCAAGACCCAGTAAGCCAGAGGATTTTCGGTGGGGAAGGTGTCCAAGTCTGACCTTGCCCCTAGGTATTCCTGCACCATGTATATCAGACGCTGGCGATGGTTGCTGGAACCGATCATACCTTGGGGCTGCGGACTAAAGAATTGTCTGAACGCTTCGGTCAGACGGCCACCTTCCCCACCGCTCCTTCTTTGACTGACCGAAGCCTCAGCAACTCGTTGTCCAAGACCAGGAGTTTGTAACCTCCCAGTCTCTGGGAATGCGCGTTGCACAGACCTTTCTGCAAGGCCTCCCGGAGTTGTCTCATCCTCTGCTCCCTCTGCGACGGTAAGATAAGGTCCGCAACCTTACCATTGTACCGTGGATCAAGGAGAGTGGCCAGCCAGTAATGGTCCCTCTCCTTGATCCGAAGAATACGAGGATCCTTCCGCAGACTTTGCAGGATCAGGGAGGCCATGCAGCGTAGGTTAGCTGAGGCATTCAGTCCGGAGTCCTCGGGGTCACTAAGGACGACATGATCCGCAGCCACCTCCTCCCAGCCACGTACAAGTCCACTGGTTTCTTGGGACTGTAAATCATCCCTAAAAGACTGCTACTGATGATGCTGAGTGCCAGGCTCCACCTCCATGCTGACACAATCCTCCTCCTCCTCCTCTTCTTCCTGTGCGATGGGTGGGACAGAAGGAACACTGTCTGGGTAAAGGGGGCCTTGAGAGGCAAGGAAGTCCTCCTCTTCCTGCCTCTGATCTGCCTCAAGTGCCCTGTCCATTATTCCACGCAGCGTATGTTCCAACAGGTGGACAAGAGGTACAGTGTCACTGATGCATGCACTGTCACTGCTCACCATCCTCGTGGCCTCCTCAAATGGTGCCAGGACAGTGCATGCATCCCTGATCATGCCCCACTGGCGTGGTGAAAAAAACCCGAGCTCCCCTGACCCTGTCCTGGTGCCGTAGTCACACAGGTACTCATTGATGGCCCTCTGCTGCGTGTGCAGCCACTGCAGCATGGCCAACGTTGAGTTCCACCTGGTGGGCATGTCACATATAAGGCGGTTCTTGGGCAGGTTCAACTCCTTTTGCAGCTCAGCCAGGTGAGCACTGGCATTATAAGATCTGCGGAAATGCACACAGACTTTCCTGGCCTGCCTCAGGACATCCTGTAAGCCCGGGTACCTGCCCAAGAACCGCTGCACCACCAGGTTAAGGACGTGAGCCACACAGGGCACATGGGTCAGTTGTCCCTGTCGGAGAGTGGAGAGGAGGTTGGTGCCATTGTCGCAAACTACCATTCCTGGCTTAAGCTGGCGTGGCGTCAACCACCTCTCGGCCTGCCCCTGCAGAGCAGACAGAACCTCTGCCCCAGTGTGGCTCCTGTCCCCCAAACACACCAGCGCAAGCACGGCATGGCATCTTTTTGCCTGGGTACTTGCGTAGCCCCTTGAACGCCTACGGAGCACCGCTGGTTCCGAGGACAAAGCACAGGAAGAGGCCACGGAGGAAGAAGAAGAGGAGGGGGTGGAGGACAGAGGTGTGTCACAACCAGTAGTAGCATTTTGGAGGCGTGGCGGTGGAACAACCTCCAACACTACTGCACCTTGTCCTGCATCCTTCCCAGCTGCCAAAAGAGTGACCCAATGGGCCGTGAAAGAAAGGTAACGTCCCTGTCCATGCCTGCTGGACCATGAGTCAGCGGTAATATGCACCTTACCGCTGACCGCCCTGTCCAGCGAGGCCAAGACATTGCCTTCCACATACCGGTAGAGAGCCGGAATCGCCTTCCGTGAGAAAAAGTGGCGTTTGGGAACCTGCCACTGAGGAACCACACATTGCACAAACTCACGGAAGGGGGCCGAGTCTACCAACTAAAAAGGCAGCAGTTGAAGCGCTAGCAATTTAGCCAAGCTAGCATTCAACCGCTGGGCATGTGGATGGCTGGGAGTGAACTTCTTTCGACAGTCCAGCAGCTGGGGCAGGGAAATTTGCCTGCTAGAATCGGACCTTGGTGTACTGCTAGCAGAGTGCCTGCAAGTACTTGGCTGTGACACACCTAATTCTACACCTTCATTCCTCTCAGAGCAGGTTTCAGAGAGGACTGAAGGTATAGTGGGGTTGGAGATCCCAGCTGATGCGGTGCAAGAAGAGGTCAGCTTTGTTCTTTGGTGTGGGTCTTTAAGGTAGGCTTGCCAACGAGCTGCATGGCAGGTCAACATATGTCTGGTCAAGCATGTGGTGCCCAAGCGGGTGATGTTTTGGCCACGCGATATACGCTTGAGACATATGTTGCAAACAGCAGCTGTGCGATCTGATGCACCCGACTCAAAAAAGGCCCACACCAAAGAACTTTTTGAATAACGGGCAGAGGCAGCGCCTTGCACAGGCAGAGCTCTGCGGTGTGATTCCGTCGGTGTGCTGCCCTTACGCTGGCCCCCCGAGGGCATCCTGCCTCGTTGGAGATGTGCCTCCTCCTCATCCTCCTCCTCCTCCTCTCTTCTATTAGGCACCCACGTGGAGTCAGTGACCTCATCATCCCCTCCCTCTTCATCACTGGAGCCAATCTGGCAGTATGCTGCAGCTGCTGGAACATGACTGCCAGATTGGTGTCCTTCTTGAGCATCCCCTCTCTCTGCTCTCACGCTACTGCCTTCCTCTAGCTGGGTATCATCATCAGACCCTTCGAAACGCTGGGCATCCTCCTGGAGCATGTACCCAACACTGTGCTCAAACAGTTAGGGGGACTCCTCAGGAGGACATGGTTGGTCTAGGGAAGGAGTGACTGATGATGACATTGAAACCAGGGAAGAGGACGCTTTGGCAGCTGCTTTGCCAGTACCCTGAGCCTGGGTGAGAGAGGATGAGGAGGATGAGGAGGGCTTGGTCATCCACTCTACCAAGTCTTCGGCATAATGCGGCTCAACACGTCCAGCTGCCGAAAAGAAGGACAAGCGTGTCCCATGGCCACGTGCTGATGGCGATGCACCGCGTCCACGACCAGCACTGTTGTCTCTAGACACAGAGCCTGCTTGCCCTCTTTTTTTGGCTCCTGACTGTCTGCCTCTCCTTGTTTGCCTTCCAGACATTCTAATGTTCTGCAGGGAAATGGGAAAAGCAGCAATACAGGCTAAGATAAGGTGTAATATGGTCAGGAGGCACACTCCGCCCGCTGTAAGTGCCGCAAAATCCTGTTTTTGTAACACACCAGGAAAAAGCAGCAATACAGGCTAAGTTAAGGTGTAATATGGTCAGGAGGCACACTCCGCCCGCTGTAAGTGCCGCAAAATCCTGTTTGTGTAACACACCAGGAAAAAGCAGCAATACAGGCTAAGTTAAGGTGTAATATGGTCAGGAGGCACACTCCGCCCGCTGTAAGTGCCGCAAAATCCTGTTTGTGTAACACACCAGGAAAAAGCAGCAATACAGGCTAAGTTAAGGTGTAATATGGTCAGGAGGCACACTCCGCCCGCTGTAAGTGCCGCAAAATCCTGTTTGTGTAACACACCAGGAAAAAGCAGCAATACAGGCTAAGTTAAGGTGTAATATGGTCAGGAGGCACACTCCGCCCCCTGTAAGTGCCGCAAAATCCTGTTTGTGTAACACACCAGGAAAAAGCAGCAATACAGGCTAAGTTAAGGTGTAATATGGTCAGGAGGCACACTCCGCCCACTGTAAGTGCCGCAAAATCCTGTTTGTGTAACACACCAGGAAAAAGCAGCAATACAGGCTAAGTTAAGGTGTAATATGGTCAGGAGGCACACTCCGCCCGCTGTAAGTGCCGCAAAATCCTGTTTGTGTAACACACCAGGAAAAAGCAGCAATACGGGCTAACTTCAGGTGTATAATGTGCAGGAGGCTTAGCAACAATGACACTGACACTGTCCCCTGCCTATCCTTCTCTCTCCCTGCACACAAGGTTTATCAAAGTATATGACACTGACACTCTCCCTGCCTATCCTTCTCTCTCCCTGCACACAAGGTTTAGCAAAGAATATGACACTGACACTGTCCCCTGCCTATCCTTCTCTCTCCCTGTACACAAGGTTTATCAAAGTATATGACACTGACACTCTCCCTGCCTATCCTTCTCTCTCCCTGCACACAAGGTTTAGCAAAGAATATGACACTGACACTGTCCCCTGCCTATCCTTCTCTCTCCCTGTACACAAGGTTTATCAAAGTATATGACACTGACACTCTCCCTGCCTATCCTTCTCTCTCCCTACACAGAAGGTTTAGCAAAGTTTATGGCACTGACACTCTCCCTGCCTATCCTTCTCTGTCCCTACACACAAGGTTTAGCAAAGAATAGATTTGACAAGATTTGACACTGTCCCTGCCTATCCTTCACTTTCCCTGCTCCGGAACACACTACACAAGGCCGCCGCGCTGGTGGCCTTTTATAGTGTGGGGCGTGTACTAAACACCCTCAGCTATAATTGGCCACAGGCATCCTGCCTGTGGCCAATCATTGCTCTCCTCGCTGCCGGCGCTGTGATTGGCCAAGCATGCAGGGTCACAGTGCATGCTTGGCCAATCACAGCGCCGGGATCACACTGCGATGGCGCAGTGTATTGTGGGCCGTTCGCGTCACTAGAACTTGGCGCTAACGGCCCAAATCGTTCGTTGTTCGCCAAACGCGCGAACAGCCGATGTCGACTCGAACACCGAGCTCATCCCTAGTGACGTCTTGCATTAACCAGGTGTATTTGTTGGTAGCCAAGAGCAGCCTAAAGTTCAAACTTATGTGGGGTTTTTTCCAAGCCTTTGAGAACATCTTGTTAGAGGGCCTTCAATTGCTGCAACCACTATAAATGTTTACCAGGAGTGGGGTCCAAACCCACGTGGATATTCATCCATTGGATCTTAAGTCCAACGCCTTGACCACTCGGTCATCCTGGTACTTGTGATATGAAAAGTAACCGAGAAAGGAGTGCTGATTATGACAGTGGGTAAAGCCAATTCAGGTGGGTCGTTACCTGTTTTAGGTGAGTCTACGTTCACAAAAGGGATTTTCTCTGAGGAGTGTTTTATTTTTTTTGATGGGATCGCAAGGCTCCAAGTTAGACTTTTGGCCCCAATGATGACTTAACCACTCGGCAATGCTTCTCACTATGTGGCAAAGGACATCTGAGGAAACAATGATGATTTTCACATTGGGGGAACTGTTGCAGGTTGACATTTATCCTTTTCATCATGATTCTACCATTAAGCAAAGAGATTTGATCTAAGGAGTGTTTCTCTTTCTCAATGGAATTACAAAATTCCAACATAAAGTTTTGCCCTAATGACGGTTGCCGTCAGCTATTTACTACTGGCAAGAAAGGAGAAATAAGGATAGACTGTGTTTTTATATCCCCTTTATGTATCTCCCATCCTGAAATTCTGTCAGAGAGCACTGTTAGGCTCCTGACTCTGTACTTTTGCTATTTTTTAATGTCTACAAAGTGGCTCTTCTTAGCGCTGGAAGGACATCTTGGTGATACCAAGTAACAGGGTTTTGCTTTTGTTTTTTGACCTTATAAGCTCAAATGTGTACAAATGACTCATATGGTGATATTACTTTAAGCAGTTGATGGTGATGTCTTGCATTAACCAGGTGTATTTGTTGGTAGCCAGGAGCAGCCTAGAGTTCAAACTTAAGTGGTGTTTTTTCCAAGCCTTTGTGAACATCTTGTTAGAGTGCCTTCAATTGCTGCAACCACTATAAATGTTTACCAGGGGTGGAGTTCGAACCCACGTAGATATTCATCCATTGGATCTTAAGTCCAACACCTTAACCACTCGGCCATCCTGGTACTTGTGGTATGAAAAGTAACCGAGAAAGGAGTGCTGATTATGACAGTGGGTAAAGCCAATTCAGGTGGGTCGTTACCTGTTTTAGGTGAGTCTACATTCACAAAAGGGATTTTCTCTGAGGAGTGTTTTATTTTTTTTGATGGGATTGCAAGGCTCCAAGTTAGACTTTGGGCCCCAATGATGACTTAACCACTCGGCCATGCTTCTCACTATGTGGCAAAGGACATCTGAGGAAACAATGATGATTTTCACATTGGGGGAACTGTTGCAGGTTGACATTTATCCTTTTCATGATGATTCTACCATTAAGCAAAGAGATTTGATCTAAGGAGTGTTTCTCTTTCTCAATGGAATTACAAAATTCCAACATAAAGTTTTGCCCTAATGACGGTTGCCGTCAGCTATTTACCACTGGCAAGAAAGGAGAAATAAGGAGGGACTGTGTTTTTATATCCCCTTTATGTATCTCCCATCCTGAAATTCTGGCAGAGAGCACTGTTATGCTCCTGACTCTGTACTTTTGCTATTTTTTAATGTCTACAAAGTGGCTCTTCTTAGCACTGGAAGGAACTCTTGGTGATACCAAGTAACCGGGTTTTGCTTTTGTTTTTTGACCTTATAAGCTCAAATGCTTACAAATGGCTCATATGGTGACATTACTTTAAGCAGATGATGGTGACGTCTTGCATTAACCAGGTGTATTTGTTGGTAGCCAAGAGCAGCCTAGAGTTCAAACTTATGTGGTGTTTTTTCCAAGCCTTTGTGAACATCTTGTTAGAGTGCCTTCAATTGCTGCAACCACTATAAATGTTTACCAGGAGTGGTGTTCGAACCCACATGGATATTCATCCATTGGATCTTAAGTCCAACGCCTTAACCACTCGGCCATCCTGGTACTTGTGATATGAAAAGTAACCAAGAAAGGAGTGCTGATTATGACAGTGGGTAAAGCCAATTCAGGTGGGTCGTTACCTGTTTTAGGTGAGTCTACATTCACAAAAGGGATTTGCTCTGAGGAGTGTTTTATTTTTTTTGATGGGATTGCAAGGCTCCAAGTTAGACTTTGGGCCCCAATGATGACTTAACCACTCGGCCATGCTTCTCACTATGTGGCAAAGGACATCTGAGGAAACAATGATGATTTTCACATTGGGGGAACTGTTGCAGGTTGACATTTATCCTTTTCATGATGATTTTACCATTAAGCAAAGGACATCTGAGGAAACAATGATGATTTTCACATTGGGGGAATTGTTGCAGGTTGACATTTATCCTTTTCATGATGATTCTACCATTAAGCAAAGAGATTTGATCTAAGGAGTGTTTCTCTTTCTCAATGGAATTACAAAATTCCAACATAAAGTTTTGCCCTAATGACGGTTGCCGTCAGCTATTTACCACTGGCAAGAAAGGAGAAATAAGGAGGGACTGTGTTTTTATATCCCCTTTATGTATCTCTCATCCTAAAATTCTGGCAGAGAGCACTGTTAGGCCCCTGACTCTGTACTTTTGCTATTTTTTAATGTCTACAAAGTGGCTCTTCTTAGCACTGGAAGGACATCTTGGTGATACCAAGTAACAGGGTTTTGCTTTTGTTTTTTGACCTTATAAGCTCAAATGTGTACAAATGGCTCATATGGTGATATTACTTTAAGCAGATGATGGTGACGTCTTGCATTAACCAGGTGTATTTGTTGGTAGCCAAGAGCAGCCTAGAGTTCAAATTTATGTGGTGTTTTTTCCAAGCCTTTGTGAACATCTTGTTAGAGTGCCTTCAATTGCTGCAACCACTATAAATGTTTACCAGGAGTGGGGTTCGAACCCAAGTGGATATTCATCCATTGGATCTTAAGTCCAACGCCTTAACTACACGGCCATCCTGGTACTTGTGATATGAAAAGTAGACTTGTGCACAACGGAAAAATTCGTTCCGTTTCGGTTCGTTTCTTTCCGGTCCTGTTGATTCGTAATCATTCGTAATTTTGCTAGACGGGATTTTTCGTGTTCGGACTCATTCGTATTTTTGCAAGCGACATTTTTCGTTGAATTTTTTGTTGCTTTATAATTCGTACTTTCGGTAGAGTACGTTGTTTTTCGTTGATTCTGGACACAACTCCTACTTTCGTAACTTTTTTTGGGTTCGTTGATTCGTAATTTTCCGTGTCTCTCTCACAACGACGCTGCCTATTATGCCTAATGTGCTTTGAATGGATTTGTACTTTTCTAAATACATAGCGGTTATTTGTAACGATTCGAAATCGTATTTTACTTTCGTTTTTGACATGCGGCTATAGCATTAGCCTCCGCCCCCCCCCTGTACACCATTTTGAGAGGGAGTTCAGCACGGTGAGGGAGAAGCAGAGAGCAGAGCAGAGTGTTATTGTGCTTCGAATGGATTCGTACATTCGTAACTTTTTTTGGTCGTTGATTCGAAAATTTACATGTCTGACAGTGGCGCTGCGTGCTTCGAATGGATTCGTACTTTTCTAATACATCGCAGTTATTCGTAACTATTCTAAATCTCGATTTTTTACTTTCGTTTTTGACATGTGCCTAATGCCTATAGTCTCCGCCCCTGTATGTCATTTTGAGAGGTTGTATAGTGGTGAAGTGAGGGAGGAGCAGAGAGCAGAGCAGAGAGTGTTATTGTGTTAGATGTGTGATTGTTTTTGTTTGTTTTGGTGAATTAGAATGTCTGGGAGTGAGAATGGACGTGTGAGTCTTGTGAGTGAGAATGTTGGTGTTGGTATGAGAGTTGTTGGTGAGAGTGGATGGGAGCAGAGAAGTGGAGGGGAGCAGAGAAGTGGAGGGGAGCAGAGTAGTGGAGGGGAGCAGAGAAGTGGAGGAGGGGACTCAGGGGAGAGGAGGAGTGTAGTTGAGGAGAGGCATGGAGGGGAGAGGAGAAGTGTAGGGGAGGGGAGGTGTGGAGGGGACTCAGGGAAGAGGAGGAGTGTAGTGGAGGAGAGGCACGGAGGGGAGAGGAGTGTAGTGGAGGAGAGGCATGGAGGGGAGAGGAGGAGTGTAGGGGAGGAGGGGCGTGGAGGGAAGGGGAGGAGTGGAGGGGACTCAGGGAAAAGGAGGAGTGTAGTGGAGGAGAGGCATGGAGGGGAGAGGAGTGTAGTGGAGGAGAGGCATGGAGGGGAGAGGAGGAGTGTAGGGGAGGAGGGGCGTGGAGGGAAGGGGAGGAGTGGAGGGGACTCAGGGAAGAGGAGGAGTGTAGTGGAGGAGAGGCATGGAGGGGAGAGGAGTGTAGTGGAGGAGAGGCATGGAGGGGAGAGGAGGAGTGGAGGGGAGGAGGGGTGTGGAGGGGAGCGGAGGCGTGGAGGTGAGAGGAGGATCAGTGGGGGGTTGAGGAGAGAAGAGGAGGCATGGAGGGGAGAGGAGGGAAGAGGAGGTGTAGAGGGGAGAGTAGAGAAGAGTAAGCGTGGAGGGAAGAGGAGGCGTGGAGGAGAGGAGAGGCGTGAAGGGGAGAGGAAGAGTGGAGGTGAACGGAGGCATGGAGTGGAGCCAAGGCATGGAAGAGGGCATGCCCATGGAGGTGGAGTGGAGCGGGAGCATGGCAAAAAAAAGAGGCAAGTGTCCACCCCTACATCAGAAGAGAATTCTGACACCGACCTGCAGCAGCACCAGCGAACCAAGAGACAGAAAACATCAAGGGGGCCCATATTTACCCCAGAGGAGAATTCTGCATTGGTTGCTGCAGTGAACATAGAAAAAGTGAGACTCTTCAGCCTAAATGTCTCAACCTCTGCGAAGAGAGCAGCCTGGGAACGAGTCCGGGACTCAGTGAATGCAGTCTCCAAGGTTCGCAGGGCCACCGATGGTGTCAGGCACAGGTAAGTATTCAAATATTATATCACTCTTAGAACACACCACATATATGTGAAAAATACACAGTATAGTAGTTAGTCAATAGTCAATAAACTGATTTGAACGTAACACAAATATTTATTTGGCACAGAAAAGTAACATGTAAAATAAAAATAATATTGTTGTAACGTGTATCTGTAATCATTTGCAGGTTTTATGATTGCCGGGCGTCAGTTCATAAAAAGATAGAGAAGCATCTTCTGGCCCAGTCTACTGGAGGAAAGGCTGTGGTCTTCAGACAGTGGGAGGCAGAGCTGAGAGATGGCCTGCTTGCAGATGAGGAGGATGTCCCTGGAGTCAGCAGAAAGGGTCCAGCCGAGCATCAGAGAGCTGGTGAGTAAAATAAAATATATCATTATATATTGCAGTTATATGGTTGTTTCCAGCTCACTATTTTTTTATGACTACGCATGTGAGACTTACGTTTTGCTTTACATTCATGTTTTCCAGATCGAGCAACGTCATCTGTGGAGGGAACAGCTCCAAGTTCGTGCCCTCAAGATTCTGGCAGTGGTGGTGGTGAGTAGTACCTACCTAACATAAACACAAAGCAAACATAATAATAAACAACATAGTAACAAACATCTATTTAACATTTAAAGCAGACATCACTAAATGGCGGACTGTGGGCTAAATGCATACGAGACACTGTGCCATCCAGACCGCCACAGTCCAGCCATTTATGTGCCGTTCTGCACACAGAGCCGGAGACACATCAGATCTGAATATTGGGCAAGAACGGAGCTTCTGAAGATAACTTTCCAAGTTAACCAGCAGGTGATTGGTTGCTAGGCAGCCCTAGCAACCAATCACCTGCTGGTTAACTTCAGCACCTCCCGCTCCTGCCCACTATTCAGTGCTGCTGTGTCTCCCATTGTGTCTCCAGCTCTGTGAGCCCAAATAATGCAAGGGGCAGAGCTGTGGAGGCTGTATTCTGATGGGGGCAGAGCTGGGAGGTTAAGATGGGAAACTGGCAGAGATGCAGGGTGCTGTGTAATGTGAAGGGGCCCAGAGATGCAGGGTGCTGTGTAATGTGAAGGGGGCCAGAGATGCAGGGTGCTGTGTAATGTGAAGGGGGCCAGAGATGCAGGGTGCTGTGTAATGTGAAGGGGGCCAGAGATGCAGGGTGCTGTGTAATGTGAAGGGGGCCAGAGTTGCAGGAGGCTGTGATGTGAAGGAGGGCAGTGGACAAAGCTGTGGGGCGGTGCTGTGAAGGTGGCAGAGAAGATTAAGATACCATTGTGAACGGAGGTTCAGAACACTACTGTAAACTGTGATGTGAAGGGGGATTGTGATATGCCAGGGGACTGAGGAAACTGATGTAAGAATGGGATGGAGAAATAAGAGAGGAGGGGCTGTCAAAGCACAAACCATTTAGCAATGATTTGTCCTCTTACCTTGCTAGGATCCTTTTTTGTTATGAAGTCAGATTTACGACATCTGGCTTCTGCTGTGCTGCCGAAGCCGGGTGACAATCCTCTGCCGTCCATTCTCTGGCTGAGAGATTAGCTGATTGTACTCGGCCAATAAATGGCACACTGTGCAAGGAAATAAAAAAAAATTAAAGCTCAAATAGGTCCTGTAGCATTCCACTTCCCGCAAAACAATGTATCTGTCCAGTTCTTTGAGGAAGTGGTTGTACCGGGGTGATAAGCAGCTGCAGCCGTCACCCCGGTACCGCTTTTTAGATTTGGTGGTCGGCTTTGTTATGATAACAACTGATGCGGCTCAGAAGCTGCTCAGCTGTCATCATAAGGAGTGGGAGAGGACACGACAAGCCCTCCACCCGCCGCCTTACACCGCTTCGCCCGGGTCTCCAGTTCCGGAGCGACCAGAGTTGCAAACAAAGCCGGAATCGGCTTCAATCGAGTCTCCAATGTAGTAACTCAGAAGTTACGTACTCATTTACTTGGCTGCCAATGGCGCCGATATGAAAAAATCCACAGTATTCAAATATGCAGATTTTTGCTTTTTGAATACTTGTACATGCAAAGGAGGGATTTGGGGATTGGAATTTTTTTTAAAGTAAAACTTGAAAAAATAAACAAAAAATAACAAAAAAAAATATTTGAAAAGTGCCCCGCATGCTCGCTTACCAAAGAAAACACATATGTGGCGCCCGCAAATGTAAATGGTGTTCAAATCACACGTGAGGTATCGCCGCAATCCTCACATCGAGAGAAATAATTATAGCAAAAGATCTCCTCTGTAACTCTAAACTTGTAATCGTAAAACAAAAATTACATGCTCATCTATAGTGATTTTTAAGTACCGTAGTTTCTCGCCATTCCAACAGCGTTTGCAATTTTAAACCATAACATGTTCGATATCTATTTACTTGGAGTAACATCGTCTATCGCAATATCCCCAAAAATTGGGATAAATAAATTTAATGTAAATTTATTTTTTTAATTCAGTAAATTTTTCCCCAAAAATTGCTTTTGAAAGGCCGCTGTGCAAATACATATATTATATATATATATATATATATATATATATATATATATAATGTTTGTGGTTCTCAGTAATTTTCTAGCAAAAAATAATGATTTTAAATTGGCAAGAATAACTGTCAGAAATAGGCTTGGTCCAGAAGTGGTTACCTTAACTCTTTTATTCTATCTTTAACAGAAAGCCTGAGCCATATCCCGGACCCTCCAGCATCAGCTTCTGTCAGGAAGCAGCGGCCCATTTCTCCTCAACGTAAGTAGAATACGCAAGCTGCCAATATAAAGAAACAGGACACAAGGCACCATCATCATCCACACTTTACAAACAGGCATTATAAAACACAAAAAAAGCTATTTAGCAACCATCCATTTTTAAGTTCATACACACACACACACCTCAAACTAGGGGTCGACCGATTATTGGTGGCCACTTTTTTGTAATAATCGTTATCGTTGACAAACTTACCAATTGAATATAGTGCTTCGAGGTGTTGTACTGGGGTGATGCTTGCAGCGGCAGACATCACCTGGTACCGTTTTTTAACAACCGATGTGGAGAAGCAGCCGCTTGTCTGTTATTACAAACAGCCGGAGGGGATGTCCTCCCCAGAAGTGCAGTCGCTGTAAATCTGAGGAGAAACTCTGAAATGAGGGGAAGCTCTGCTGATTTTATCATCCAATCATGTACAAGCAAACATTCTGTTTTTTTATTTTCCTTGCATGTCCCCCTCAGATCTACAGTGACTGCACTTCCAAGTGCACTTGTAGTGGAAAGTGTATTTTCCTTTAGTAAATAGACCCCACTGTTTGTATTGTAACCTATGATTGTTTATTCTATTACATTCTTTTTTTCTATTACAAGGGATGTTTACATTCCTTGTAATAGGAATATATGTGACACAAAATGTATTTATTTTTTAAAGGACAGTGTCCTATAAAAAATTAAAAGTTAAATAAATATTTTTATTCTAATCTCTAGAAATCTATTTCTTTGAATGCTATCATCAACATTGGCTATCTCGTCTATTTCAGATCAACAAGACCAGTCAGAGGGGAGAGCGCAGTGCAGCTCGCCTCGCTCACCTGTCCTTATTTGCGAGGGCATTGAGCTCCAGAATGAGCCAGAGCTGACCCCTGTGATTACCGATACTCCGGACTTCTCCCCATGGCCAGAGGAGGAGGTCATGGGCCATGTTTCCCGCATCCTGCCACCATCTGATGCTGCCCCTGGTGTGCCTCTACAGGAGCAGCCACAGCTGTTGCCCCCTCCTACCCAGATGGCACTGGCACCTACTGCTGTACCGCCTGGACCAGCAACTGTCCATGATGCAGAGCATCAGAGGGTCGTCACAGGACTTCAGAGGCAGGCAAGTGACAATAGAAGATTGTCATGGCGGGACATCAGGAGATTAACCCGGATCATTGAACTTGTAGCCAGGCAACAGACTGACAATATGGAGCATATGTTGGCCCGGGTAAACCAACAGCATAACCAGGCAATGGAGCATTTAAGACTGTCTTTGATGGAAGCAATTTCCAGGCACAATGCTCCATTGCCTGGGAGCTCGTCTGGTAGTAGTACTCAGAGCAGCAGAGAACCCTCTCCTTAGGAAATCTGAGGGCTAGTTCTTCCTCTGCTCCAGGACCCAAGGCAGCTCAGCTCACCTTTTTGTTATTAATAGTTGTATATATGTATACGTGTTAACATACATTTTTTTTCTACGTTTGTTTGTGCAAATAAATAAATGCAAATAATTTTTGCCTAATAAAAGCATACTTTAGTGCTTATATATTGATGATTATTATGTGACATTGTACACTTTATTACATATCTGGTTGCTTAATATAAAAAATCACATGCTATCACACATGGTAATCAACTTAAACAGTTAAAAGAACATCCTTGCCAGTTGTCACCAACAACTTCATTTAGGTTTAGCTAGGTATTATACTGCCTCGCTGACCTTAGTATTCTCTTTCTTTTTTCGCATCATTATATGTTGTAGTTCAAAGTTGCAGTAACAGAAATGGAAATAGTATTAGTCGAGTCGTGATGATGATGGCTAATACTATTTCCAGTTCTGTTACTGCAACTTTGAACTACAACATATAATGATCTGGAAAAGTGTATAAGTGTTCTATACAGCTGTCCTGATTTTATGTTTGAAAGGAACATGCATCATTTGAGATTCCCTCTACGTATGGATACGTCTGATACCGGTATTGAATGGATACGAGTAATCTTTTATCTGTACTCGTCAATACCAAATACCATTACCTGCGTCCAGGTGCCGCGAGGGAGCTTGGCGCCAGCTTCCCTGCCAACCAAGAATCCGGGAGGCCTGGCTTCCTGATAAGCTGTGAAGCCGGTGTCACGCTCTCTAACAGCACCTGGATGCACCTGAAAGGTCTTTGGTATTGACGACAAGTACAGATAAAAAATTACTCGTATCCAATACTGCTATCGTGCATCCCTACATACAAGTTTGCCGTTATTCATACATCCTAAAAGATGTGTATGGTTAATACATACCTGTGAAATCTTCGACTTGTATGTGTCTGTCATGAAGAAGCCTCATCCACTCATTCCAGTGGTACTTTCACTAAATTGGCAAATAAAACAAGAGTTACATAAATGAATGGAAATCAATGATGGATATGGGAGTAAGTGGCCAGGAGAGCAGGTACTCACCTTCTGACTCACGGCAACGCAATTACAGTCTTTCCTTCCTTGTCGTGGGCGATGACTTTCCATAGTGCCAACTTACATGTGCCACGTTGCCAACACTGTGGCCTGGAGATTACATGAATATCTTGGTGGACTGGATATATTAGCATTAGCAGCAAAATCTCCTTGCCACGATGTAGGTGCCATCAGAGGGTGGAAAGAAAAAACATTTTGGTGGTGGGAGTATAGGAGAATCGTAGTACCATTTTTGGCCTTCATTTTCCTGTGTCTGTATGTATATTAGCAGCAGACTTAGTATCACCACTATTTCCACCACCAGTACTACAAGTATAAGCAAGCAAGCAGCCTGGTTGGCAAGCTGCATAACTAAAGGAAAACAACAACAGATTTAACTTATAAAATACAAATAATGGTTTAACTAAGTAACTACTAACTAGGAGAAAATCCAATGGTATTATATTATGTTTAAAGTGCACTGTTTAAATTCTGAAAATGACTGGAATAATTTTATAACATTAATTCTTATAAGTACATAAATACAGCGGCTTGAGACAGTTTTGACACCTGTCCAGGTAGTGAAACCCTGACAGGAGGCAATCCTCCAAGGTGCTGTTTGCACTCATGCGTGGTCTGTGCTTTCCTGATATATTGCATGACCATGTGCGCAGTCGCACTGACAAACGGTTTGCCTTTCACCTTCATGGCGCTGCTTGCTTATACCGAACTTAAAGGGACTGCGTTTGTATTCCAGTGTCCTAGGTATTCGAGATTTGAGAAGAAGGCAGGTGGAATGGAAATAGCAGAACTATTGCAGCAGGAACGTTTCACAAACTGAATGGTTTAAAGTTTTAATTGAAATGTACAAATGATACAGCTGTCCCGTTTATTTATTATGCTAGTACTAAATGACACAGTTGTCTCAAAAGGACAACAATATAAGTTATAATACCAGATCAGTAGCTAAAACCTTGGGCAGTAAAATAGCAGGGCAGGAGGTATGAGGTGGGACTTAGTAGAGGAACATTCCATGCCAAATCATCACAAACTAAATGGAACTTTGTTTTCAACCTGACCATCTCAGATGTTCATTAAATTTGATAGGATGGTATAGGGTCAGACATGGAGTAACTACCATATCTGACATTTAAGCCCTCACGGAAATGGTCAGGATGGGACATGTGATGATTTCTGGCATGGAATGAGGGCCTTAGGGGAGACGTGGAACTGGGTCAGGTGGAGATTTGGAGATTATGTTATCATCATGGATGAGTATTATTTTTTTATGCAGCATCAAAGTCAAGAGCAGGGTAACCAAGCTTTGGCATGTTGATTTTTAAAAAAGCCATTTGCTCTAAGAGCTGCGGGAGCAATTGTGAGCGCTGAGGGCATAATATATTTCCTGTTACAGAAAACACCCGCTCACTCTGGACCGTGGTTGAGGGACAGGAAAGAAGCTCCTGGGCTACCGAGGACAAAGCAGGCCACACATCCTTCTTCTCATCCCAAAAACTCAAGGGATCTGTACTGGGGGGCAAAGGAGGTTCTGCTAGGTAAGCCCTAACTATGTCACCAGCATTTTTTGCTTTTCTAAGGGGCTGTTCAGTGGGTCCCACCAAACTGTGAAGTGCCTCAGCCCAAAAAGCTGATGCTCTGGTGGAGTGAGCACCGGCAGCAGTGCTGCTAGTACCAGCTAACAGAGTATCATCACGCTCCTCTTCTTCTCCCTCCTCTAAATGTACTCCCATTTGCCTTTCCCTCTCACGTACCCTCTCTATTAATCTATCCCTCCAGGTGGTGAGAGTATTTTTGCGGAGTGCTATCCTGCCTTTGAATCTGGGGTCACAAATTGTGGCTAACATGAACTCGGTGCGAGAGTCGATGAGCTCTTTTATGCGCGAACTGAGTTGCTCCTTCAGCCTCCTCAGAAGGGCATCAACTTCAGCAAGTATATTGCCACCAGGCAATCGTTCCCTATTGGAAAGGAACAAATCTATTTTATTTGTAAGGTGTGCAAAGAGGGGAACCACTTGTGCCAGGCTAGCACTCTCTTGGCTTAAATTGTCAGTGACATCCTCAAAAGGCCTGAGCACTGTGACAACTTGGTCAATCATTACCCAGTCCTCCCTGCCTAGTGGTCTGGCAATACCAATAAAATGTTCACATGCCATTGCGTGAATTGCCCTCTGTTGCTCAAGGATACGCTCTAGCATATGTAAAGTTGAGTTCCACCTTGTTCCCACATCCTGTTTAAGGCAGTGCTCCACGAGGCCTGCCTTTCTCTGTTCCTGCCTGAGAAGGTGGCTATCCTTCACACTCCGGTGGAAGTGACCAGCAATTTTGCGGCACGACTCTAAAAGTGCTGCTAACCTTCCACTGTTAGTGTTATCATCGAGAGCAGACCTAACAACTAGATGAAGGATGTGTGCACAGCAGCGCACACCAACAAATCTTCCATCACGGATAGCCTTTGTCATGTTCGCTCCACCATCACTGACAACAAATCCCATTTTGACATTAGTGCCTGCCTGTTCCCCTAGCCACCTCCCTATCATTTTCTGAAGTGCATTTAAAATATTCTGTGATGTGTGCTGCTGATCCATCACCTCAGCATGGAGGAGGAAGGAGTGCAATCCTGTCTTGTGCACTGTGGCAGCGGCCACAGCACTTGAGGTTTTTCTTGACCGTGCAATTGTTTGTGGTGGTGGTTGTATATCTTGCGACTCATTGGGCTGCCACCAATGGGCAGTCAAGGACAGGAAGGCATGCTGGCCACTAGTAGCACTCCATAAATCAGTTGTAAAGTGAACTGATTGGCCAGCAGCCTTCCCCAGCAAATCCTTCAAAACCCCAACACATGACCGGTACAGCGAGGGCACTACAGTTCTACTGAATGTGGTGCGTGAAGGGACCTGGTATTGTGGTGCCACAGCCTGCATCAGCTGCTTGAAGGGCTCCCCTTCCACAAAACTGAAAGAAGCCCCCCCAACAGCTATAAGTTGTCCAATGAGGCGCGTAAGTTTGCGGGACTGCTGTTTTGACATACCCCGGTAATGTACCCCTCCAAAATGTTCAATAGTGGGCTGTATGGATTTATTTAGCATTTTACGACCTGCAGCTCCAGAAGTGGCTGTGACTTTGACACTGCTGCTGGTAATAGTGGTGGTAGATGGGGGAGCCACACCCATTTCTTCCCTCAGCACCACTGGCCTATGGTGGCTAAGCATGTGTTGCTTCATCCCAGCGTTCGTGAGATGACCCAACATTCTCCCACGGCTGACTTCTCTGCTGCATATTTTACATGTAGCTGTGCGGCCATCACCAACTGTCACGAAATGTTGCCAAATTTTAGAACGACGGGTGCTGCCACTGTGTGGTGAAGATTTTTTAGAGAGAGTTTCCTCTTCAGCCGCAGATGCTAGAGCAAGTTGCTTAATTTTGGTTGTAGCCTGGCCTATGCACTCTGCTATGCTGCAGTGTTTTTGTGATAAAATGGGAGGTGGCCTCATGTCAGGGATAGTGAAGGAGGTTACTTGATTAACAGTTGTGCTGGCGGCTCTAATGTTTATGGGAGACTCAACCGGAACAGGAGAGGCAGGTGCCACTGGTGCCGTTCTTTCAGGGGAATACAACAGTGGGGAATCAAATTTAATATTGGAAGGAGAATATTCTGTCTCATAAACATTTGGTTCCTGATCGAGATTAAAAGGTAAGGTATAATCTGAATCTTCCATGTTTGCGAAGGAGGATTTAGCACCATCAGATGTTGGGGGGTCCTGCTGAATTACCTTTTCTCTCGGATGGCTAAAGGGAAATGTGACTAAAAAATCTCCGTCATTACTTCTATGACCTGCAGATGTAATTTTTTCAGTGGTGATGGTGGTGCCAATGGGAGTAGCAATAGTGGTGGTGGTGGAACTATGAGCGCACAAAATGTCTTGCTCATATTCTAATATTTCACTTTTAGGCTGCTTAAATGGATGCGCAGAATCAAAAGCCTGTGTAGGTGGTAGTGTCAGGCCTTTCCTGTAAAAAATACTTGGTGTCACCACATTTCTCAAAGTGCCCATAGCAGAGGTGGTGGTGACACAACTGGCACTAGTAGTTATTGTGCAGGTTGTTCTTGGGGGAAGATCCTGAAAAAGGCGACGACATGCAATAGATGCCGACTGCTTCCTGGTCTCAGAGCAGGACCTCTCAGCCCTGCTAGTAGGGGATTTTGAACCAACAGTTTCCCTCTCTGACCTTTTCTGTTTGGAAGGTGGCCTTAGCATAGCACTACTACTGATAGTCAAAGTATCAGAGCTAGGCCTTTTGCAGCTAGATCTGCCTGAACGCTTTGGCTGAGGCACTGAAACAGGACAGGCAAGCTGCTTCTGCTGCTTCATTTGCCTCCCCTTTGAAAAGTCACTCCTTTTAGACTTAACACGACTACTGGAACGTGTAGTACTGGTGGTGGAAGTATGACTGTCTGGGCCTGGCAATACAGATGCTGACATACATGACACAGACAATGGTGGTACAAACTCACAGGTGCTGGTAGTGGTTGTTGTTGCTGTGTCACTGCTGCTGCTGGTACCAGGAGGAGGAACCTCATGTTGAGAGCTTGAATCCATCTTTACAAAAAAATTTACTAGGCTGGACTCTCTTCTGCTACTTCTCAAATATTGTCTCCCCTCCTCTGCTCAAACTCCCTTTCTCACTCAGTTACCACTGGTGGAATGCACAATGCAGTGACCTTTTGCCCTTAATCCAACCTCCAGCACAAAATAAATCAACTGATTGGCCTGTAAATTACTCCATGCCAGTAATCCAGCCCCCAACGGATCAACTGATTGGCTAAAAAAAATGTAATTCTGTAATATCCGGAATAACGAATGCATTTGCATTGAAATTCGTCTGAATTTTGCAACTTTCGGACATTCGGATGCATTTGAATTTCGGTTCAAAGCAATTACGAATAACACCGAATCCGCCAAAAATTATCTCAAATAACGAATGGCTTTGGTGTAATTTGTTGATGCTTTAACACGGCCTAATGCAACACCAATTCGACTCGTGGTTTTGCATGACGAATGATTTCATTTCACTATTCGTTAAATTTAGCGGACAATCATTCTGATGAATCAATTTCTTTCCAATTGTTAGTAGCTCACTAGGGAGTAAAACGAATCGATTCGAATATAATTAAATTATTTGTTATGTGATTACGATCACAAGTCGACTTGCATTAGGCCGCGTTAACGCATTAACGAATTATGCCGAAAGCATTCGCTATTTATGATAATTTTAGTTCGGATTCGGTTTTATTCGTAATTACTTTGTTCGGAAATTCGAATGCTTCCGAATGTCAGAAAGTTGCTAAATTCGGACGAATTTCGATTCGTTACGAAACGAATTGCACAAGCCTAATGAAAAGTAACCGAGAAAGGAGTGCTGATTATGACAGTGGGTAAAGCCAATTCAGGTGGGTCGTTACCTGTTTTAGGTGAGTCTACATTCACAAAAGGGATTTGCTCTGAGGAGTGTTTTATTTTTTTTGATGGGATTGCAAGGCTCCAAGTTAGACTTTGGGCCCCAATGATGACTTAACCACTCGGCCATGCTTCTCACTATGTGGCAAAGGACATCTGAGGAAACAATGATGATTTTCACATTGGGGGAACTGTTGCAGGTTGACATTTATCCTTTTCATGATGATTCTACCATTAAGCAAAGAGATTTGATCTAAGGAGTGTTTCTCTTTCTCAATGGATAAACAAAATTCCAACATAAAGTTTTGCCCTAATGACGGTTGCCGTCAGCTATTTACCACTGGCAAGAAAGGAGAAATAAGGAGGGACTGTGTTTTTATATCCCCTTTATGTATCTCTCATCCTAAAATTCTGGCAGAGAGCACTGTTAGGCCCCTGACTCTGTACTTTTGCTATTTTTTAATGTCTACAAAGTGGCTCTTCTTAGCACTGGAAGGACATCTTGGTGATACCAAGTAACAGGGTTTTGCTTTTGTTTTTTGACCTTATAAGCTCAAATGTGTACAAATGGCTCATATTACTTTAAGCAGATGATGGTGACGTCTTGCATTAACCAGGTGTATTTGTTGGTAGCCAAGAGCAGCCTAGAGTTCAAACTTATGTGGTGTTTTTTCCAAGCCTTTGTGAACATCTTGTTAGAGTGCCTTCAATTGCTGCAACCACTATAAATGTTTACCAGGGAACAAACCCACGTGGATATTCATCCATTGGATCTTAAGTCCAACGAATTAACCACTCGGCCATCCTGGTACTTATGATAAGAAAAGTAACCGAGAAAGGAGTGCTGATTATGACAGTGGGTAAAGCCAATTCAGGTGGGTCGTTACCTGTTTTAGGTGAGTCTACATTCACAAAAGGGATTTGCTCTGAGGAGTGTTTTATTTTTTTTTATGGGATTGCAAGGCTCCAAGTTAGACTTTGGGCCCCAATGATGACTTAACCACTCGGCCATGCTTCTCACTATGTGGCAAAGGACATCTGAGGAAACAATAATGATTTTCACATTGGGGGAACTGTTGCAGGTTGACATTTATCCTTTTCATGATGATTCTACCATTAAGCAAAGGACATCTGAGGAAACAATGATGATTTTCACATTGGGGGAACTGTTGCAGGTTGACATTTATCCTTTTCGTGATGATTCTACCATTAAGCAAAGAGATTTGATCTAAGGAGTGTTTCTCTTTCTCAATGAATTACAAAATTCCAACATAAAGTTTTGCCCTAATGACGGTTGCCGTCAGCTATTTACCACTGGCAAGAAAGGAGAAATAAGGAGGGACTGTGTTTTTATATCCCCTTTATGTATCTCCCATCCTGAAATTCTGCCAGAGAGCACTGTTAGGCTCCTGACTCTGTACTTTTGCTATTTTTTAATGTCTACAAAGTGGCTCTTCTAAGCACATCTTGGTGATACCAAGTAACAGGGTTTTTGCTTTTGTTTTTTGACCTTATAAGCTCAAATGTGTACAAATGGCTCATATGGTGATATTACTTTAAGCAGATGATGGTGACGTCTTGCATTAACCAGGTGTATTTGTTTGTAGCCAAGAGCAGCCTAGGTAACATCTTGTTAGAGTGCCTTCAATTGCTGCAACCACTATAAATGTTTACCAGGGAACAAACCCACGTGGATATTCATCCATTGGATCTTAAGTCCAACGCCTTAACCACTCGGCCATCCTGGTACTTGTGATAAGAAAAGTAACCGAGAAAAGAGTGCTGATTATAACAGTGGGTAAAGTCAATTCAGGTGGGTCGTTACCTGTTTTAGGTGAGTCTACATTCACAAAAGGGATTTGCTCTGAGGAGTGTTTTATTTTTTTTGATGGGATTGCAAGGCTCCAAGTTAGACTTTGGGCCCCAATGATGACTTAACCACTCGGCCATGCTTCTCACTATGTGGCAAAGGACATCTGAGGAAACAATGATGATTTTCACATTGGGGGAACTGTTGCAGGTTGACATTTATCCTTTTCATGATGATTCTACCATTAAGCAAAGGACATCTGAGGAAACAATGATGATTTTCACATTGGGGGAACTGTTGCAGGTTGACATTTATCCTTTTCGTGATGATTCTACCATTAAGCAAAGAGATTTGATCTAAGGAGTGTTTCTCTTTCTCAATGAATTACAGAATTCCAACATAAAGTTTTGCCCTAATGACGGTTGCTGTCAGCTATTTACCACTGGCAAGAAAGGAGAAATAAGGAGGGACTGTGTTTTTATATCCCCTTTATGTATCTCTCATCCTGAAATTCTGGCAGAGAGCACTGTTATTCTCCTGACTCTGTACTTTTGCTATTTTTTAATGTCTACAAAGTGGCTCTTCTTAGCACTGGAAGGACATCTTGGTGATACCAAGTAACAGGGTTTTCCTTTTGTTTTTTGACCTTATAAGCTCAAATGTGTACAAATGGCTCATATGGTGATATTACTTTAAGCAGATGATGGTGACGTCTTGCATTAACCAGGTGTATTTGTTGGTAGCCAAGAGCAGCCTAGAGTTCAAACTTATGTGGTGTTTTTTCCAAGCCTTTGTGAACATCTTGTTAGAGTGCCTTCAATTGCTGCAACCACTATAAATGTTTACCAGGGAACAAACCCACGTGGATATTCATCCATTGGATCTTAAGTCCAACGAATTAACCACTCGGCCATCCTGGTACTTATGATAAGAAAAGTAACCGAGAAAGGAGTGCTGATTATGACAGTGGGTAAAGCCAATTCAGGTGGGTCGTTACCTGTTTTAGGTGAGTCTACATTCACAAAAGGGATTTGCTCTGAGGAGTGTTTTATTTTTTTTGATGGGATTGCAAGGCTCCAAGTTAGACTTTGGGCCCCAATGATGACTTAACCACTCGGCCATGCTTCTCACTAGGGATGGGCCCGGTGCTCGATTCGAACCCATGTTCGAATCGAGCATCGGGCGTTCGCTCGCTCGTCGAGCCCAGAACTATTTGGGCCGTTCGCATCACATTCGTGTGATGCGAGCGGCCCCGCAATGCATTGCGGCCGGCGCGGCCGGCGCAGTGCATTGCTGGCTGATGATTGGCCAAGCATGCACTGTGACCCCGCATGCTTGGCCAATCACAGCGCCCGAAACTCGGAGAGCAATAATTGGCTACAGGCAGGACGGCTGTAGCCAATTACAGCTCAGGGGCTTTAGTACACGCCCCACCATTTAAAAGGCCGCCACGCCATCGGCCCCGGTCACATGAGTTCCGGCTTTAGGAGAGATTAGTCTGCTGATTCTGTCTTTGCTTGATACTGAAAGATTTGCTCTTCTTTGCTAAACCATTGGCTATTTCTTTGCTAAACCATTGCTACCTAAGTCATTGATCGTTCATTGCTGCTGATTGCACAGTTAGTGTGTTATTAGCTGCTGCTGGGGATTAGTCTGGTGCGTGCTTACTGTTAGTACAGTATTGCAGTAGTACCAACCGCAGTGCTGTTAGCACAGCATTGCACCCCAACAGCACCCATAGGACTTCTAGTGTGTTAGTGGCAGCAAACAGAGCTCCTATATTTTCTTCTCAGCAGCACCCATAGGACTTCTAGTGTGTTAGTGGCATCACACAGAGCTCCTATATTTTCTTCTCAGCAGCACCCATAGGACTTCTAGTGTGTTAGTGGCAGCAAACAGAGCTCCTATATTTTCTTCTCAGCAGCACCCATAGGACTTCTAGTGTGTTAGTGGCAGCAAACAGAGCTCCTATATTTTCTTCTCAGCAGCACCCATAGGACTTCTAGTGTGTTAGTGGCAGCAAACAGAGCTCCTATATTTTCTTCTCAGCAGCACCCATAGGACTTCTAGTGTGTTAGTGGCAGCAAACAGAGCTCCTATATTTTCTTCTCAGCAGCACCCATAGGACTTCTAGTGTGTTAGTGGCAGCAAACAGAGCTCCTATATTTTCTTCTCAGCAGCACCCATAGGACTTCTAGTGTGTTAGTGGCATCACACAGAGCTCCTATATTTTCTTCTCAGCAGCACCCATAGGACTTCTAGTGTGTTAGTGGCAGCAAACAGAGCTCCTATATTTTCTTCTCAGCAGCACCCATAGGACTTCTAGTGTGTTAGTGGCAGCAAACAGAGCTCCTATATTTTCTTCTCAGCAGCACCCATAGGACTTCTAGTGTGTTAGTGGCATCACACAGAGCTCCTATATTTTCTTCTCAGCAGCACCCATAGGACTTCTAGTGTGTTAGTGGCATCACACAGAGCTCCTATATTTTCTTCTCAGCAGCACCCATAGGACTTCTAGTGTGTTAGTGGCAGCAAACAGAGCTCCTATATTTTCTTCTCAGCAGCACCCATAGGACTTCTAGTGTGTTAGTGGCAGCAAACAGAGCTCCTATATTTTCTTCTCAGCAGCACCCATAGGACTTCTAGTGTGTTAGTGGCAGCAAACAGAGCTCCTATATTTTCTTCTCAGCAGCACCCATAGGACTTCTAGTGTGTTAGTGGCATCACACAGAGCTCCTATATTTTCTTCTCAGCAGCACCCATAGGACTTCTAGTGTGTTAGTGGCAGCAAACAGAGCTCCTATATTTTCTTCTCAGCAGCACCCATAGGACTTCTAGTGTGTTAGTGGCAGCAAACAGAGCTCCTATATTTTCTTCTCAGCAGCACCCATAGGACTTCTAGTGTGTTAGTGGCAGCAAACAGAGCTCCTATATTTTCTTCTCAGCAGCACCCATAGGACTTCTAGTGTGTTAGTGGCAGCAAACAGAGCTCCTATATTTTCTTCTCAGCAGCACCCATAGGACTTCTAGTGTGTTAGTGGCAGCAAACAGAGCTCCTATATTTTCTTCTCAGCAGCACCCATAGGACTTCTAGTGTGTTAGTGGCATCACACAGAGCTCCTATATTTTCTTCTCAGCAGCACCCATAGGACTTCTAGTGTGTTAGTGGCAGCAAACAGAGCTCCTATATTTTCTTCTCAGCAGCACCCATAGGACTTCTAGTGTGTTAGTGGCAGCAAACAGAGCTCCTATATTTTCTTCTCAGCAGCACCCATAGGACTTCTAGTGTGTTAGTGGCAGCAAACAGAGCTCCTATATTTTCTTCTCAGCAGCACCCATAGGACTTCTAGTGTGTTAGTGGCATCACACAGAGCTCCTATATTTTCTTCTCAGCAGCACCCATAGGACTTCTAGTGTGTTAGTGGCAGCAAACAGAGCTCCTATATTTTCTTCTCAGCAGCACCCATAGGACTTCTAGTGTGTTAGTGGCAGCAAACAGAGCTCCTATATTTTCTTCTCAGCAGCACCCATAGGACTTCTAGTGTGTTAGTGGCAGCAAACAGAGCTCCTATATTTTCTTCTCAGCAGCACCCATAGGACTTCTAGTGTGTTAGTGGCATCACACAGAGCTCCTATATTTTCTTCTCAGCAGCACTCATAGGACTTCTAGTGTGTTAGTGGCAGCAAACAGAGCTCCTATATTTTCTTCTCAGCAGCACCCATAGGACTTCTAGTGTGTTAGTGGCAGCAAACAGAGCTCCTATATTTTCTTCTCAGCAGCACCCATAGGACTTCTAGTGTGTTAGTGGCAGCAAACAGAGCTCCTATATTTTCTTCTCAGCAGCACCCATAGGACTTCTAGTGTGTTAGTGGCAGCAAACAGAGCTCCTATATTTTCTTCTCAGCAGCACCCATAGGACTTCTAGTGTGTTAGTGGCAGCAAACAGAGCTCCTATATTTTCTTGTCAGCAGCACACATAGTACCTATAGTGTGTTAGTGTCAGCACCCATAGGACCTACAGTGTGTTGTGAGCACACATAGGAGTTCTATTTTTTATACTATATACACTACCGACTACAATGGCTGGAAGACCGCCAAGGAGAGGCAGAGCGTGCCGAGGCAAGAACACAGGGCAGGCAGGCTCTGTTTCTAGAGACAACAGTGCTGGCCGTGGACGTGGTCGTGCATCGTCATCAGCACGTGGCCATGGGACACGCTTGTCTTTGTTTTCGGCAGCTGGACATGTGGAGCCGCATCATGCCGAAGGCTTGGTAGAATGGATGACCAAGCCCTCCTCATCCTCCTCATCCTCTCTCACCCAGGCTCAGGGTACTGGCAGAGCAGCTGCCAACGCGTACTCAATGGCATCATCAGCCACCCCTTCCCTAGACCCACCATGTCCTCCTGAGAAGTCCCCCGAACTGTTTGAGCACAGTGTTGGGTACATGCTCCAGGAGGATGCCCAACGATTCGAAGGCTCGGATGATGATACCCAGCTTGAGGAAGTCAGTAGTGTGCGCGCAGAGAGAGGGGATGCTGAAGGACAGCAATCTGGCAGTAGTGTTCCACCAGCTGCAGCTTACTGCCAGGTTTGCTCTAGTGGTGAAGAGGGAGGGGATGATGAGGTCACTGACTCCACGTGGGTGCCTGAAGGGAGAGAGGAGGAGGAGGATGCAGCGTCACATGTCCAACGAGGCAGGATGCCCCCTGGAGGCCAGCTAGAGGCCAGCACAGCAACTGTACCACACCGCAGAGCTCCGCCTGTGCAGGGCGCTGCCTCTGCACGTTATCACAAAAGTTCTTTGGTGTGGGCCTTTTTTGAGACGAGTGCATCAGATCGCACCACTGCTATTTGCAATATTTGTCTCAAGCGTATCTCGCGTGGCCAAAACATCAGCCGCTTGGGCACCACAAGCATGAGCAGACATATGTCGACCTGCCATGCAGCTCGTTGGCAAGCACACATAAAAGACCCACACCAAAGAACAAAGCGGACCTCTCCTTGCTCCTCATCAGCTGGGATCTCCATCCCCACTATATCTTCAGTCCTCTCTGAAAGCTGCTCTGAGAGGACTGAAGGTGTAGAATTAGGTGTGTCACAACCAAGTACTTGCAGTACACCGACGTCCGATTGTAGCAGGCAAATTTCCCTGCCCCAGCTGCTGGACCGTCGAAAGAAGTATACTCCCAGCCATCCACATGCCCAGCGGTTGAATGCTAGCTTGGCTAAATTGCTAGCACTTCAACTGCTGCCTTTTCAGTTGATAGACTCGGCCCCCTTCCGTGAGTTTGTTCAATGTGCGGTTCCTCAGTGGCAGGTTCCCAAACGCCACTTTTTCTCACGGAAGGCGATTCCGTCTCTCTACTGGCATGTGGAAGGCAATGTCCATGCCTCGCTGGACAGGGCGGTCAGCGGTAAGGTGCATATTACCGCTGACTCATGGTCCAGCAGGCATGGACAGGGACGTTATCTTTCTTTCACGGCCCATTGGGTCACTCTATTGGTAGCTGGGAGGGATGCAGGACAAGGTGCAGTAGTGTTGGAGGTTGTTCCGCCACCACGCCTCCAAAATGCTACTACTGGTTGTGACACACCTCTCTCCTCCACCCCCTCCTCTTCTTCTTCCTCCATGTCCTCTTCGAGTGCTCTGTCCTCGGAACCAGCGGTGCTCCGTAGGCGTACAAGGGGCTACGCGAGTACGCAGGCAAAAAGATGCCATGCCGTGCTTGCGCTGGTGTGTTTGGGGGACAGGAGCCACACTGGGCCAGAGGTTCTGGCAGCTCTGCAGGGGCAGGCCGAGAGGTGGTTGACGCCACGCCAGCTTAAGCCAGGAATGGTCGTTTCTGATAATGGCACCAACCTCCTCTCCGCCCTGCGACAGGGGCAGCTCACCCATGTGCCCTGTATGGCTCACGTCCTCAACCTGGTGGTGCAGCGGTTCTTGGGCAGGTTCCCAGGCTTACAGGATGTCCTGAGGCAGGCCAGGAAAGTCTGTGTGCATTTCCGCCGATCTTATAATGCCAGTGCTCGGCTGACTGAGCTGCAAAAGGAGCTGAACCTGCCCAAGAACCGCCTAATATGTGACACCAGGTGGAACTCAACGTTGGCCATGCTGCAGCGACTGCACACGCAGCAGAGGGCCATCAATGAGTACCTTTGCGACTACGGCACCAGGACAGGGTCAGGGGAGCTTGGCTTTTTTTCCCCACGCCAGTGGAGCATGATCAGGGATGCATGCACTGTCCTCTCACCATTTGAGGAGGCCACGAGGATGGTGAGCAGTGACAGTGCATGCATCAGTGACACTGTACCTCTTGTCCACCTGTTGGAGCATACGCTGCGTGGGATAATGGACAGGGCACTTGAGGCAGAACAGAGGCAGGAAGAGGAGGACTTCCTTGTCTCTCAAGGCCCCCTTTATCCAGACAATGTTCCTTCTGTCCCACCCATCACACAGGAAGAGGAGGAGGAGGAGGAGGAGGAGGAGGATTGTGTGAGCATGGAGGTGGAGCCTGGCACTCAGCATCAGCAGCAGCAGTCTTTTAGGGATGATGTACAGTCCCAACAAACCAGTGGACTTGTACGTGGCTGGGAGGAGGTGGCTGGCGATCATGTCATCCTCAGTGACCCAGAAGACTCCGGACCGAATGCCTCAGCTAACCTACGCTGCATGGCCTCCCGATCCTGCAAAGCCTGCGGAAGGATCCTCGTGTTCTTCGGATCAAGGAGAGTGACCATTACTGGCTGGCCACTCTCCTTGATCCACGGTACAAGGGTAAGGTTGCGGACCTTATCTTGCCGTTGCAGAGGGAGCAGAGGATGAGACATCTCAGGGAGGCCTTGCAGAAAGGTCTGTGCAACGCGTTCCCAGAAACTGGGAGGTTACAAACTCCTGGTCCTGGACGACAAGTTGCTGAGGCTTCGGTCAGTAGCAGAAGGAGCGGTGGGGAAGGTGGACGTCTGACCGATGCGTTCAGACAATTTTTTAGTCCGCAGCCCCAAGGTATGATCGGTTCCAGCAACCATCGCCAGCGTCTGATATACATGGTGCAGGAATACCTAGGGGCAAGGTCAGACTTGGACACCTTTCCCACCGAAAATCCTCTGGCTTACTGGGTCCTGAGGATGGATCACTGGCCAGAGCTTGCACAGTATGCAATTGAGCTACTGGCCTGTCCTGCATCCAGCGTTCTTTCCGAACGCACATTCAGTGCTGCTGGAGGATTTGTCACCGATCATAGGGTGCGCCTGTCCACCGACTCGGTTGATCGACTGACCTTCATAAAAATGAATCAGTCTTGGATCACCACCAGCTACCAGACACCTGAAGCGGATATAACGGAATAATTTATAATGTCACATCCCTTCAAGACTGCCTATGCTGATGCTGAGTGACTGTCCTGTTATGTTCACTGACTATCCTCTTCCTCCTCCTCAATGATCCATGCCACCACACCAGTGCCTAAGGCACAATTTTTCAGCCCCTGTATAACAGGGGCGTGTAATTACAATTTTTTAAAAAGATGCTTCGCAACAGGTGTGACTGCTGTGCTCAGAGTACAGTATCTGTGAGGGGTTGCAGTGTTGTGGCACCAGCACCAGTGCCTAAGGCACAATTTTTCAGCCCCTGTTGGGGCGTGTAATTACAATTTTTAGGCAATGCTTTGCAACAGGTCTCATTGCTGTGCTCAGAGTACAGTATCTGTGAGGGGTTGCAGTGTTGTGGCACCAGCACCAGTGCCTAAGGCACAATTTTTCAGCCCCTGTATAACAGGGGCGTGTAATTAAATTTTTTTAAAAAGATGCTTCGCAACAGGTGTGACTGCTGTGCTCAGAGTACAGTATCTGTGAGGGGTTGCAGTGTTGTGGCACCAGCACCAGTGCCTAAGGCACAATTTTTCAGCCCCTGTTGGGGCGTGTAATTACAATTTTTAGGCAATGCTTTGCAACAGGTCTCATTGCTGTGTTCAGAGTACAGTATCTGTGAGGGGTTGCAGTGTTGTGGCACCAGCACCAGTGCCTAAGGCACAATTTTTCAGCCCCTGTATAACAGGGGCGTGTAATTACAATTTTTTAAAAAGATGCTTCGCAACAGGTGTGACTGCTGTGCTCCAAGTACAGTATCTGTGAGGGGTTGCAGTGTTGTGGCACCAGCACCAATGCCTAAGGCACAATTTTTCAGCCCCTGTTTAACAGGGGCGTGTAATTACAAATCTTGATCTAATAGTTCACAGCAGGGCCCATTCCTGCGCCCACCAAGAGTAACTATGAGGGCCTACAGTCTTGTGGCAACACCGTCCACCACCACCACCACCACCAAAGGCCCAATTTTTCTGCCCTGTTCAACAGGTGCATGCAATTACAAATCTTGATCTAATAACTCACAGCAGGGCCCATTCCTGCACCCACCAAGAGTAACTGTGAGGGCTTACAGTCTTGTGGCAACACCGTCCACCACCACCACCACCACCACCAAAGGCCCAATTTTTCTGCCCGGTTCAACAGGTGCATGCAAGTACAAATCTTGATCTATTAACTCACAGCAGGGCCCATTCCTGTGCCCACCAGTCTTGTGGCTACACCAACATCTAATAGGGCAAATTTCTGCAGAGTATATACGGCAGGCCCCTACTTTCAAACATCCAACTTACAAACGACTCCTACTTGCAAACGGCAAGAGAAAACAGGAAGTGAGAGGAAATCTACCCCTAGGAAGGAAAATTCTATCCTGTTAGATTTAATTTGGGAAAAAGGTATCTCCTCTCTACTGATGCTTTATCACCAATCCTTGTTTCAATTAAAACCCCACTTTTCCAAAAACATTTGTCATTGGGACGGAAAGTGAGGTGACATGTTCTGAACAGATGTGCAAAGACAGCAAATGTTACAGGGGTGATAACCCCTCCCTATGTTCTCCAAAAAGCTTAAAAATTGATTTTTTTGGGATGTAGCTACACTTCATAATGTACCTGTTCAGATTCTACTTAAGAACAAACCTACAGTCCATGTCTTGTTTGCACCACCTATATACTGCTGTTCAGAGTATATAGGGTTGTAGGTATAGGGTTTTATTTTGGGTGCGGGGTCCCCCTTAGTATCCATACAAGACCCAAAGGGGCTGGGGTGGGGGGGGGGGTGATGGGGTAGCCATGCCATTTTTCTCAAGGATTTTCAGCCATATGGCGGCCAGGACAAGACATGACATTAAAGCCGCAAGTGGTTTTAAATGGCTTCTTTTTTTCCTTTACAAATGTCATTTTGTGCAAGGACAGTTCTAAACACGGGAAACACATGCCACTTCACATGCATACTTTAGACACCCCCCAGGTACCATATTTAAAGGAAAATTTCACTTTTTTTTTTTTTCACTTTATGCATCATTAAAATGACTGCTCCCGAAAAAACTTTAGTTTTTAAAATTTCTTTTTGCATTGATATATGTCCCCTGGGGCAGGACCCGGGTCCCCAAACCTGTTTTATAACATTAACATGCATATTGGCCGTTGTAATTAGCAATTTTGATTTCGAACGTTCGCGTCCATTATAACGAATAGGGTTCGAAAATTCGCGCGAACTTTCGGTCCGTTCGAAGGTTCTGGTGCGAACCGAACCCGGGGGTGTTCGGCTCATCCCTACTTCTCACTATGTGGCAAAGGACATCTGAGGAAACAATGATGATTTTCACATTGGGGGAACTGTTGCAGGTTGACATTTATCCTTTTCATGATGATTCTACCATTAAGCAAAGGACATCTGAGGAAACAATGATGATTTTCACATTGGGGGAACTGTTGCAGGTTGACATTTATCCTTTTCATGATGATTCTACCATTAAACAAAGAGATTTTATCTAAGGAGTGTTTCTCTTTCTCAATGGAATTACAAAATTCCAACATAAAGTTTTGCCCTAATGACGGTTGCCGTCAGCTATTTACCACTGGCAAGAAAGGAGAAATAAGGAGGGACTGTGTTTTTATATCCCCTTTATGTATCTCCCATCCTGAAATTCTGCCAGAGAGCACTGTTAGGCTCCTGACTCTGTACTTTTGCTATTTTTAATGTCTACAAAGTGGCTCTTCTAAGCACATCTTGGTGATACCAAGTAACAGGGTTTTTGCTTTTGTTTTTTGACCTTATAAGCTCAAATGTGTACAAATGGCTCATATGGTGATATTACTTTAAGCAGATGATGGTGACGTCTTGCATTAACCAGGTGTATTTGTTGGTAGCCAAGAGCAGCCTAGAGTTCAAACTTATGTGGTGTTTTTTCCAAGCCTTTGTGAACATCTTGTTAGAGTGCCTTCAATTGCTGCAACCACTATAAACGTTTACCAGGAGTGGGGTTCGAACCCACGTGGATATTCATCCATGAGGATCTTAAGTCCAACGCCTTAACCACTCGGCCATCCTGGTACTTGTGATATGAAAAGTAACCGAGAAAGGAGTGCTGATTATGACAGTGGGTAAAGCCAATTCAGGTGGGTCGTTACCTGTTTTAGGTGAGTCTACATTCACAAAAGGGATTTGCTCTGAGGAGTGTATTATTTTTTTTGATGGGATTGCAAGGCTCCAAGTTAGACTTTGGGCCCCAATGATGACTTAACCACTCGGCCATGCTTCTCACTATGTGGCAAAGGACATCTGAGGAAACAATGATGATTTTCACATTGGGGGAACTGTTGCAGGTTGACATTTATTCTTTTCATGATGATTCTACCATTAAGCAAAGAGATTTGATCTAAGGAGTGTTTCTCTTTTTCAATGGAATTACAAAATTCCAACATAAAGTTTTGCCCTAATGACGGTTGCCGTCAGCTATTTACCACTGGCAAGAAAGGAGAAATAAGGAGGGACTGTGTTTTTATATCCCCTTTATGTATCTCCCATCATGAAATTCTGGCAGAGAGCACTGTTATGCTCCTGACTCTGTACTTTTGCTATTTTTTAATGTCTACAAAGTGGCTCTTCTTAGCACTGGAAGGACATCTTGGTGATACCAAGTAAAAGGGTTTTGCTTTTTTTTTTTGACCTTATAAGCTCAAATGTGTACAAATGGCTCATATGGTGATATTACTTTAAGCAGATGATGGTGACGTCTTGCATTAACCAGGTGTATTTGTTGGTAGCCAAGAGCAGCCTAGAGTTCAAACTTATGTGGTGTTTTTTCCAAGCCTTTGTGAACATCTTGTTAGAGTGCCTTCAATTGCTGCAACCACTATAAATGTTTACCAGGAGTGGGGTTCGAACCCACGTGGATACTCATCCATGGGATCTTAAGTCCAACGCCTTAACCACTCGGCCATCCTGGTACCTGTGAGATGAAAAGTAACCGAGAAAGGAGTGCTGATTATGACAGTGGGTAAAGCCAATTCAGGTGGGTCGTTACCTGTTTTAGGTGAGTCTACATTCACAAAAGGGATTTGCTCTGAGGAGTGTTTTATTTTTTTTGATGGGATTGCAAGGCTCCAAGTTAGACTTTGGGCCCCAATGATGACTTAACCACTCGGCCATGCTTCTCACTATGTGGCAAAGGACATCTGAGGAAACAATGATGATTTTCACATTGGGGGAACTGTTGCAGGTTGACATTTATCCTTTTCATGATGATTCTACCATTAAACAAAGAGATTTTATCTAAGGAGTGTTTCTCTTTCTCAATGGAATTACAAAATTCCAACATAAAGTTTTGCCCTAATGACGGTTGCCGTCAGGTATTTACCACTGGCAAGAAAGGAGAAATAAGGAGGGACTGTGTTTTTATATCCCCTTTATGTATCTCCCATCATGAAATTCTGGCAGAGAGCACTGTTATGCTCCTGACTCTGTACTTTTGCTATTTTTTAATGTCTACAAAGTGGCTCTTCTTAGCACTGGAAGGACATCTGATACCAAGTAACAGGGTTTTGCTTTTTTTTTTTGACCTTATAAGCTCAAATGTGTACAAATGGCTCATATGGTGATATTACTTTAAGCAGATGATGGTGACGTCTTGCATTAACCAGGTGTATTTGTTGGTAGCCAAGAGCAGCTTAGAGTTCAAACTTATGTGGTGTTTTTTCCAAGCCTTTGTGAACATCTTGTTAGAGTGCCTTCAATTGCTGCAACCACTATAAATGTTTACCAGGAGTGGGGTTCGAACCCACGTGGATATTCATCCATTGGATCTTAAGTCCAACGCCTTAACCACTCGGCCATCCTGGTACCTGTGAGATGAAAAGTAACCGAGAAAGGAGTGCTGATTATGACAGTGGGTAAAGCCAATTCAGGTGGGTCGTTACCTGTTTTAGGTGAGTCTACATTCACAAAAGGGATTTGCTCTGAGGAGTGTTTTATTTTTTTTGATGGGATTGCAAGGCTCCAAGTTAGACTTTGGGCCCCAATGATGACTTAACCACTCGGCCATGCTTCTCACTATGTGGCAAAGGACATCTGAGGAAACAATGATGATTTTCACATTGGGGGAACTGTTGCAGGTTGACATTTATCCTTTTCATGATGATTCTACCATTAAACAAAGAGATTTGATCTAAGGAGTGTTTCTCTTTCTCAATGGAATTACAAAATTCCAACATAAAGTTTTGCCCTAATGACGGTTGCCGTCAGCTATTTACCACTGGCAAGAAAGGAGAAATAAGGAGGGACTGTGTTTTTATATCCCCTTTATGTATCTCTCATCCTGAAATTCTGGCAGAGAGCACTGTTAGGCTCCTGACTCTGTACTTTTGCTGTTTCTTAATGTCTACAAAGTGGCTCTTCTTAGCACTGGAAGGACATCTTGGTGATACCAAGTAACAGGGTTTTGCTTTTGTTTTTTGACCTTACTAAGCTCAAATGTGTACAAATGGCTCATATGGTGATATTACTTTAAGAAGATGATGGTGACGTCTTGCATTAACCAGGTGTATTTGTTGGTAGCCAAGAGCAGCCTAGAGTTCAAACTTATGTGGTGTTTTTTCCAAGCCTTTGTGAATATCTTGTTAGAGTGCCTTCAATTGCTGCAACCACTATAAATGTTTACCAGGAGTGGGGTTCGAACCCTCGTGGATACTCATCCATGGGATCTTAAGTCCAACACCTTAACCACTCGGCCACCCTGGTACTTGTGAGATGAAAAGTAACCGAGAAAGGAGTGCTGATTATGACAGTGGGTAAAGCCAATTCAGGTGGGTCGTTACCTGTTTTAGGTGAGTCTACATTCACAAAAGGGATTTGCTCTGAGGAGTGTTTTATTTTTTTTGATGGGATTGCAAGGCTCCAAATTAGACTTTGAGGAGTGTTTCTCTTTCTCAATGGAATTACAAAATTCCAACATAAAGTTTTGCCCTAATGACGGTTGCCGTCAGCTATTTACCACTGGCAAGAAAGGAGAAATAAGGAGGGACTGTGTTTTTATATCCCCTTTATGTATCTCTCATCCTGAAATTCTGGCAGAGAGCACTGTTAGGCTCCTGACTCTGTAATTTTGCTATTTCTTAATGTCTACAAAGTGGCTCTTCTTAGCACTGGAAGGACATCTTGGTGATACCAAGTAACAGGGTTTTGCTTTTGTTTTTTGACCTTATAAGCTCAAATGTGTACAAATGGCTCATATGGTGATATTACTTTAAGCAGATGATGGTGACGTCTTGCATTAACCAGGTGTATTTGTTGGTAGCCAAGAGCAGCCTAGAGTTCAAACTTATGTGGTGTTTTATCCAAGCCTTTGTGAACATCTTGTTAGAGTGCCTTCAATTGCTGCAACCACTATAAATGTTTACCAGGAGTGGGGTTCGAACCCACGTGGATTTTCATCCATCGGATCTTAAGTCCAACGCCTTAACCACTCGGCCATCCTGGTACTTGTGAGATGAAAAGTAACCGAGAAAGGAGTGCTGATTATGACAGTGGGTAAAGCCAATTCAGGTGGGTCGTTACCTGTTTTAGGTGAGTCTACATTCACAAAAGGGATTTGCTCTGAGGAGTGTTTTATTTTTTTTGATGGGATTGCAAGAAAAAAAAATCAATGCCCCAATGATGACTTAACCACTCGGCCATGCTTCTCACTATGTGGCAAAGGACATTTGAGGAAACAATGATGATTTTCACATTGGGGGAACTGTTGCAGGTTGACATTTATTTTTTTCATGATGATTCTACCATTAAGCAAAGAGATTTGATCTAAGGAGTGTTTCTCTTTTTCAATGGAATTACAAAATTCCAACATAAAGTTTTGCCCTAATGACGGTTGCCGTCAGCTATTTACCACTGGCAAGAAAGGAGAAATAAGGAGGGACTGTGTTTTTATATCCCCTTTATGTATCTCCCATCATGAAATTCTGGCAGAGAGCACTGTTATGCTCCTGACTCTGTACTTTTGCTATTTTTTAATGTCTACAAAGTGGCTCTTCTTAGCACTGGAAGGACATCTGATACCAAGTAACAGGGTTTTGCTTTTTTTTTTGACCTTATAAGCTCAAATGTGTACAAATGGCGATATTACTTTAAGCAGATGATGGTGACGTCTTGCATTAACCAGGTGTACAGGTCCTTCTCAAAAAATTAGCATATTGTGATAAAGTTCATTATTTTCTGTAATGTACTGATAAACATTAGACTTTCATATATTTTAGATTCATTACACACAACTGAAGTAGTTCAAGCCTTTTCTTGTTTTAATATTGATGATTTTGGCATACAGCTCATGAAAACCCAAAAATCCTATCTCAAAAAATTAGCATATCATGAAAAGGTTCTCTAAACGAGCTATTAACCTAATCATCTGAATCAACTAATTAACTCTAAACACCTGCAAAAGATTCCTGAGGCTTTTAAAAACTCCCAGCCTGGTTCATTACTCAAAACCGCAATCATGGGTAAGACTGCCGACCTGACTGCTGTCCAGAAGGCCATCATTGACACCCTCAAGCAAGAGGGTAAGACACAGAAAGAAATTTCTGAACGAATAGGCTGTTCCCAGAGTGCTGTATCAAGGCACCTCAGTGGGAAGTCTGTGGGAAGGAAAAAGTGTGGCAGAAAATGCTGCACAACGAGAAGAGGTGACCGGACCCTGAAGAAGATTGTGGAGAAGGACCGATTCCAGACCTTGGAGGACCTGCGGAAGCAGTGGACTGAGTCTGGAGTAGAAACATCCAGAGCCACCGTGAACAGGCGTGTGCAGGAAATGGGCTACAGGTGCCGCATTCCCCAGGTCAAGCCACTTTTGAACCAGAAACAGCGGCAGAAGCGCCTGACCTGGGCTACAGAGAAGCAGCACTGGACTGTTGCTCAGTGGTCCAAAGTACATTCGGAAATCAAGGTGCCAGAGTCTGGAGGAAGACTGGGGAGAGGGAAATGCCAAAATGCCTGAAGTCCAGTATCAAGTACCCACAGTCAGTGATGGTCTGGGGTGCCATGTCAGCTGCTGGTGTTGGTCAACTGTGTTTTATCAAGGGCAGGGTCAATGCAGCTAGCTATCAGGAGATTTTGGAGCACTTCATGCTTCCATCTGCTGAAAAGCTTTATGGAGATGAAGATTTCATTTTTCAGCACGACCTGGCACCTGCTCACAGTGCCAAAACCACTGGTAAATGGTTTACTGACCATGGTATTACTGTGCTCAATTGGCCTGCCAACTCTCCTGACCTGAACCCCATAGAGAATCTGTGGGATATTGGGAAGAGAAAGTTGAGAGACGCAAGACCCAACACTCTGGATGAGCTTAAGGCCGCTATCGAAGCATCCTGGGCCTCCATAACACCTCAGCAGTGCCACAGGCTGGTTGCCTCCATGCCACGCCGCATTGAAGCAGTCATTTCTGCAAAAGGATTCCCGACCAAGTATTGAGTGCATAACTGAACATAATTATTTGAAGGTTGACTTTTTTTGCATTAAAAACACTTTTCTTTTATTGGTCGGATGAAATATGCTAATTTTTTGAGATAGGATTTTTGGGTTTTCATGAGCTGTATGCCAAAATCATCAATATTAAAACAAGAAAAGGCTTGAACTACTTCAGTTGTGTGTAATGAATCTAAAATATATGAAAGTCTAATGTTTATCAGTACATTACAGAAAATAATGAACTTTATCACAATATGCTAATTTTTTGAGAAGGACCTGTATTTGTTGGTAGCCAAGAGCAGCCTAGAGTTCAAACTTATGTGGTGTTTTTTCCAAGCCTTTGTGAACATCTTGTTAGAGTGCCTTCAATTGCTGCAACCACTATAAATGTTTACCAGGAGTGGGGTTCGAACCCACGTGGATATACATCCATTGGATCTTAAGTCCAACGCCTTAACCACTCGGCCATCCTGGTACCTGTGAGATGAAAAGTAACCGAGAAAGGAGTGCTGATTATGACAGTGGGTAAAGCCAATTCAGGTGGGTCGTTACCTGTTTTAGGTGAGTCTACATTCACAAAAGGGATTTGCTCTGAGGAGTGTTTTATTTTTTTTGATGGGATTGCAAGGCTCCAAGTTAGACTTTGGGCCCCAATGATGACTTAACCACTCGGCCATGCTTCTCACTATGTGGCAAAGGACATCTGAGGAAACAATGATGATTTTCACATTGGGGGAACTGTTGCAGGTTGACATTTATCCTTTTCATGATGATTCTACCATTAAACAAAGAGATTTTATCTAAGGAGTGTTTCTCTTTCTCAATGGAATTACAAAATTCCAACATAAAGTTTTGCCCTAATGACGGTTGCCGTCAGCTATTTACCACTGGCAAGAAAGGAGAAATAAGGAGGGACTGTGTTTTTATATCCCCTTTATGTATCTCCCATCATGAAATTCTGGCAGAGAGCACTGTTATGCTCCTGACTCTGTACTTTTGCTATTTTTTAATGTCTACAAAGTGGCTCTTCTTAGCACTGGAAGGACATCTGATACCAAGTAACAGGGTTTTGCTTTTTTTTTTTGACCTTATAAGCTCAAATGTGTACAAATGGCTCATATGGTGATATTACTTTAAGCAGATGATGGTGACGTCTTGCATTAACCAGGTGTATTTGTTGGTAGCCAAGAGCAGCTTAGAGTTCAAACTTATGTGGTGTTTTTTCCAAGCCTTTGTGAACATCTTGTTAGAGTGCCTTCAATTGCTGCAACCACTATAAATGTTTACCAGGAGTGGGGTTCGAACCCACGTGGATATTCATCCATTGGATCTTAAGTCCAACGCCTTAACCACTCGGCCATCCTGGTACCTGTGAGATGAAAAGTAACCGAGAAAGGAGTGCTGATTATGACAGTGGGTAAAGCCAATTCAGGTGGGTCGTTACCTGTTTTAGGTGAGTCTACATTCACAAAAGGGATTTGCTCTGAGGAGTGTTTTATTTTTTTTGATGGGATTGCAAGGCTCCAAGTTAGACTTTGGGCCCCAATGATGACTTAACCACTCGGCCATGCTTCTCACTATGTGGCAAAGGACATCTGAGGAAACAATGATGATTTTCACATTGGGGGAACTGTTGCAGGTTGACATTTATCCTTTTCATGATGATTCTACCATTAAACAAAGAGATTTTATCTAAGGAGTGTTTCTCTTTCTCAATGGAATTACAAAATTCCAACATAAAGTTTTGCCCTAATGACGGTTGCCGTCAGCTATTTACCACTGGCAAGAAAGGAGAAATAAGGAGGGACTGTGTTTTTATATCCCCTTTATGTATCTCCCATCCTGAAATTCTGGCAGAGAGCACTGTTATGCTACTGACTCTGTACTTTTGCTATTTTTTAATGTCTACAAAGTGGCTCTTCTTAGCACTGGAAGGACATCTTGGTGATACCAAGTAACAGGGTTTTGCTTTTGTTTTTTGACCTTATAAGCTCAAATGTGTACAAATGGCTCATATGGTGATATTACTTTAAGCAGATGATGGTGACGTCTTGCATTAACCAGGTGTATTTGTTGGTAGCCAAGAGCAGCCTAGAGTTCAAACTTATGTGGTGTTTTTTCCAAGCCTTTGTGAACATCTTGTTAGAGTGCCTTCAATTGCTGCAACCACAATAAATGTTTACCAGGAGTGGGGTGCGGACCCTCGTGGATATTCATCCATTAGGATCTTAAGTCCAACGCCTTAACCACTCGGCCATCCTGGTACTTGTGATATGAAAAGTAACCGAGAAAGGAGTGCTGATTATGACAGTGGGTAAAGCCAATTCAGGTGGGTCGTTACCTGTTTTAGGTGAGTCTACATTCACAAAAGGGATTTGCTCTGAGGAGTGTTTTATTTTTTTTGATGGGATTGCAAGGCTCCAAATTAGACTTTGAGGAGTGTTTCTCTTTCTCAATGGAATTACAAAATTCCAACATAAAGTTTTGCCCTAATGACGGTTGCCGTCAGCTATTTACCACTGGCAAGAAAGGAGAAATAAGGAGGGACTGTGTTTTTATATCCCCTTTATGTATCTCTCATCCTGAAATTCTGGCAGAGAGCACTGTTAGGCTCCTGACTCTGTACTTTTGCTATTTTTTAATGTCTACAAAGTGGCTCTTCTTAGCACTGGAAGGACATCTGATACCAAGTAACAGGGTTTTGCTTTTTTTTTTTGACCTTATAAGCTCAAATGTGTACAAATGGCGATATTACTTTAAGCAGATGATGGTGACGTCTTGCATTAACCAGGTGTATTTGTTGGTAGCCAAGAGCAGCCTAGAGTTCAAACTTATGTGGTGTTTTTTCCAAGCCTTTGTGAACATCTTGTTAGAGTGCCTTCAATTGCTGCAACCACTATAAATGTTTACCAGGAGTGGGGTTCGAACCCACGTGGATTTTCATCCATCGGATCTTAAGTCCAACGCCTTAACCACTCGGCCATCCTGGTACCTGTGAGATGAAAAGTAACCGAGAAAGGAGTGCTGATTATGACAGTGGGTAAAGCCAATTCAGGTGGGTCGTTACCTGTTTTAGGTGAGTCTACATTCACAAAAGGGATTTGCTCTGAGGAGTGTTTTATTTTTTTTGATGGGATTGCAAGGCTCCAAGTTAGACTTTGGGCCCCAATGATGACTTAACCACTCGGCCATGCTTCTCACTATGTGGCAAAGGACATCTGAGGAAACAATGATGATTTTCACATTGGGGGAACTGTTGCAGGTTGACATTTATCCTTTTCATGATGATTCTACCATTAAACAAAGAGATTTTATCTAAGGAGTGTTTCTCTTTCTCAATGGAATTACAAAATTCCAACATAAAGTTTTGCCCTAATGACGGTTGCCGTCAGCTATTTACCACTGGCAAGAAAGGAGAAATAAGGAGGGACTGTGTTTTTATATCCCCTTTATGTATCTCCCATCCTGAAATTCTGGCAGAGAGCACTGTTATGCTCCTGACTCTGTACTTTTGCTATTTTTTAATGTCTACAAAGTGGCTCTTCTTAGCACTGGAAGGACATCTTGGTGATACCAAGTAACAGGGTTTTGCTTTTGTTTTTTGACCTTATAAGCTCAAATGTGTACAAATGGCTCATATGGTGATATTACTTTAAGCAGATGATGGTGACGTCTTGCATTAACCAGGTGTATTTGTTGGTAGCCAAGAGCAGCCTAGAGTTCAAACTTATGTGGTGTTTTTTCCAAGCCTTTGTGAACATCTTGTTAGAGTGCCTTCAATTGCTGCAACCACAATAAATGTTTACCAGGAGTGGGGTTCGGACCCTCGTGGATATTCATCCATTAGGATCTTAAGTCCAACGCCTTAACCACTCGGCCATCCTGGTACTTGTGATATGAAAAGTAACCGAGAAAGGAGTGCTGATTATGACAGTGGGTAAAGCCAATTCAGGTGGGTCGTTACCTGTTTTAGGTGAGTCTACATTCACAAAAGGGATTTGCTCTGAGGAGTGTATTATTTTTTTTGATGGGATTGCAAGGCTCCAAGTTAGACTTTGGGCCCCAATGATGACTTAACCACTCGGCCATGCTTCTCACTATGTGGCAAAGGACATCCGAGGAAACAATGATGATTTTCACATTGGGGGAACTGTTGCAGGTTGACATTTATTCTTTTCATGATGATTCTACCATTAAGCAAAGAGATTTGATCTAAGGAGTGTTTCTCTTTTTCAATGGAATTACAAAATTCCAACATAAAGTTTTGCCCTAATGACGGTTGCCGTCAGCTATTTACCACTGGCAAGAAAGGAGAAATAAGGAGGGACTGTGTTTTTATATCCCCTTTATGTATCTCTCATCCTGAAATTCTGGCAGAGAGCACTGTTAGGCTCCTGACTCTGTACTTTTGCTATTTCTTAATGTCTACAAAGTGGCTCTTCTTAGCACTGGAAGGACATCTTGGTGATACCAAGTAACAGGGTTTTGCTTTTGTTTTTTGACCTTATAAGCTCAAATGTGTACAAATGGCTCATATGGTGATATTACTTTAAGCAGATGATGGTGACGTCTTGCATTAACCAGGTGTATTTGTTGGTAGCCAAGAGCAGCCTAGAGTTCAAACTTATGTGGTGTTTTATCCAAGCCTTTGTGAACATCTTGTGGGTTCAGTACCAACAAATACACCTGGTTAATGCAAGACGTCACCATCATCTGCTTAAAGTAATATTACCAAGGAGAAATAAGGAGGGACTGTGTTTTTATATCCCCTTTATGTATCTCCCATCATGAAATTCTGGCAGAGAGCACTGTTATGCTCCTGACTCTGTACTTTTGCTATTTTTTAATGTCTACAAAGTGGCTCTTCTTAGCACTGGAAGGACATCTGATACCAAGTAACAGGGTTTTGCTTTTTTTTTTTGACCTTATAAGCTCAAATGTGTACAAATGGCTCATATGGTGATATTACTTTAAGCAGATGATGGTGACGTCTTGCATTAACCAGGTGTATTTGTTGGTAGCCAAGAGCAGCCTAGAGTTCAAACTTATGTGGTGTTTTTTCCAAGCCTTTGTGAACATCTTGTTAGAGTGCCTTCAATTGCTGCAACCACTATAAATGTTTACCAGGAGTGGGGTTCGAACCCACGTGGATATTCATCCATTGGATCTTAAGTCCAACGCCTTAACCACTCGGCCATCCTGGTACTTGTGAGATGAAAAGTAACCGAGAAAGGAGTGCTGATTATGACAGTGGGTAAAGCCAATTCAGGTGGGTCGCTACCTGTTTTAGGTGAGTCTACATTCACAAAAGGGATTTGCTCTGAGGAGTGTTTTATTTTTTTTGATGGGATTGCAAGGCTCCAAATTAGACTTTGAGGAGTGTTTCTCTTTCTCAATGGAATTACAAAATTCCAACATAAAGTTTTGCCCTAATGACGGTTGCCGTCAGCTATTTACCACTGGCAAGAAAGGAGAAATAAGGAGGGACTGTGTTTTTATATCCCCTTTATGTATCTCTCATCCTGAAATTCTGGCAGAGAGCACTGTTAGGCTCCTGACTCTGTACTTTTGCTATTTCTTAATGTCTACAAAGTGGCTCTTCTTAGCACTGGAAGGACATCTTGGTGATACCAAGTAACAGGGTTTTGCTTTTGTTTTTTGACCTTATAAGCTCAAATGTGTACAAATGGCTCATATGGTGATATTACTTTAAGCAGATGATGGTGACGTCTTGCATTAACCAGGTGTATTTGTTGGTAGCCAAGAGCAGCCTAGAGTTCAAACTTATGTGGTGTTTTTTCCAAGCCTTTGTGAACATCTTGTTAGAGTGCCTTCAATTGCTGCAACCACTATAAATGTTTACCAGGAGTGGGGTTCGAACCCACGTGGATTTTCATCCATCGGATCTTAAGTCCAACGCCTTAACCACTCGGCCATCCTGGTACTTGTGAGATGAAAAGTAACCGAGAAAGGAGTGCTGATTATGACAGTGGGTAAAGCCAATTCAGGTGGGTCGTTACCTGTTTTAGGTGAGTCTACATTCACAAAAGGGATTTGCTCTGAGGAGTGTTTTATTTTTTTTGATGGGATTGCAAGAAAAAAAAATCATTGCCCCAATGATGACTTAACCACTCGGCCATGCTTCTCACTATGTGGCAAAGGACATTTGAGGAAACAATGATGATTTTCACATTGGGGGAACTGTTGCAGGTTGACATTTATTCTTTTCATGATGATTCTACCATTAAGCAAAGAGATTTGATCTAAGGAGTGTTTCTCTTTTTCAATGGAATTACAAAATTCCAACATAAAGTTTTGCCCTAATGACGGTTGCCGTCAGCTATTTACCACTGGCAAGAAAGGAGAAATAAGGAGGGACTGTGTTTTTATATCCCCTTTATGTATCTCCCATCATGAAATTCTGGCAGAGAGCACTGTTATGCTCCTGACTCTGTACTTTTGCTATTTTTTAATGTCTACAAAGTGGCTCTTCTTAGCACTGGAAGGACATCTGATACCAAGTAACAGGGTTTTGCTTTTTTTTTTGACCTTATAAGCTCAAATGTGTACAAATGGCGATATTACTTTAAGCAGATGATGGTGACGTCTTGCATTAACCAGGTGTATTTGTTGGTAGCCAAGAGCAGCCTAGCGTTCAAACTTATGTGGTGTTTTTTCCAAGCCTTTGTGAACATCTTGTTAGAGTGCCTTCAATTGCTGCAACCACTATAAATGTTTACCAGGAGTGGGGTTCGAACCCACGTGGATATTCATCCATTGGATCTTAAGTCCAACGCCTTAACCACTCGGCCATCCTGGTACCTGTGAGATGAAAAGTAACCGAGAAAGGAGTGCTGATTATGACAGTGGGTAAAGCCAATTCAGGTGGGTCGTTACCTGTTTTAGGTGAGTCTACATTCACAAAAGGGATTTGCTCTGAGGAGTGTTTTATTTTTTTTGATGGGATTGCAAGGCTCCAAGTTAGACTTTGGGCCCCAATGATGACTTAACCACTCGGCCATGCTTCTCACTATGTGGCAAAGGACATCTGAGGAAACAATGATGATTTTCACATTGGGGGAACTGTTGCAGGTTGACATTTATCCTTTTCATGATGATTCTACCATTAAACAAAGAGATTTTATCTAAGGAGTGTTTCTCTTTCTCAATGGAATTACAAAATTCCAACATAAAGTTTTGCCCTAATGACGGTTGCCGTCAGCTATTTACCACTGGCAAGAAAGGAGAAATAAGGAGGGACTGTGTTTTTATATCCCCTTTATGTATCTCCCATCCTGAAATTCTGGCAGAGAGCACTGTTATGCTACTGACTCTGTACTTTTGCTATTTTTTAATGTCTACAAAGTGGCTCTTCTTAGCACTGGAAGGACATCTTGGTGATACCAAGTAACAGGGTTTTGCTTTTGTTTTTTGACCTTATAAGCTCAAATGTGTACAAATGGCTCATATGGTGATATTACTTTAAGCAGATGATGGTGACGTCTTGCATTAACCAGGTGTATTTGTTGGTAGCCAAGAGCAGCCTAGAGTTCAAACTTATGTGGTGTTTTTTCCAAGCCTTTGTGAACATCTTGTTAGAGTGCCTTCAATTGCTGCAACCACAATAAATGTTTACCAGGAGTGGGGTGCGGACCCTCGTGGATATTCATCCATTAGGATCTTAAGTCCAACGCCTTAACCACTCGGCCATCCTGGTACTTATGATATGAAAAGTAACCGAGAAAGGAGTGCTGATTATGACAGTGGGTAAAGCCAATTCAGGTGGGTCGTTACCTGTTTTAGGTGAGTCTACATTCACAAAAGGGATTTGCTCTGAGGAGTGTTTTATTTTTTTTGATGGGATTGCAAGGCTCCAAATTAGACTTTGAGGAGTGTTTCTCTTTCTCAATGGAATTACAAAATTCCAACATAAAGTTTTGCCCTAATGACGGTTGCCGTCAGCTATTTACCACTGGCAAGAAAGGAGAAATAAGGAGGGACTGTGTTTTTATATCCCCTTTATGTATCTCTCATCCTGAAATTCTGGCAGAGAGCACTGTTAGGCTCCTGACTCTGTACTTTTGCTATTTTTTAATGTCTACAAAGTGGCTCTTCTTAGCACTGGAAGGACATCTGATACCAAGTAACAGGGTTTTGCTTTTTTTTTTTGACCTTATAAGCTCAAATGTGTACAAATGGCGATATTACTTTAAGCAGATGATGGTGACGTCTTGCATTAACCAGGTGTATTTGTTGGTAGCCAAGAGCAGCCTAGAGTTCAAACTTATGTGGTGTTTTTTCCAAGCCTTTGTGAACATCTTGTTAGAGTGCCTTCAATTGCTGCAACCACTATAAATGTTTACCAGGAGTGGGGTTCGAACCCACGTGGATATACATCCATTGGATCTTAAGTCCAACGCCTTAACCACTCAGCCATCCTGGTACCTGTGAGATGAAAAGTAACCGAGAAAGGAGTGCTGATTATGACAGTGGGTAAAGCCAATTCAGGTGGGTCGTTACCTGTTTTAGGTGAGTCTACATTCACAAAAGGGATTTGCTCTGAGGAGTGTTTTATTTTTTTTGATGGGATTGCAAGGCTCCAAGTTAGACTTTGGGCCCCAATGATGACTTAACCACTCGGCCATGCTTCTCACTATGTGGCAAAGGACATCTGAGGAAACAATGATGATTTTCACATTGGGGGAACTGTTGCAGGTTGACATTTATCCTTTTCATGATGATTCTACCATTAAACAAAGAGATTTTATCTAAGGAGTGTTTCTCTTTCTCAATGGAATTACAAAATTCCAACATAAAGTTTTGCCCTAATGACGGTTGCCGTCAGCTATTTACCACTGGCAAGAAAGGAGAAATAAGGAGGGACTGTGTTTTTATATCCCCTTTATGTATCTCCCATCCTGAAATTCTGGCAGAGAGCACTGTTATGCTCCTGACTCTGTACTTTTGCTATTTTTTAATGTCTACAAAGTGGCTCTTCTTAGCACTGGAAGGACATCTTGGTGATACCAAGTAACAGGGTTTTGCTTTTGTTTTTTGACCTTATAAGCTCAAATGTGTACAAATGGCTCATATGGTGATATTACTTTAAGCAGATGATGGTGACGTCTTGCATTAACCAGGTGTATTTGTTGGTAGCCAAGAGCAGCCTAGAGTTCAAACTTATGTGGTGTTTTTTCCAAGCCTTTGTGAACATCTTGTTAGAGTGCCTTCAATTGCTGCAACCACAATAAATGTTTACCAGGAGTGGGGTGCGGACCCTCGTGGATATTCATCCATTAGGATCTTAAGTCCAACGCCTTAACCACTCGGCCATCCTGGTACTTGTGATATGAAAAGTAACCGAGAAAGGAGTGCTGAATATGACAGTGGGTAAAGCCAATTCAGGTGGGTCGTTACCTGTTTTAGGTGAGTCTACATTCACAAAAGGGATTTGCTCTGAGGAGTGTATTATTTTTTTTGATGGGATTGCAAGGCTCCAAGTTAGACTTTGGGCCCCAATGATGACTTAACCACTCGGCCATGCTTCTCACTATGTGGCAAAGGACATCTGAGGAAACAATGATGATTTTCACATTGGGGGAACTGTTGCAGGTTGACATTTATTCTTTTCATGATGATTCTACCATTAAGCAAAGAGATTTGATCTAAGGAGTGTTTCTCTTTTTCAATGGAATTACAAAATTCCAACATAAAGTTTTGCCCTAATGACGGTTGCCGTCAGCTATTTACCACTGGCAAGAAAGGAGAAATAAGGAGGGACTGTGTTTTTATATCCCCTTTATGTATCTCCCATCATGAAATTCTGGCAGAGAGCACTGTTATGCTCCTGACTCTGTACTTTTGCTATTTTTTAATGTCTACAAAGTGGCTCTTCTTAGCACTGGAAGGACATCTTGGTGATACCAAGTAAAAGGGTTTTGCTTTTTTTTTTTGACCTTATAAGCTCAAATGTGTACAAATGGCTCATATGGTGATATTACTTTAAGCAGATGATGGTGACGTCTTGCATTAACCAGGTGTATTTGTTGGTAGCCAAGAGCAGCCTAGAGTTCAAACTTATGTGGTGTTTTTTCCAAGCCTTTGTGAACATCTTGTTAGAGTGCCTTCAATTGCTGCAACCACTATAAATGTTTACCAGGAGTGGGGTTCGAACCCACGTGGATATTCATCCATTGGATCTTAAGTCCAACGCCTTAACCACTCGGCCATCCTGGTACTTGTGAGATGAAAAGTAACCGAGAAAGGAGTGCTGATTATGACAGTGGGTAAAGCCAATTCAGGTGGGTCGCTACCTGTTTTAGGTGAGCTTACATTCACAAAAGGGATTTGCTCTGAGGAGTGTTTTATTTTTTTTGATGGGATTGCAAGGCTCCAAATTAGACTTTGAGGAGTGTTTCTCTTTCTCAATG